>CM050419.1:12947537-13137313 GCA_027564155.1 Gymnocypris eckloni scoliostomus
ATTCACCAGTTTACACAGCAACATAGATTTTAATTTTGAAAACATAATTGGGAAGAACTGTCAGATTTACATTCAGCCCTGCCTCGTGTAATAAGATCACATAGAAGTGTGTTATCAGTCATTTGCCTCGTGCATAACATCTTGTTGACTTCCCAGAAATGAATTTGTTGCATTTCTCAGAAACTCTGTTTGCTTCTAACGACGACATAAATCTCAAAGTACATTCTTCCCACTTACCGCTAATTATCAAGAAGGAATGTCATTAGAAAACTGTATTAGGAAGCGTATGGTGTTTCCTGCAAGGCAGTAATTAGAGACATCTTCAGCGTTCTCACGGAAACGAACACCGGGTCCCAGAAACATTGATATTCTGTTAGTACGCCGCTGAACTGTTGACCCTCTCCTCTCAGACAGACACACACAGAACTGAATACATATATTCAGCTGGAGACTGGGTTATGATTTTGAAGGAGTCCAAATGTTAATCTCATTAGAACCTTAATCAGATCAAAACAAAAACACATATTAACGACGTCAAAGAGAACAAACGAGTGTATGTTTTTTTCCTCAAAAACCAGCGTAATTAGAGTGATTACTGTTTGAGTGGAGACACATAGAAAGAGCAGAATGAGCGATTATTTGTAGTTATAATTTTCCATCTCTATACTCGAAAGATGCAGTAATTGCATGTCTGTGATATCCTTCTCATCTGCATGCTCCAGACAATACCTAGCTAAAGACAATTGATATAAAACTATTAACTTATTTTGACATTTATATTTGTTTCCTCAAAAAACAGTTTAATTAGTGTGATTACTGTTTGAGTGGAGACACATAGAAAGAGCGATTATTTGTAGTTATAATTTTCCATCTCTATACTCGAAGGATGCAGTAATTGCATGTCTGTGATATCCTCCTCGTCTGCATGCAAACAAAAAATCTCTATTAAATGTAATACAGCCTTGTGTTACTCTGACTTTGACACTGAATGAATTGCTGAGTAATGGAGCTGGGCAGCAAGATGGCAGAAAAATCTCAAACTCTGTCATTTAGCTTCTCCCAGTGAAAACAGTTTGCTATTTGCAGCAGCTGTTGTATATTTTTAAAGGTCAGCAATAAAGCATAATGCTAGATGCCAAGGTTATGGGTTTGAATTAGGTTTTTGAGGAAGCCAAATCAGTGAGTGAGTAATTATGCTGATTCGGACTCATTACTGATTCAGGACTGTTTTTAACACATGCAAGTCTCACACAATGCATTGCTTGCACTGTAAGATTGCTGTAGCATAACGCCAAGGACAGCATAATCAGACAATGTTGTGTGTAGCTGGTGTTGTATTTTAAGCCAGGAGTCTTTCCCTGACATCTATTTCATTGATTCATTAAAATATTTCTTAATTTATAATTTAATTAAATGTCTGGTCTAAGAATGAATTAACTGATAAAAAATATTGTCTTTAAATTAAGAACTAGTGCTGCAAAATACCTAGATAAAGACAATTGATATAAAACTATTAACTTATTTTGACTAAAAACTATATTTGAATGAAAAATTATACAGTTACAATACTTACAAAATAAAAATAAAATAAAACAAAAGTAACAAAAACATGGAGCCATTTCTATATTTCTTACCCTAATGACAACATTTATAGTTTACTATTAAACTAATAAAACTAGTATGCTGACTAAAAACTACATATGAATGTAAATTACATACAACACTTATAAATACATGTACATAATAAAGAATAAATACACCCCATGATGACAGCCAGTTTATTATGGGCTGTCATCCATCGAGCGGTTTTAATTTGCAGAATAGATACAAACTTTAAAATATACAAAAACAACCAGTTCAAGTTTTCTAGCCCTAATGACAACATTTGTGGTTTTACACTAAATTAATGAATTACAACCTGACAAATGTTGAATTAATTTGCAGCTATGTTCGTTTTGAAGATAAAACTATCATGTTACATAACGCTGTGAGATTAGTTTCCCAGTTTGTGTATTTGAAGTCTACCTCATACTGAGAAGACATAAATCACCAAACGCTCATACACACGCTCCACTTATCGAGCGATGTCTTAAACATCTTCTGCTCACGGCTAATAGCTCTACACGGCAGAAAACAACAACTGAAATATATATATCTACAGCCTGATTCAATTTCAGGTCCAGATGCAATATGTTACGTTCATTTCATCAAATAAGGGCAGCAAGATTTTGCTTGATTGCTGTGATTTTCAATTTCTAACAATCGGTGTATTTGTTCTTAAGAGAAGGTCGAGGTGAAGGTGAATAATCTCATTCCATGTCCTAAATATAATCAAAGTGCAATGCAAAGCCAGTAAACAGTCTCTGTGTCTCTCTGACCTCTCCCTAAAGACTTCCAGATACTGTGACTTCTATTTCAATTCTAATGAGAGCGGATCCAGAGAGAGATGTGGATGCAATTCAATTCCACCCAGCTGGTTATTAGTCTCAAAGGCACAGCAGATGTGAACGTCCCAACAACACAGAACTACATCTGCATTTCTGTAGAAGCGGGAGGACAAATAACCACATTTACCGTCACACGCATGTCAAACTGTTATCCAAAATATTTTGTTAGTTGAAATAAAGCTTAAATAAAATCATAAAATCATATAAAACATACTAAATTAGAAATGTTGCCTTGCCAACTAACTAAAAAAAGCGTAAGCACAAAAAGTCAAATGAAATTGAATAAGAGCTAAATACAAATATAAAAACATCCACATGATTAAATGACAAAAGCACATACTGAAATTTAAAATTAAAACTGATATTGTATAAATAAAATCAAATAAAACATTTAATATTACATGTAAAACATAAAAAAAGAATTAGAAACTAAATAAGTTTCTATAAAAAGCAGTAAAATTAGTCGAACTGAAATTAAAATAAGAGCTAAAACTTCAATTAAAATTAAAACTGTACAAATAAAATATTATCTATTTTATATCGAATAAATGTATATTTTAATTTGATATCAATCTTACAAAACATTAATAAATACCATAAGAGTATATAAATAATACTAAAATAACAAATAAACCAAGATCAAGAAGTATTATATATAACACAGCTTTCAATTAGTGCTGTCAAACGATTAATCACATACAAAATAAAAGTTTGCAGTTTTACAATTTGTTTGCATAATATATGTGTGTGTTCTGTGTATATTTGTGTATATATAAATACACACACATACAGTATATATTTTGAAAATATTTACATGTGTTTACATGTCTATATATATATTAATATAATGTATATTATAAATAAATATATAAAAATATTTTTTTTCTGAATTATATACATGCATGCATGTGTGTGTATTTATATATACATAATGAACATACACAGTACACACATATATTATGTAAACAAAAACTTTTATTTTGGATGTGATTTAATCACGTTTAATTGCTGTTATATTGCTCATCTGCATTTAGATTATTAACTAGTTTTCAAAAAGATACTTGAAATAAACATATATGATTTATATATGAAATATGTGTAAATACATGTAAAACAATGTATGTAAATAATGTCTGGATAATAAATAAAAGCTAGACATGTCATGCTGTATTTCATTATTTTGATAGTTCAAATAAGTTCTAAAATCCAGTCAGACTTTGAACAAACAGCTAAACGAGCAATTAATGAAATGATTCAGCATCGCCGCAGCAAACATCACATCTCCAGAGCTGAATTCTCAACATATGCAGAAGTGATGAATATTAAACATCATCCAGCCTGAAACTGTGTGGATGGCAGCTTGAACAATGTCTTGTATTGCTCGGTATGAAGCACCTGACAGAAAGAGACATTCAGAGATCTTATTTCAGATACGTGCTCTCTGCTGCACTGCCAGACACATGTGAATGTAATGTGATGGACTACACAGGAGAAGAAGAAGTGGAGGAACGCCGCGTGCGGATGAGATAATGACTTTTACCTAATAAAGCAGTGGACTGTTATACTGGCTGAACTTACAATGAATGTGTTCATGCTAAATGAGCGTGTGTATCGATTATTCTATAGTTCTCTCCCAGTTATGAACATGTTAAACGGTAGTTCATCCAAGATAACACCTACATTAATGACCTTCCCAGCATTACACGAGGTCATGTGTAATGACTGGTCTGAGGCAGTGGATCCACTTGCAGTAATATTTATTAGACAGAGGCAGAACCTTGAATCAAACAGGCAATGGTCAGCGGGCAACAACAGGAATATCAGAGGCAGAGCAGAGACGTAAACAATACCAGGCAGGGGTCGAGGTCACAGGTTCAGAGTTCCAAGGTCGGGCAGTCCGGGGTCAAACACAGGGTAACAGAATACAGGGAAACCGCTCAGAAATGTCAGCCGGGGCAAGAACAAGACTTCGCAACATGTGTAGGGAAGTGTGCTGCTTATATGTGGGTGAGTGAATGAGGTGCAGGTGTGGTGAGACAATCAGGGTTGATTAGTGATTGGTGACAGCTGTGTAATTGGTGCAATGGTGGATGGAAATGTGTGTGTCGTAGTGCAGTGAATGATGGGAGTTGTAGTCCATGGGTGATGTGCAGCTGTAGTGTGGTGAGAGGCAACCAGATTCGTGACATCATGAGCTAAACCGAGCCGGACAGAGGTGAACATGTGAAGTTAAAAAGTACAAATGATACATTAATACAGTTGGTTGATGATGATGATGCAGAGATGAAGCCTGGTGAGTGCATTTATATGCCCCTGAAATCAACATATTGGGACAAATATACCTGTGTCAGTTTATGTCTCATATTTATATCATATCATATAGTTAAGCAACCAGTTCAGTATCACACGAGTGCTGATTTTGTGGCATATGAATTTTATACAGTTCAATAAATAAGACGTTAATATTGTGTTATATTTTAAATACAGTATTGTCTGTTTTTGCTCAATTTCAGCAACACAAGTATTACCTATTAAAGCCACGGCAGAACTGCTGTGCATGTGGTTTCTGAATGAATACGGCGTCTCAATGATTCAACGTTACTCAGACAGACAGTCATTACTTGATTACTGAAGAATCAGTCGTTTGAATGACTTGCTTTCTTCTGCAGATGTTTTGAAGAAGGTTGGTGATCAAACTGTTTTGGTTATCATTGATTTTCATTATCCTGTCCTTGGGGTCTATATGACCCCAATCGACTTTTTCTTAATAAATAAAAATGGTTCCCTTCGTCTCAGTGGAATAAAATTTTGTGACTTTTTCTACATTATCTAGCTATACACACACAAAAAAACTGGGCTTGATTCGGTTGTTCTGAAGGTATGTAAAAAAACATTTTACACTTATGGTCTTGGGGTCAATATGACCCCACATTGAAAATGAATGGAAAATGTGATTTTTCATCTTTTTTTTTTATTTATTTGTCAAAAAATATCAATAGATCTGGCATAAATCTAACAATTTTCACACAGAAATGAAGGCCTGGGACTAGGGCATAAATGTGATGTAGAAAAAACATGCTCACTCACACACACACAAACACACACACAAACAAGCACACACACAAACAAGCACACCCATGTATGACTGCCACAGAGCATTTTTATAGAATTTGGCAAAGAAATTCAGTCACAAATGCAGAACAAAGATATAAAGGGCAATACCTAATGCATGCACACACACACACACACACACACACACACACACACACACACACACACACACACACACACACACACACACACACACAGACACAGACACATGCACTGCCTCTCACTCTCTCAAAACTACAAAATTATTATTTGAAAGAATATTTATTTTTATGTCTTTTCTAATGTTTATATATATATATAAATTCACAAAATGTATCACAAAAGTTGTGATAGAGCAGTTGGCCACATCTAGTAAAATGAATGGCTCTCTATTGCCTCTGCTGGTCAAAACTATTTATTTCTGAAACTGCAATCCTGTGAGGTTTATCTCTAACCAGCAGATGGCACACTTCTACACCTAACACTCAGTTCAATATCCAGAAACAACTTAAATTAAATTTAGATCATAATTTAAATGATTTTTCATAAAAATTAATATTTCACATGCAAGCTAAATGTGTAGTTGAGGAATTTTGCAGTAAATAGGTGCAAAAGTACTTCATATCTCCCAAAACACAGCATTAATGTATAGATGAGAAGTAAACAAAAAAATGATATATTATTTGTATTATTAAAATGTATAGATTTTTACAATTACTCTATAAATTGTTGGGGTCATATTGACCCCAAAGACCATAAGTGTAAACAGGTAACGAAGACCATACGAGGGTTAAAAATTCTGAGACATTTCTCATTAGTCATACATGTTTGAAATGACATGAGGGTGACTAAATGATGACAGGATTGTAATTTTGGGTGAACTATCCCTTTAAAACCCATTATTCTCATGCGGTTATTTCTGAAATTGTGAATGCATTCATGCCACCTCTGAGCTGCAATAAACGGCATGTAATTATATAAAACCAATTCAAATGTTGCTTCTGGGGAAAATCATGGTTGTTAAAACCTAAAAGTTACATTTATGTTTAAATATTTCAAAAATATTTAGCTATTTTGTATGAATATGACTGATAATTTTGCTTAGACCATTACCGCTGCTTAAATATGGATTTTGGACATCTAAAATGGTCTACGCTGATCTCCATTCATTTGCTTTAGATGGAGAAATGTTTAATTTCTCTCCGGCTGAAGAAAGAAAGTCATGAACATCTTGGATGGCTTGGGGGTGAGAAATCTTCAGGTAGTTTTTATTTTTGGGTGAACTATAACATGGCCTTTTGCAAGTAAAACAGAAAGTCAAAAGGCTTTCTACAGGTCGATATTTACCTCATCTACAACAAAAGCTGCATCTGATACTGGTTTTTGGTGTTTCCTTTGAAAACCGCAGAGATGACGTCAAACTGACGCATCCGCCCTGTTCAAGACCACAGGACCATTATCTCCAGAATACAGATATGTCTGAGGAGAGTGGATGGTGAAACGGTTTTAAATATTGCATAATAAAACATGTGCCTTGTCAAATCTGCTCAGACGTTTGCCTGGAAAAGCAGGTCTACAGCCCTCTCTTAAATAAAGTCCTTTTCTGAGGACTTACAGTTTCATGACTGAACCTGCACATGTTTGTGAACTTCACAAGACTATGGGTGTCCGATCTGACCATTCAGACAGAACAAACACTTAATCTGATATCAAAGCATGTGGATTTGAGCAGTGGATGGAAGATTGTTTTTAACTTAAAATAAAACCCCACATATATAGAGCCCCGTTCCCACCACGGGAGAAAACAAGAGGTCTCCATCAAATCATCAAATTGAGACTTTATTCATGCAATTGGAAATATATGTAGTACTCCTTAACAATAAAAGAGAGACAGAGACAAGAGTTAGTGGTTGCCCAAGCGGTCATGTTTGTTGTCTTTAATAAACATTGTGTTTCATTAGAACACTTTGAATCACAGTAGTCATTAACACATTTAAATACTTAAATCAAATCACAGTAAACAAATAAATAGATAATCATATATACAGAAATGTTGTAGATCTGTCACACATCTGGATGTACTCATAAATATCTCAGATCAACTAACGTTACTCAGGTAACTTAACATTAAATATTACAGGTAGTATGCAAACAACTCCGATAAACTCTATGAAACAGGTATTCAAATTACACAATTACACAAATGATCAATTGAAACAAATTATTAAACCATTAAAGCGTGTAAACTGTAGTTTGGCATTACATTTTAATACATTTAACTAACCCTAACAATAAAAGAGAGAGAGACAGAGACAAGAGTTATTAGTGGTTGCCCAAGCGGTCCTCTTTGTTGTCTGAGGATGCGCTGCGGTTGTCACGGTAACTCTACTCTCTCTCAACTGTCACCAGGAATTCGTAAAATGCAGCAGTACTGTCCAGTACAAACTCATTATAACACGTTAAAGTTATTTAAATTAAACTTATATACACATGTGAATAGAAATAGTACGTAAATACATAACATAATATATACAATTAATTTAATATTTTATGACACAAACTCTACGCAGCAGGGTGGTCACATATAGACTCTCAATTCTGGGGAAATAAGTCAAAATTGATATAAAAAGACTGAGTTCTGAGTTTACATCTAACAATTCTATATTTTATGTATGTATTTATTTATTTGTTTTCTGGCATTATATATATATATTTGACCTTTTTATCTTTTGTCAATGACCGTTTGTCATTATTTAATGTCAAAATTGTAAGAAAACTTTGCAATTACCTTTTAATCTATATATTTATTTATTTGATTTTGAATCCCATGATGAAAATATGCTTCCAATCACATATTTAGTCTAGCTTTTACTGTATAGTCTCATTTTTTGATTCTAGTATTTATTTGTATTTTTGTATTATCATAATTATTTACTTCTTTTCTATTTTGCTTCATCATGTATCGTTTTATTTTACTCTATTCTATTTTAAGCATTTTTGTGTTATTTTAATTTTCGCCAATCACTTGAATACTCATAAAACACTATGAGTTGTATTGGGTTTGTTTGAAAAGAGCTTTATAAATAAAGTTTGATTGATTGATTGATTTTAAGTGGCTTACATCACCATATACACACACACACACATATATATATATATATCAATAAAGGGATGCCACTGGTTTATTTCAGCACGGTGTTTTTCCACAGCTCCTCCAGCTGGTGAGGAAGATTAATATACATCCATAAACGTACAGACAGAGAGCAATCCCTGACACCTTCTATAATAGAGCACAGTCCCTTTCATTTCTTCCCTTGGCTGTCGATGAGACCTTGAGATATGGCACAACAATCTTTAATAAAAAGCGAAATCTCTCGGGCTGACAGCTTGCAGACAGACCTCCTCCCCGGGCTGATGATCCACTGATGATGTGAAGGAGACGCTCTCCGACAGCTCGCGTCTTCCTCCGTCATTCCCACAGCATGCTGGAGCACTGAAACACAATGCATGTGTGCTTCAAACAAGAGGAAATCACATGCTTTGCTCATCTGAAAAGATCAACGGAGGCTGAACACTGATTGGGTGGTGCATGATGAGAGTTATACTGATGGATCATAAACAACACCTCATTTGCATAATATGCAGAAACGGTTATGCAAAAGATTTCTTTACCTAATTAGATTTCCTTTCTGCTGCTTTACTTCATCTGACATATATCGATACTGATTAGTTGTTTAGGTGTTCAGTAACTGCTCTGTTAATGAATTGATTCAGTTCTATACGTTTTCACAGAAGTACAGAGAAGTATACAAGAAAACGCCATCACTATACTTCAAAATGTCCTGTTTAATTCAATGTGTTACTTTGCATTTCTTTGTAATTGTTGTTAGTGAAATTTACTAGAAATTTCATAGTGGAAATTTCAACATCAATTTGATTTCAGTACAGTACATGCTACACAATTTAGGGAAATGAACTTATAAATTGCTGATAAATGTAACAAAAAAATACTTGGAAAGCAAGCAACATCATTGAACATGAATCATTGAACGTGAATTACACATCATTTTGAACAAACACATAAATAGTATTTTCTTGTCAAATGTACTCTAATAATAATTTTAACAATCTGTTTTATTTACAACTTCAAACGAATTTGTGTAATGATGTGTACAATGTAAAAACGTTAAATAACATTGCTGTATATTAGCATCTATTGTTAATTACTGAAAGAACAACACACGTCTCATTCTCACTTAACGCGTGACGTGAAGATTGACATCAGACGTTACACTTCTGCAGATCTGGATACTGAACTCTCCTGCAGCTCTTAGAGACGCTTGCATCGCCCCATCTCAAGTGCTCATGTGTTTCTAATTGTTTAAAACAAATCATTTATGACTGGCGGCATTATTGGCTTTTCAGGTCTCAGCACAGAAATCAATACCAAAAGCCTTTCCCATCAATACAACAAACAACATGCAGTCACCGCACACGAGACCTCAGGGTTACACTGCCAGTGGAAACAAGACAGTATAAGACATTACCAGCACCAGCAGAAGAATACCAACCAGCACAGATGTTACAATACTCACTATATGCTCCAAAAAAAGTGCTTTTATATTCGTTTAACTGGTGTAGAAACAGTTTCCACTCATAAATTACTAGTAAATCCATAAATAATTGCAAAAAATTTAAATAACCACAAAATTTGTAAGTAACACATTGAATTAAACATTAAATATTTTGAAGTAGAAAGTTATTCCTTGTCAACTCAACCAGAGGTCCCAGCTAAAAAAAAAATGATTTTTTTTGGTAAAACAAATGCATAAACAAAGAAAAGCCAAAATATGAAATGTTATGGGTGAATATTCACTGACTAATCCACTATTATGTACGGGGTTAATAATGACTACTTTCCCCCTTGATTGGAGCCAAATTACAGGTGTGTAAAAATGACTTTCAGCATTGTTATTTTAGTTTAACACATAAATTATTGGTAAATTATCCGTTTACTTAAGACACCTTTAAGACTTCTCGAGTTACAACAATGGGGGGATTTTTTTTGAAAAGTGCTTTATCTTTGAACTGTCACCATTGGCATATAATGCAATAGAGATTGCTAAAGTCAACACATTTACTACCAATCCCTGTGTAAAAATAACAATGATGCATCTCTATAAAGTCATTTTACCCCCCCGTAATTTGGCCCCAAATCTCTCTTATTTTACAAAACATTCATCCATGACATTTAATATTCTGGCTTTCATCACTATTTATGTTTGTCTTTATTTAGAAAAACATTAACAAAATCTAAAATTTGAGCCTGGGAAGTTTCTGAAACTTGTTTGATTTGACACATATTTTCTTGTAAAACACTCCAGTAATCTTTGTTTTATTTACAAATTCAAACCAAATAAAAAAAAATACTTTTTACAGTGTATATAGACCTTTTCTTCTCATTGCGTTTCCAAACAAAGCCATCTATATTCTGATATACACCATTACTCATATGTGATGTATGATTTTGGTCATACTGCCCATTCTCAACCATTGAAAATATACCGCAGGCCAATGCAATACAGCATGTCAAAACACAGGCCATATCTCTGCTATTGGAGTGGAATATAAGACTGTAAAAACATCTGTACTAGGATAAAGCTGGCGTGTAAAATCCTCTTCTGAGATTGCATGAAATGACCCACCCAGCAGGGGAAAAAAGCGATCTCACTACAGTACGGGGGTCCTGATGTGATTTTACCCAGTGTAACGCTGACATCTCCCATGAAATGTAGTCAGAACTCGACAAGGTAACATCTTGTTTCACACACAAGTGGATAGTGGATACAGAAAGTAATGTTATCTCCTGAAATTGGAATCAGCTTGAAATCATTTCTGACAGCCTGGCTTTTGTTGTGGCAAACGTTACCCAAATTACCCTTCACTTTACGGCATCAGTGTCCAGCAGGGCCTGATTCTCGGATGCCGCTGAAAGAGCCGTTTATGCACACGGGCTGAGAGAAATAAGACGCCTGTTTTCACTCAGCCATGCAGATGTGCTGTACTAACGGGCATCTGAGGCACTCGCAGCTGTTCGGTAAGAGAAAAGCCTCCATTGATCCACGGCGCACACCTGAAAGATGCAAACTGAATGAAAGACCGTGTAAATGCTGTGTGACACGGCTCTTTGAGCAGACAGAAACACACACAAACACACACCCTCCAGAACAACCGTCGATGCTCAGCTGAACGTTCGTTTGTGAACAGCAGATCTGAAGCATGTAATGAACCTTTTGAATGCTCAAAGGTATAAAAGGATCAATGAAGACTCAAGCATTGTTAGTCGTGTTTGATCAAACTAAACATCAATATAATTTGAATTAGCTGGATATAATACTGTAAGTCTATAGGTTTTGTATTAATGAGAACAGATGCCTTTGAATGCTTATTCAAATGGATACAAATAAACAAAAGATGTATATAATTTGACAAGCATCTGCCATCAAACTCTGTTCTCTGGTGTAATCAGAATATTTGGTCTAATTGCAGATTCAGATTAATATTTATACAGCATACCACCGCATTCAAAACAATGTTTTGAAGTAAAATGCGATATGTGAGGAGATTTAGTCATTTTGTCTATCTTATGACTCCATGTTTTGCCATTTCAGTAGTTTGTATTGCAACTCATACTCGACTGCTATTGGCTCATCGACGTTCGATGGGAGGGCTTACCGATTGTTAACGATGAATGAAGCCGCACACAATCAGTGACGTTGACGTAACTTGCCAACTTACCAAAAACGAGGTTTAAAGACCACAAGCCCAACACACAAACATCTACGATTCTTTGGCCTGAGCTTTCGTATGGGACAGTACTGTAGCACCATATTACCACAATCACAGCATCATGAGGATCAGAGATCATTGCTTAAAGACAAACTATAAAACTGTAATATCTTGCTTATAGTAAGAGTGAAGCTTATTTTAGGTTAGGAAGCGTTTAGGCTCACGTAAAGTAAATACATCTCAGAACTTAACTTTATAATAGTTGATAGTATCGCGTGGGAACACTGAACCTCATCATTTCTACTCAATTTCAGTTGATTGGGCATTTTAATAATATCCTGAGCAAACAATGTCTGTAATAACTGCTCCTTGTGTTTGTGAGCGTCTATCATCACATCTCACGGGTGCCTGTTGAAGCACCAATCACACAGTTTTTAAAGAAAACTGATGCAATAAATATAATTTTCAATAAAAATTCAATAATAGTCAGAAATAATCTAGTTGTGTTAAACTGAACAGTGTATTAAACCTTTAGAGAATATATATATATATTATTGCATTTGTATTACAATTTATACATCAGGCCAACGCTATCTCACGGCAGTTCATACATGTTTTACGATGTGGATAACATCACTCGTATGATTCAGTATGATTTCTCTAAACCCAAGTGACGAGTAGGTTTAGGGTCAGGGTCAGGTGAAGGTCATTCGTACAAATTCATACGAATTGGCAACTCGTAAAATACGTACGATTTTGCAAAAAAAAAAATTATTTGTATGAGTGAGGTTGTACGAATTAGCCACCTCGTAAAATACATACGAATTGTCGTGAGATCGGGCTGATCAGGCTTGTATGGTGGAAATATGAAGCTTATACATTAAGGGAAAAACACCCTTATATGGACATCAAATGTACATTTTTATATTTTTTACAGTTAATAGTCTGCTTACATAAAATGTATATAAATGTCACTCTGTAGGCCTATATCTCCCAAAAATATATGACATTTAAATGCTTATTTTTATGAACAAAGCTCTGCCGTTTTTATTGTAAGAAGCAAATAATAAAATACAATGACGATTGAGACGAAATGAAATGAAATCCTGATGGACCAGTAAACATACGGCAGTTCAGTAAATGTTCGTCTTATAGAAATATCAATAACAGCATAAAAGATAGTTTACTTTATAAAAAAATATATTAAAGATTTCACAGGAATATGACGCGTGAACCTATTTTTACAATTATACTAAAAGTTGTAACTTTTAATAATGACTACTTGTTTGATTTGACACATATTTTCTTGTAAAACACTCCAGTAATCTTTGTTTTATTTACAAATTCAAACCAAAAAAAAATACTTTTACAGTGTATATAGACCTTTTCTTCTCATTGCGTTTCCAAACAAAGCCATCTATATTCTGATATACACCATTACTCATATGTGATGTATGATTTTGGTCATACTGCCCATTCTCAACCATTGAAAATATACATGAGCCAATGCAATACAGCATGTCAAAACACAGGCCATATCTCTGCTATTGAGTGGAATATAAGACTGTAAAAACATCTGTACTAGGATAAAGCTGGCGTGTAAAATCCTCTTCTGAGGATGTGATTTTACCCAGTGTAACACTGACATCTCCCATGAAATGTAGTCAGAACTCGACAAGGTAACATCTTGTTTCACACACAAGTGGATAGTGGATACAGAAAGTAATGTTATCTCCTGAAATTGGAATCAGCTTGAAATCATTTCTGACAGCCTGGCTTTTGTTGTGGCAAACGTTACCCAAATTACCCTTCACTTTACGGCATCAGTGTCCAGCAGGGCCTGATTCTCGGATGCCGCTGAAAGAGCCGTTTATGCACACGGGCAGAGAGAAATAAGACGCCGTTTCTTCACTCAGCCATGCAGATGTGCTGTACTAACGGGCATCTGAGGCACTCGCAGCTGTTCGGTAAGAAAAACGCCTCCATTGATCCACGGCGCACACCTGAAAGATGCAAACTGAATGAAAGGCCGTGTAAATGCTGTGTGACACGGCTCTTTGAGCAGACAGAAACACACACAAACACACACCCTCCAGAACAACCGTCGATGCTCAGCTGAACGTTCGTTTGTGAACAGCAGATCTGAAGCATGTAATGAACCTTTTGAATGCTCAAAGGTATAAAAGGATCAATGAAGCATTGTTAGTCGTGTTTGATCAAACTAAACATCAGTATAATGATTGATCTAGCGTTTGAATTAGCTACTGTGTACATAATGACATTGGATATAATACTGTAATCTATAGGTTTTGTATTAAGTGAGAACAGATGCCTTTGAATGCTTATTCAAATGGATTAAAAAAAAGATGTATATAATTTGACAAGCATCTGCCATCAAACTCTGTTCTCTGGTGTAATCAGAATATTTGGTCTAATTGCAGATTCAGATTAATATTTATACAGCATACCACCGCATTCAAAACAATGTTTTGAAGTAAAATGCGTATATGTGAGGAGATTTAGTCATTTTGTCTATCTTATGACTCCATGTTTTGCCATTTCAGTAGTTTGTATTGCAACTCATACTCGACTGCTATTGGCTCATCGACGTTCGATGGGAGGGGCTTACCGATTGTTAACGATGAATGAAGCCGCACACAATCAGTGACGTTGACGTAACTTGCCAACTTACCAAAAACGAGGTTTAAAGACCACAAGCCCAACACAAACATCTACACGATTCTTTGGCCTGAGCTTTCGTATGGGACAGTACTGTAGCTTACACCATATTACCACAATCACAGCATCATGAGGATCAGAGATCATTGCTTAAAGACAAACTATAAAACTGTAATATCTTGCTTATAGTAAGAGTGAAGCTTATTTTAGGTTAGGAAGCGTTTAGGCTCACGTAAAGTAAATACATCTCAGAACTTAACTTTATAATAGTTGATAGTATCGCGTGGGAACACTGAACCTCATCATTTCTACTCAATTTCAGTTGATTGGGCATTTTAATAATATCCTGAGCAAACAATGTCTGTAATAACTGCTCCTTGTGTTTGTGAGCATCTATCATCACATCTCACGGGTGCCTGTTGAAGCACCAATCACACAGTTTTTAAAGAAAACTGATGCAATAAATATCATTTCCAATCAAAATGAAAGAATAGTCAGAAATAATCTAGTTGTGTTAAACTGAACAGTGTATTAAACCTTTAGAGAATATATATATATATTATTGCATTTGTATTACAATTTATACATCAGGCCAACGCTATCTCACGGCAGTTCATACATGTTTTACGATGTGGATAACATCACTCGTATGATTTAGTATGATTTCTCTAAACCCCAGTTACAGGTAGGTTTAGGGGCAGGGTCAGGTGAAGGTCATTCATACAAATTCATACGAATTGGCAACTCGTAAAATACGTACGATTTAGCAAAAAAAAATATTATTTGTATGAGTGAGGTTATGCAATTAGCCACCTCGTAAAATACATACGAATTGTCGTGAGATCGGGCTGATCAGGCTTGTATGGTGGAAATATGAAGCTTATACATTAAGGGAAAAACACCCTTATATGGACATCAAATGTACATTTTTATATTTTTTACAGTTAATAGTCTGCTTACATAAAATGTATATAAATGTCACTCTGTAGGCCTATATCTCCCAAAAATATATGACATTTAAATGCTTATTTTTATGAACAAAGCTCTGCCGTTTTTATTGTAAGAAGCAAATAATAAAATACAATGACGATTGAGACGAGATGAAATTAAATCCTGATGGACCAGTAAACATACGGCAGTTCAGTAAATGTTCGTCTTATAGAAATATCAATAACAGCATAAAAGATAGTTTACTTTATAAAAAAATATATTAAAGATTTCACAGGAATATGACGCGTGAACCTATTTTTACAATTATACTAAAAGTTGTAACTTGTATGAACTATCAATCAGATGACAGGAGGCACGCAGTAGATTGTGTGCAATATTTTGATCATTTAGAGACCTTAGAAATTCAAGCATCAGATACAGTAGGCTTTACAGGGTTAAACGACCTTTCTTATATCTCTTCCAAAAGCTAAATATGATGTCTCAGTGGGGAGGTTGTTAGCAATCTGAAAACCCACGGTGGCAATCAAAGGGGATGCTTGTGCTTAATGATGTGCGCTATATGCACTTCTCCTCATCTCTCACGTCTCTGAGCTCTGAGCCGTTCTACAGCAGTGTCCCTCGGAGAGACATACGTGGAACGGCATCACTTATCGGCCTGCTGTGGCTCTCCTGTAAGAAGATCCTATAAAGCAAGTTCAGCGTGGTACAGAAAGAGTCACGCTATCTGGTGTCTTAATGAGAAGTAACCAGACTGGTTTAGTTCACACTGCAGGCCAAGCCCATTAATTCCACATCTATTTACATAAGAAATAGAGAACAGGGAGAAATTAGTTCACAAATCCTCATGCCGTCATTCCTCTCGGGAATCTTTTTGTGTTTCAGTAACTTTGCTGTCAGAAATAAATGCATAAATACATGAATCAGAAAGCCAGGGGTGAGATGCGGGTCACATCATATCTCAAGGGAAATTGTGCATCTAGGCCTTTAGGTGCTGTTTATATCAGCTTTCAAATACAGATGCTTTGTTGTGTGTTGACTGAGAAACTCTTTGAGATCTTGCTACCGGTGAACTCTTGGGTTAAAGCATAGCTCATTAATATTAATGCTGTAATGTGATTGGACACTCAAGAATGGCAGTGGAACAACATCAGCGTAATTAATATTCATGCGCTTATGATTTATTCGAATCATGTGTCTGTTCTTCTGCTCCCACTCAGCCAATCAGACAAGAGCTGGACTGACACGGTGGACTCTGATTGGCTGCTTCTGTCATTTTCATTGCTCACCTGTAATATGACTACAACATTTCAGTTTTCAGAGTTGCACATGGCATTATAAAGTTATCTACCATATATATGGGGAATTTAATATTCTGGTGGAAATTCAGCTATTCAAAAAAATGACATTTATAGAAGAATGAGCTCAGGATAAAATCCTATCAATAATGTCAGCCTACCCTAACCAAACCAGGAAAAGTGATTGTTTGTGAGGAAAAATACATATAACTTTAATAAAAAACCATTAATATGTTTAGAATTATGTGTTGGTTAATTAAAGGAATGGTTCACCCCCCAGACATGTCTGTCATCATTTTCTCAAAAATAAAATAAGACACAGAAAAAAATAAGACAGAAAGAACATGGTTGCAGTTTTTCAAGCAGATTTGAGTGGTCAGTAGAAATAAATATTTATTTAGTCATTTAGCAGATGCTTTTATCCAAAGCGACTTACAAATGAGGACATTATAGAAGCAATCAAAACCAACAAAAGAGCAATAATATGCACGAGCTATTACAAGTCCTGGTCAGCCTAACGCAGTACACGTAGGAAGCTTTTATTCTTTTATGAAAACGAGTATATAGAATATATATAAAAAAGAAACCTAGTGTTAGTTTTACAAGAAAAGCTAGCAGTTAGAGAATAAATATGTAGTTGATAGAGGGTCAAATGTTTGTTTTTTTTAAATAAAAATAAAACCGATTAGATTAAATAGAATTAGAATAGAGAGTGCTAGAGTTAGAGGGTCAAATAAAGATGAAGAGATGTGTTTTTAGCCGTTTCTTGAAGATGGTAAGGATTCAGCTGCTGGGATTGAGTTACGCAGGTCACCAGATGGGAACAGTTAATGAAAAAGTCAGTGAAAGTGATTTCGTGTCTCTTTGGGATGGTACAGTAATGCGTCGTTCACTTTGGGATGGTACAGTAATGCGTCGTTCACTTTGGGATGGTACAGTAATGCGTCGTTCACTTTGGGATGGTACAGTAATGCGTCGTTCACTTGCAGAACACCAGCTTCTAGAGGGCATATACGTCTGAAGTAATGAATTTAGGTAAAGGGTTCTGTAGGCAAACATTAATGCCTTGAATTTAATGCGAGCAGCTATTGGTAGCCAGTGTAAATTGATGAACAGAGGTGTGACGTGCGTTATTTTCGGCTCATTAAAGATTAATCTTGCAACAGCGTTCAGGATTAATTGTAGAGGTTCGAAGGAACTGGCTGGAAGAGAGCATTGCAATAGTCAAGTCTGGACAGAACAAGAGCCTGAACAAGGAGTTGTGTTGCATGTTCCCAGAGAAAGGGCCTGATATTGTGTTCAGTATATTTACTGACTGTATGACATTCTTTCTTCGTTGGAATAAAGTTGCCATTCAACTGATACTTCTCTAATGTGCCCCTGCAATCATCTGAACTTGTTGCAATACTATTGGTTCTGAGACGTATGAGATAGCTTGGTATTATTTACTACTATTTACTGTTATTCATTATTCAAACCTTAGCACAGCTCATCTTGAATACTAAATGTGGAAGCGCAGAACACTTTGTGCTGGGAGGAACGAGACACAAAAACGCAGGTGAAAAGGACACGTCACCTACAGAAGGAACTATGATTGGGTTTAAATGCAGTGGTGAATGTGAGATGAGTCTTAGCAGTGCTGGAGGTGACCGTGTGTCCTCTGGGACTGAAGATCGCTCCTGGACTCGGAGAGCGTCAGGAGTTTGGTGTCCGAGCGAGACGCTGAGGAAAGCAGTTTTCCAGGGTTCAGGAAGAACACTGTGGTCATTGTGTGGAGATCACGTTCACCTTTCTGACCGGAGTTTGGTCACAGCTTCTCTTTTAGAAAAAATACAAGAAAATGTGATGTATGTTTTTCAGTCATACATGAAATAAATGGTGAGAGGAAATGTTTTAAATACACAATAACCATAATATACGTATCATCAATAAACACAATTTATTCCAATCTCACACACTTCACTTGTTCCATGGCTACCTTTTTAATAATTTTTATATTCGTGAACTAAATCAATTTTAATGTTTTTTCTCACAATGATTTATGCTGATTCTAAGCTATTTTAATCAAAATATATTTTTACAAATATGATTAAATAAATTAGCTAAAGTTTCTTTCAATCTCACACATTTTAACTAACTGAATATTAGCCATATTCCCTTTTAACTGTTTTCACAATGATTTATGCCGATTCTAAACAATAAAAATGCATTACAAAAATACAATTAATTAAATCTAACAGATGCAAATAGTTAATAATAAATGTATATATTTTTTATAATTATTGCGTGCAGAAATCTTACCTGTTTCATTTCTGTATGACTGACAAATATTCATTGCAATTAATCAAATGTGGTTTGTATTAAAGGTTTGACTTTGAATATCAGTTTCAAATCCTTCTGATGCTACACTGCACACTTTGTCTTTTCCACACTCCTTGTAATCGTGTATTCTGGGAGCATGTGAGTTTGGAGCACGGTTACCAAATTCTGTGAAACAGCGGATTGCTTTACCGCAGCAACAAGAGCAAGAGCGGTCGAGAGATACAGCTTCAGCTACTGGGCATGCTCACGTCGATACGGAGTGATTTCACCCTAACAATAATAATCACTTCATTTGCATTACTGTAAGGGGTAGGTGTAGATGTTAATACAACACAATCTAATGTAGAAAATGTCATGTATTGTGATATATTTGCGACATTGGTTTCCACTCACTTAACTGTGAGGGCTCAAATGCTGCAAAAATACACAAAACTACATACAATTAGTTGGCTTGTAATCAATCACAATCCAAATGAAAATATGCAAATAGCCTGCATAAATTCTGAATTTACACTGTAAAAAAATGCAACTACATATTTGCGTTAATGCAACGTTCAAACACAGTTGTTTGAACAAATAATTTTTATATTGCAGCGCAAAGGTTGTGGGTTCGATTCCCAGCGAACACACATACTGACAATACAAATGTATAGCCTGAATGCACTGTATGTTGCTTTGGATAAAAGCATCTGCTAAATGCATCAAATTTAAAAAAATATATATATTGTTGAAATGTTAAGGCTTTGTAAGTTCCCAGCATGCATTGCAGCATGAATAAATGATGCGGTTATAGGATTATTGTTTTGCAGTTTTCTGGCTTCATTTAAACTTTTTTGCTGTTGTTTTGTCACTATTGTTAGTTATTTGTTGTACTGTGATGTCCATTTGTTGAGGTTTGTGTGTCTAGTTTTGAAGTGTGTCTTATTTTCTCTTAACTGTTTATTTCTTACTGTGCAGGTTTTTTAAGTGCAGAGGCGAGATGAGAAAGTGCTTACACAAATTAGTGGACACACTTGATAGGGACGACGCTGATTATCAGCTCCACAACATCCTGAAAATCAATGAATTGCTGTCCATGGGATCCTAGACTTATTATGGGAAGGAGAGCATGCCGAAAAATACAGCGACCAGATAAAGGAAAAGACAGATTTCTTGTGCAATAATTAAATCATTAAAAGCAATCTGCCGGCCTCGCTTCTGCAGAAAGGGCCCCTGACAGTGCGGTCTGTGATTTCTATCTCTGGGGGAGGCAGTGAAAGGGTTTGATTGTGCCATCACACTGTGCTGAGAGAATACAGAGCTCTGTGTGGGTGAGACGGGCCCTGATCTTACACACTTTTCCCCGGTGATTTTTTCAATCGTAGGAAGAACGCGATAGCAAAAGGGTTTTCAAGCTGTCTGTTTCATTTGCTACTCTGTCTCTACCCCACAATCCGCCCACCTTCCCGACCGCGGTCAAGTGAGCCGCCATCCGTGAACACCGGTCAAGCCAGCCGCCACCTGGATTCTGCTGCACGTCTGTTTGTGGTATTACAGTGCACGGAGACACGAAGCGGCCAAAAGCTGACGGAGACCTATATTTCAGCGTTATTAATTAAATGTGCTCAAAACAGGAAAAAAACTATTAACAAAGCGTATTAATATTGGACATTATAAAAGATTCAGTTATATTATGTTGAATATATTATACTGTGGTAGTTTCCACAAAAATAAAGTCTGTTAAAATACATTATAACACTGATTATGACCTACTTTTTCTACATGCATTATTCAAATTCCTTCAGAGTTAAGACGAAAATTTCAATAAAATCTTTTTCATAACGACCATGTCTCTATCTGTGTCAACTTTCCCAGGGATTTACTGTGGAATTTGGGAGAAAGTAAAGTCTGTCGCATTATAGCACTCCTTGACATTTATACAGGAATTAATCAAATTCCTTCACAGTTAACATGACATTTTCTATACATTCTTCTTCAGGATGACCATGACTCTGTGTGTGTTAACTTTCACTGGGTTTTACTGTAGAATTTGGGAGAAAATGAAAGTAAAGTCTGTCACAATGCATTATAGCACTCCTTGACATTCATACAGGAATTACTCAAATTCCTTCACAGTTAACAAAAAAAATGGAATGAATTCTTCTTCAGGACACCCAAGACTCTGTCTGTGTTAACTTTCACTGGGTTTTACTGTAGAATTTGGTAGAAAATGAATGGCAAAGTCTGTCACAATGCATTATAGCACTCCTTGACATTCATACAGGTATTACTCAAATTCCTTCACAGTTAACATGACATTTTCTATACATTCTTCTTCAGGACACCCAAGCCTCTGTCTGTGTTAACTTTCACTGGGTTTTACTGTAGAATTTGGGAGAAAATGAATGGCAAAATCTGTCAGAATGCAGTTTTTGTCTGAGCTGTCGAGTGTGTTTTGGATGAAATGATGATCCAGATGCGATGGAAATGTGCAAATTCAATAAAGATCTGAAGAGACTGAGAATTAAAGAACCAAACAGAGGTTTATCTTTGTCTTGCTTTTGATTTCTGCAGAAATGATCTGGTCTACACACACAGCTTGAGTCTGTGAGCAACGAGATAAGCTGGCTCACAGCTCAGCCTTATATCTCACCAAATGATACATTGAAGGACAGATAAAGACCTGTAAGCCAATCATGTTATGCACATTTACAGTTCTGTCTATGGACATTTATTTTTTCTTTTCTGTATATTTTTATTACTGTTGTTATTTATGATTTATTGTATATTATCTTCATTATTAGTGTTTTATTACCTTAATTATACTGACTTGTGTTGTAGATATTTTTCTCATTAATAAAGAACACGGTCAGAGACAGAGTCTTTTGAGATTTTATTCTTGCAAGAAGGTCAGACAATACAGTAAATACATGGTTCATGGTACAGGTACATGGAACATGGTTCTCTGCTTTTATACCCCTTTGCCCCATGTTTTCAATAGCTATCTCCCAATATGACTATATATGGCTAAGCAAGCATCATGAACACATTCGATATGTTTCATTCCTCACGTTATGTCTTCCGAAATCCTCATGATATCCTGTTTTCCTAAGCAAGCAAGAACAAGCAGGTTATAGTGCCATATTCTTATGCAAGGCAGAGAAAGGCAGAAGCAGGCCTCATAGGCCCTGTGCTCAAACAGTTATATGATGTTATACAGACTATAGATGACATAGACAGCAACTGGTGTTTACACCCAAATCATCTCTTTGGAGCACTGCCAAGGCACAAGCTTTGTTACCTCCACACATCTTCATTGCTCTACGTGCTGCTTTCTGTCTGTCAGAGTCAGTACCTGAAGTCAAATGCAAGTTCATCATCATCTATAGTCTGTGTAACATCTTGCTGCAGTACCTTTACAGGCTCAGGTGGCCTGCCCACTATGTGGTCGGGGTGTTGTTATCCAGCTTTGATGTCAATGGGAACCACAGTATATGCAGCTCCTGGGAAGAATGCGACTGCGAAGTGGGCAAGGAGACAATTGTCAAGTGAACTGATGGACACTATGCCAATTTGGTATAATGGCTACAAGTTGTATAACCCATGGACGACTCCAGCAGAAAATCTAGGATGGTCGCTTCTTCTGATAGGAGGAGGAACAGCAGCAGTGATCAACAAGATCAATAGATTGGCTTGGAGCATTCTGGCACTAGCAAATCTGACTGAAACTGCACTTTCGCTGTTAAATGATGAAGTGAAGCAAATAAGGGATGCAGTGGTGCAAAACAGGCTAGCCTTGGACATGCTTTCATCGGAAAGAGTATTTGTAAGATGCTGAGTATTTCATGTTGTTTTCATTTGCCTGACTATCATGATAAAGTCACAGATCTCATTAACCATATGAAGTTAGCGATAGCTACACCTCCCAAAGCAGATGATTCATGGTTTGTGTGGTTGACATCATCGTGGGGAGGTTGGGGATATTGGCTGATTCATACATGTTTACCTGTAGCATTGGGGATAATACTGCTGATTTTTGTGCTGCCTTGTTGTCTTCAGTGTTTTTCATCCCTGATAAGGAAAGCAGTAACTAGAACCGTCACTTCGGTAAATATGCAAAGACGACCCGACAAAGAGTATGAAATGCCAGATGTGCGTTCGGCACCATCCTTTGTACCAAAACCACCTATGCATGACATTATTGTTGATTTTACTGATTCTGATATTGAGTAAACTGAAATTTCTTTAATGAAAGGTGTACAAGCAGGTCTGACTCCATGGTATGAGGTACTGTAAACAGAAGGTTAATGAAGAGATGAGATTCCCCTCTTGCTTGCTTATGTGTCAGGAGATTTATATAATTTTCTCCACACAAAAAAAAAATGCCTTAAGCTTGTGATGTGTTTTTCGCTTATCAGCTAATGAAGGGGTATGTTAAAGCCTTAAAGGAGCACATACACTCGATGTTCTGATAAATATGTATACTAAAACTTGTCAAAGAATGACAAAAAGGGGGAAATTGTGTGAGAAATGTCTAATTGTATCATATGTAGCCTACATATATTTACTATATGCATATTATTCATATTTAATCATATATATATTTCATATTCCTATGTTTAATATTCTTTTATAGCACAAGTAATCATATAACATTATATAACTGTTTGAGCACAGGGCCTATGAGGCCTGCTTCTGCCTTTCTCTGCCTTGCATAAGAATATGGCACTATAACCTGCTTGTTCTTGCTTGCTTAGGAAAAACAGGATATCATGAGGATTTCGGGAAGACGCATAGCGTGAGGAATGAAACATATCGAATGTGTTCATGATGCTTGCTTAGCCATATATAGTCATATTGGGAGATAGCTATTGAAAACATGGGGCAAAGGGTATAAAGCAGAGAACCATGTTCCATGTACCTGTACCATGAACCATGTATTTACTGTATTGTCTGACCTTCTTGCAAGAATAAAATCTCAAAGACTCTGTCTCTGACCGTGTTCTTTATTAAAGAGAAAATATCTACAATACAAGTCAGTATAATTAAGGTAATAAAACACTAATAATGAAGATAATATACAATAAATTATAAATAACAACAGTAATAAAATATACAGAAAAGAAAAATAAATGTCCATAGACAGAACTGTGAATGTGCATAACATGATTGGCTTACAGGTCTTTATCTGTCCTTCAATGTATCATTTGGTGAGATATAAGGCTGAGCTGTGAGCCAGCTTCTTATCTCGTTGCTCACAGACTCAAGCTGTGTGTGTAGACCAGATAATTTCTGCAGAAATCAAAAGCAAGACAAAGATAAACCTCTGTTTGGTTCTTTAATTCTCAGTCTCTTCAGATCTTTATTGAATTTGCACATTTCCATCGCATCTGGATCATAATTTCATCCAAAACACACTGACAGCTCAGACAAAACTGCATTCTGACAGATTTTGCCATTCATTTTCTCCCAAATTCTATAGTAAAACCCAGTGAAAGTTAACATAGACAGAGGCTTGGGTGTCCTGAAGAAGAATGTATAGAAAATGTCATGTTAACTGTGAAGGAATTTGAGTAATGCCTGTATGAATGTCAATGAGTGCTATAATGCATTGTGACAGACTTTGCCATTCATTTTCTCCCAAATTCTACAGTAAAACCCAGTGAAAGTTAACACACACAGAGTCATGGTCATCCTGAAGAAGAATTCATTCCAATTTTATTGTTAACTGTGAAGTAATTTGAGTAATACCTGTATGAATGTCAAGGAGTGCTATAATGCTTTGTGACAGACTTTGCCATTCATTTTCTCCCAAATTCTACAGTAAATGTCATGAAAGTTGACACAGACAGAGTCATGGGTGTCCTGAAGAAGAATTCATTCAATTTTTTGTTAACTGTGAAGGAATTTGAGTAATTCCTGTATAAATGTCAAGGAGTGCTATAATGTATTGTGACAGATTTTGCCATTCATTTTCTCCCAAATTCTACAGTAAAACCCAGTGAAAGTTAACACACACAGAGTCATGGTCATCCTGAAGAAGAATTCATTCCAATTTTATTGTTAACTGTGAAGTAATTTGAGTAATACCTGTATGAATGTCAAGGAGTGCTATAATGCATTGTGACAGACTTTGCCATTCATTTTCTCCCAAATTCTACAGTAAAATGTCATGAAAGTTGACACAGACAGAGTCTTGGGTGTCCTGAAGAAGAATTCATTCCAATTTTTTTGTTAACTGTGAAGGAATTTGAGTAATACCTGTATGAATGTCAAGGAGTGCTATAATGTATTGTGACAGACTGCCATTCATTTTCTCCCAAATTCTACAGTAAAACCCAGTGAAAGTTAACACAGACAGAGTCTTGGGTGTCCTGAAGAAGAATGTATAGAAAATGTCATGTTAACTGTGAAGGAATTTGAGTAATGCCTGTATGAATGTCAAGGAGTGCTATAATGTATTGTGACAGACTTTGCCATTCATTTTCTCCCAAATTCTACAGTAAAACCCAGTGAAAGTTAACACAGACAGAGTCATGGTCATCCTGAAGAAGAATTCATTCCAATTTTATTGTTAACTGTGAAGGAATTTGAGTAATGCCTGTAGGAATGTCAAGGAGTGCTATAATGCATTGTGACAGACTTTGCCATTCATTTTCTCCCAAATTCTACAGTAAAACCCAGTGAAAGTTAACACACACAGAGTCATGGTCATCCTGAAGAAGAATTCATTCCAATTTTATTGTTAACTGTGAAGAAATTTGAGTAATGCCTGTATGAATGTCAAAGAGTGCTATAATGTATTGTGACAGACTGCCATTCATTTTCTCCCAAATTCTACAGTAAAACCCAGTGAAAGTTAACACAGACAGAGTCTTGGGTGTCCTGAAGAAGAATTCATTCCAATTTTATTGTTAACTGTGAAGGAATTTGAGTAATGCCTGTATGAATGTCAAAGAGTGCTATAATGTATTGTGACAGACTGCCATTCATTTTCTCCCAAATTCTACAGTAAAACCCAGTGAAAGTTGACACAGACAGAGTCTTGGGTGTCCTGAAGAAGAATGTATAGAAAATGTCATGTTAACTGTGAAGGAATTTGAGTAATGCCTGTATGAATGTCAAGGAGTGCTATAATGCATTGTGACAGACTTTGCCATTCTTTTTTTCCCAAATTCTACAGTAAAACCCAGTGAAAGTTAACACACACAGAGTCATGGTCATCCTGAAGAAGAATTCATTCCAATTTTATTGTTAACTGTGAAGGAATTTGAGTAATACCTGTATGAATGTCAAGGAGTGCTATAATGCATTGTGACAGACTTTGCCATTCATTTTCTCCCAAATTCTACAGTAAAATGTCATGAAAGTTGACAAAGACAGAGTCATGGGTGTCCTGAAGAAGAATTCATTCCAATTTTTTGTTAGCTGTGAAGGAATTTGATGCCATTCATTTTCTCCCAAATTCTGAGTCATGGTCATCCTGAAGAAGAATTCATTCCAATTTTATTGTTAACTGTGAAGGAATTTAAATAATGCCTGTATGAATGTCAAAGAGTGATATAATGTATTGTGACAGACTGCCATTCATTTTCTCCCAAATTCTACAGTAAAACCCAGTGAAAGTTAACACAGACAGAGTCTTGGGTGTCCTGAAGAAGAATGTATAGAAAATGTCATGTTAACTGTGAAGGAATTTGAGTAATGCCTGTATGAATGTCAAGGAGTGCTATAATGCATTGTGACAGACTTTGCCATTCATTTTCTCCCAAATTCTACAGTAAAACCCAGTGAAAGTTAACACAGACAGAGTCTTGGGTGTCCTGAAGAAGAATTCATTCCAATTGTTTTGTTAACTGTGAAGGGATTTGAGTAATTCCTGTATAAATGTCAAGGAGTGCTATAATGCATTGTGACAGACTTTTACTTTAATTTTCTCCCAAATTCCACAGTAAATCCCCGGGAAAGTTGACACAGATAGAGACATGGTCGTTATGAAAAAGATTTTATTGAAATTTTCGTCTTAACTCTGAAGGAATTTGAATAATGCATGTAGAAAAAAGTAGGTCATAATCAGTGTTATAATGTATTTTAACAGACTTTATTTTTGTGGAAACTACCACAGTATAATATATTCGAACATAATATAACTGAATCTTTTATAATGTCCAATATTAATACGCTTGTTAATAGTTTTCTTTCCTGTTTTTGAGCACATTTAATTAATAACCGCTGAAATATAGGTCTCCGTCAGCTTTTTGGCCGCTTCGTGTCTCCGTACCGTAATACCACAAACAGACGTGCAGCAGAATCCAGGTTGCGGCTGGCTTGACCGGGTGTTCACGGATGGCGGCTCACTTGACCGCGGTAACCAACATGGATCATCGCAGTCCACCTGCGCTTTTTACTCAAGGCTACGCTATTTTATTCTAACGCGATCTATGCAAGGTCTCTAAAACTCTACAGTCTGTTTTAAAAGTCAACCAGGAGTTTCGATGAAACCATTAAGTGAACAATGTAGCGAGCATGAGAAGAAAAGCGGGAGAGATACCGCGGTCAAGTGAGCCGCCATCCGTGAACACCAGGTCAAGCCAGCCGCAACCTGGATTCTGCTGCACGCCTGTTTGTGGTATGCGTCAGCGAAAAAGCTGACGGAGACCTATATTCAGCTTATTAATTAAATGTGCTCAAAACAGGAAAGAAAACTAGGCGTATTAATATTGGACATTATAAAAGATTCAGTTATATTATGTTCGAATATATTATACTGTGGTAGTTTCCACAAAAATAAAGTCTGTTAAAATACATTATAACACTGATTATGACCTACTTTTTCTACATGCATTATTCAAATTCTTCAGAGTTAAGACGAAAATTTCAATAAAATCTTTTCATAACGACCATGTATTCTATCTGTGTCAACTTTCCGGGATTTACTGTGAATTTGGGAGAAAATTAAAGTAAAAGTCTGTCACAATGCATTATAGCACTCCTTGACATTTATACAGGAATTACTCAAATCCTTCACAGTTAACAAAACAATTGGAATGAATTCTTCTTCAGGACACCCAAGACTCTGTCTGTGTTAACTTTCACTGGGTTTTACTGTAGAATTTGGGAGAAAATGAATGGCAAAGTCTGTCACAATGCATTATAGCACTCCTGACATTCATACAGGCATTACTCAAATTCCTTCACAGTTAACATGACATTTTCTATACATTCTTCTTCAGGACACCCAAGACTCTGTCTGTGTTAACTTTCACTGGGTTTTACTGTAGAATTTGGGAGAAAATGAATGGCAGTCTGTCACAATACATTATATCACTCTTGACATTCATACAGGCATTATTTAAATTCCTTCACAGTTAACAATAAAATTGGAATGAATTCTTCTTCAGGATGACCATGACTCTGTGTGTAACTTTCACTGGGTTTTACTGTAGAATTTGGGAGAAATGAATGGCAGTCTGTCACAATACATTATAGCACTCCTTGACATTCATACAGGTATTACTCAAATTCCTTCACAGTTAACAAAAAATTGGAATGAATTCTTCTTCAGGACACCCAAGACTCTGTCTGTGTCAACTTTCATGACATTTTACTGTAGAATTTGGGAGAAAATGAATGGCAAAGTCTGTCACAATGCATTATAGCACTCCTTGACATTCATACAGGCATTACTCAAATTCCTTCACAGTTAACATGACATTTTTTATACATTCTTCTTCAGGACACCCAAGACTCTGTCTGTGTTAACTTTCACTGGGTTTTTCTGTAGAATTTGGGAGAAAATGAATGGCAGTCTGTCACAATACATTATAGCACTCTTTGACATTCATACAGGCATTACTCAAATTCCTTCACAGCTAACAAAAAAATTGGAATGAATTCTTCTTCAGGACACCCATGACTCTGTCTTTGTCAACTTTCATGACATTTTACTGTAGAATTTGGGAGAAAATGAATGGCAAAGTCTGTCACAATGCATTATAGCACTCCTTGACATTCATACAGGTATTACTCAAATTCCTTCACAGTTAACAATAAAATTGGAATGAATTCTTCTTCAGGATGACCATGACTCTGTGTGTGTTAACTTTCACTGGGTTTTACTGTAGAATTTGGGAAAAAAAGAATGGCAAAGTCTGTCACAATGCATTATAGCACTCCTTGACATTCATACAGGCATTACTCAAATTCCTTCACAGTTAACATGACATTTTCTATACATTCTTCTTCAGGACACCCAAGACTCTGTCTGTGTCAACTTTCACTGGGTTTTACTGTAGAATTTGGGAGAAAATGAATGGCAGTCTGTCACAATACATTATAGCACTCTTTGACATTCATACAGGCATTACTCAAATT
Organism: Gymnocypris eckloni scoliostomus; assembly: GCA_027564155.1. Classification (NCBI taxonomy): domain Eukaryota; kingdom Metazoa; phylum Chordata; class Actinopteri; order Cypriniformes; family Cyprinidae; genus Gymnocypris; species Gymnocypris eckloni. The sequence continues at coordinate 12,977,464 of CM050419.1, forward strand.
CCTTCACAGTTAACAATAAATTGGAATGAATTCTTCTTCAGGATGACCATGACTCTGTGTGTTAACTTTCACTGGGTTTTACTGTAGAATTTGGGAGAAAATGAATGGCAGTCTGTCACAATACATTATAGCACTTTGACATTCATACAGGCATTACTCAAATTTCTTCACAGTTAACAATAAAATTGGAATGAATTCTTCTTCAGGATGACCATGACTCTGTGTGTGTTAACTTTCACTGGGTTTTACTGTAGAATTTGGGAGAAAATGAATGGCAAAGTCTGTCACAATGCATTATAGCACTCCTTGACATTCCTACAGGCATTACTCAAATTCCTTCACAGTTAACAATAAAATTGGAATGAATTCTTCTTCAGGATGACCATGACTCTGTCTGTGTTAACTTTCACTGGGTTTTACTGTAGAATTTGGGAGAAAATGAATGGCAAAGTCTGTCACAATACATTATAGCACTCCTTGACATTCATACAGGTATTACTCAAATTCCTTCACCGTTAACAAAAAAATTGGAATGAATTCTTCTTCAGGACACCCATGACTCTGTCTGTGTCAACTTTCATGACATTTTACTGTAGACTTTGGGAGAAAATGAATGGCAAAGTCTGTCACAATGCATTATAGCACTCCTTGACATTCATACAGGTATTACTCAAATTACTTCACAGTTAACAATAAAATTGGAATGAATTCTTCTTCAGGATGACCATGACTCTGTGTGTGTTAACTTTCACTGGGTTTTACTGTAGAATTTGGGAGAAAATGAATGGCAAAATCTGTCACAATACATTATAGCACTCCTTGACATTCATACAGGTATTACTCAAATTCCTTCACAGTTAACAAAAAAATTGGAATGAATTCTTCTTCAGGATGACCATGACTCTGTGTGTGTTAACTTTCATGACATTTTACTGTAGACTTTGGGAGAAAATGAATGGCAAAGTCTGTCACAAAGCATTATAGCACTCCTTGACATTCATACAGGTATTACTCAAATTACTTCACAGTTAACAAAATTGGAATGAATTCTTCTTCAGGATGACCATGACTCTGTGTGTGTTAACTTTCACTGGGTTTTACTGTAGAATTTGGTAGAAAATGAATGGCAAAGTCTGTCACAATGCATTATAGCACTCATTGACATTCATACAGGCATTACTCAAATTCCTTCACAGTTAACATGACATTTTCTATACATTCTTCTTCAGGACACCCAAGCCTCTGTCTATGTTAACTTTCACTGGGTTTTACTATAGAATTTGGGAGAAAATGAATGGCAAAATCTGTCAGAATGCAGTTTTTGTCTGAGCTGTCGAGTGTGTTTTGGATGAAATTATGATCCAGATGCGATGGAAATGTGCAAATTCAATAAAGATCTGAAGAGACTGAGAATTAAAGAACCAAACAGAGGATTATCTTTGTCTTGCTTTTGATTTCTGCAGAAATTATCTGGTCTACACACACAGCTTGAGTCTGTGAGCAACGAGATAAGAAGCTGGCTCACAGCTCAGCCTTATATCTCACCAAATGATACATTGAAGGACAGATAAAGACCTGTAAGCCAATCATGTTATGCACATTCACAGTTCTGTCTATGGACATTTATTTTTCTTTTCTGTATATTTTTATTACTGTTGTTATTTATAATTTATTGTATATTATCTTCATTATTAGTGTTTTATTACCTTAATTATACTGACTTGTATTGTAGATATTTTTCTTTAATAAAGAACACGGTCAGAGACAGAGTCTTTTGAGATTTTATTCTTGCAAGAAGGTCAGACAATACAGTAAATACATGGTTCATGGTACAGGTACATGGAACATGGTTCTCTGCTTTATACCCCTTGCCCCATGTTTTCAATAGCTATCTCCCAATATGACTATATATGGCTAAGCAAGCATCATGAACACATTCGATATGTTTCATTCCTCACGTTCGTCTTCCCGAAATCCTCATGATATCCTGTTTTTCCTAAGCAAGAACAAGCAGGTTATAGTGCCATATTCTTATGCAAGGCAGAGAAAGGCAGAAGCAGGCCTCATAGGCCCTGTGCTCAAACAGTTATATAATGTTATATGATTACTTGTGCTATAAAAGAATATTAAACATAGGAATATGAAATATATATGATTAAATATGAATAATATGCATATAGTAAATATATGTAGGCTACATATGATACAATTAGACATTTCTCACACAATTTCCCCCTTTTTGTCATTCTTTGACAAGTTTTAGTATACATATTTATCAGAACATCGAGTGTATGTGCTCCTTTAAGGCTTTAACATACCCCTTCATTAGCTGATAAGCAAAAAACACATCACAAGCTTAAGGCATTTTTTTTGTGTGGAGAAAATTATATAAATCTCCTGACACATAAGCAAGCAAGAGAATCTCATCTCTTCATTAACCTTCTGTTTACAGTACCTCATACCATGGAGTCAGACCTGCTTGTACACCTTTCATTAAAGAAATTTCAGTTTACTCAATATCAGAATCAGTAAAATCAACAATAATGTCATGCATAGGTGGTTTTGGTACAAGGATGGTGCCGAGCACATCTGGCATTTCATACTCTTTGTCGGGTCGTCTTTGCATATTTACGAAGTGACGGTTCTAGTTACTGCTTTCCTTATCAGGGATGAAAACACTGAAGACAACAAGGCAGCACAAAAATCAGCAGTATTATCCCCAATGCTACAGGTAAACATGTATGAATCAGCCAATATCCCCAACCTCCCCACGATGATGTCAACCACACAAACCATGAATCATCTGCTTTGGGAGGTGTAGCTATCGCTAACTTCATATGGTTAATGAGATCTGTGACTTTATCATGATAGTCAGGCAAATGAAAACAACATGAAATACTCAGCATCTTACAAATACTCTTTCCGATGAAAGCATGTCCAAGGCTAGCCTGTTTTGCACCACTGCATCCCTTATTTGCTTCACTTCATCATTTAACAGCGAAAGTGCAGTTTCAGTCAGATTTGCTAGTGCCAGAATGCTCCAAGCCAATCTATTGATCTTGTTGATCACTGCTGCTGTTCCTCCTCCTATCAGAAGAAGCGACCATCCTAGATTTTCTGCTGGAGTCGTCCATGGGTTATACAACTTGTAGCCATTATACCAAATTGGCATAGTGTCCATCAGTTCACTTGACAATTGTCTCCTTGTACCTTGCAGTCGCATTCTTCCCAGGAGCTGCATATACTGTGGTTCCCATTGACATCAAAGCTGGATAACAACACCCCGACCACATAGTGGGCAGGCCACCTGAGCCTGTAAAGGTACTGCAGCAAGATGTTACACAGACTATAGATGATGATGAACTTGCATTTGACTTCAGGTACTGACTCTGACAGACAGAAAGCAGCACGTAGAGCAATGAAGATGTGTGGAGGTAACAAAGCTTGTGCCTTGGCAGTGCTCCAAAGAGATGATTTGGGTGTAAACACCAGTTGCTGTCTATGTCATCTATAGTCTGTATAACATCATATAACTGTTTGAGCACAGGGCCTATGAGGCCTGCTTCTGCCTTTCTGCCTTGCATAAGAATATGGCACTATAACCTGCTTGTTCTTGCTTGCTTAGGAAAAACAGGATATCATGAGGATTTCGGGAAGACGCATAGCGTGAGGAATGAAACATATCGAATGTGTTCATGATGCTTGCTTAGCCATATATAGTCATATTGGGAGATAGCTATTGAAAACATGGGGCAAAGGGGTATAAAGCAGAGAACCATGTTCCATGTACCTGTACCATGAACCATGTATTTACTGTATTGTCTGACCTTCTTGCAAGAATAAAATCTCAAAGACTCTGTCTCTGACCGTGTTCTTTATTAATGAGAAAATATATCTACAACACAAGTCAGTATAATTAAGGTAATAAAACACTAATAATGAAGATAATATACAATAAATCATAAATAACAACAGTAATAAAATATACAGAAAAGAAAAATAAATGTCCATAGACAGAAGGCTGAGCTGTGAGCCAGCTTTATCTCGTTGCTCACAGACTCAAGCTGTGTGTAGACCAGATAATTTCTGCAGAAATCAAAAGCAAGACAAAGATAAACCTCTGTTTGGTTCTTTAATTCTCAGTCTCTTCAGATCTTTATTGAATTTGCACATTTCCATCGCATCTGGATCATCATTTCATCCAAAACACACTCGACAGCTCAGACAAAAACTGCATTCTGACAGATTTTGCCATTCATTTTCTCCCAAATTCTACAGTAAAACCCAGTGAAAGTTAACACAGACAGAGGCTTGGGTGTCCTGAAGAAGAATGTATAGAAAATGTCATGTTAACTGTGAAGGAATTTGAGTAATACCTGTATGAATGTCAAGGAGTGCTATAATGCATTGTGACAGACTTTGCCATTCATTTTCTCCCAAATTCTACAGTAAAACCCAGTGAAAGTTAACACAGACAGAGTCTTGGGTGTCCTGAAGAAGAATTCATTCCATTTTTTTTGTTAACTGTGAAGGAATTTGAGTAATTCCTGTATGAATGTCAAGGAGTGCTATAATGCATTGTGACAGACTTTTACTTTCATTTTCTCCCAAATTCTACAGTAAAACCCAGTGAAAGTTAACACAGACAGAGTCATGGTCATCCTGAAGAAGAATGTATAGAAAATGTCATGTTAACTGTGAAGGAATTTGAGTAATGCCTGTATGAATGTCAAAGAGTGCTATAATGTATTGTGACAGACTGCCATTCATTTTCTCCCAAATTCTACAGTAAAACCCAGTGAAAGTTAACACAGACAGAGTCTTGGGTGTCCTGAAGAAGAATTCATTCCAGTTTTATTGTTAAGTGTGAAGGAATTTGAGTAATGCCTGTATGAATGTCAAGGAGTGCTATAATGCATTGTGACAGACTTTGCCATTCATTTTCTCCCAAATTCTACAGTAAAATGTCATGAAAGTTGACACAGAGAGAGTCATGGTCATCCTGAAGAAGAATTCATTCCAATTTTATTGTTAACTGTGAAGGAATTTGAGTAATGCCTGTATGAATGTCAAGGAGTGCTATAATGCATTGTGACAGACTTTGCCATTCATTTTCTCCCAAATTCTACAGTAAAACCCAGTGAAAGTTAACACAGACAGAGTCTTGGGTGTCCTGAAGAAGAATTCATTCCAGTTTTGTTGTTAACTGTGAAGGAATTTGAGTAATACCTGTATGAATGTCAAGGAGTGCTATAATGTATTGTGACAGACTGCCATTCATTTTCTCCCAAATTCTACAGTAAAACCCAGTGAAAGTTAACACACACAGAGTCATGGTCATCCTGAAGAAGAATTCATTCCAATTTTATTGTTAACTGTGAAGGAATTTGAGTAATGCCTGTATGAATGTCAAGGAGTGCTATAATAAATTGTGACAGACTTTGCCATTCATTTTCTCCCAAATTCTACAGTAAAATGTCATGAAAGTTGACACAGACAGAGTCTTGGGTGTCCTGAAGAAGAATTCATTCCAATTGTTTTGTTAACGGTGAAGGAATTTGAGTAATTCCTGTATAAATGTCAAGGAGTGCTATAATGCATTGTGACAGACTTTGCCATTCATTTTCTCCCAAATTCTACAGTAAAACCCAGTGAAAGTTAACACAGACAGAGTCATGGTCATCCTGAAGAAGAATGTATAGAAAATGTCATGTTAACTGTGAAGGAATTTGATTAATTCCTGTATAAATGTCAAGGAGTGCTATAATGCATTGTGACAGACTTTTACTTTCATTTTCTCCCAAATTCCACAGTAAATCCCTGGGAAAGTTGACACAGATAGAGACATGGTCGTTATGAAAAAGATTTTATTGAAATTTTCGTGTTAACTCTGAAGGAATTTGAATAATGCATGTAGAAAAAAGTAGGTCATAATCAGTGTTATAATGTATTTTAACAGACTTTATTTTTGTGGAAACTACCACAGTATAATATATTCGAACATAATATAACTGAATCTTTTATAATGTCCAATATTAATACGCTTGTTAATAGTTTTTTTTCCTGTTTTTGAGCACATTTAATTAATAACCGCTGAAATATAGGTCTCCGTCAGCTTTTTGGCCGCTTCGTGTCTCCGTACCGTAATACCACAAACAGACGTGCAGCAGAATCCAGGTGGCGGCTGGCTTGACCGGGTGTTCACGGATGGCGGCTCACTTGACCGCGGTCTTCCCCGTCGTGTTCTGGCGCTCACCGGTGACAGATCAGCCGTGACCTCCGAATGAATACCGAGCAAAATGACAAGCTCAGATTCACATGTACCCGGTAATTGTTTCCCGTCCAACTCGCCGGTTCCTTTCAAGCGTAACCAAATTTGCTTGGTGAGACATTATGAATGGATGACTTGAATTATTTTCTATCTGGATCAGTTAAGCACGTTGCAGGTTCGCGGAAGTGACAGAATCCGGTGAAAGCATCATTATCGGGCCGTGTCAGCTCTTAGCTTTAGCATACATTAGAATAAGTGTGACCGCCTGGTGCACGAGAGATAATGAAGTTGACGCTAGGAGACAGAGCACTTGTAGAGCTTGAGGAAGACTCACTTTTCTGGCACGCTACGCCATGTCCCGCTCGCTTATCCGACTGTCTGCAATCTCAGTCGGCAATGAAAGAGGCAAATCTCTGACATAGTTCTTTGAGTTGCTCCCGCTAGGTAAGCATTTCCATGTCTGGATGGTGCCTATCTGCATCGGAAGTGCAGATTTCTGCTCGAGTTCCTCTCTAACTCTGCTATTTGAATGCATGGTTGTTTCTTGTAGATGTGTTCACTACGGCGTATGACGTGACTGCCTGTTTCCTGATTTTGATTAAAGGAATAGGCCTAGTTCTCTCCAAAATGTAAGATTTGTCATTTTTTTACTCACCCTCATTTTGTTTCAAACCTGAATGCTATTACTTTTGTGAAACATATATTCGTTTCCATTAAACATACATAGTGATCACATCTGTCAAACACAGAAAAGGACAAGAAGTCATAGTTTGTGTGAGGACTTGAATGAAATTACTTAAATGGTTCACCCAAAAATGAAAATGTCCTCATCCTCAGGCCATCCAAGATGTAGAGGAGTTTGTTTCTTTATCAGATTGCATAAAAAAATAGCATTCACTCTATAATGGATCCTCAGCAGTGAATGGGTGCCGTCAGAATGAGTCCAAACAGTTGATTAAAATATCAAAATAATCCACAAATAATCGAAGGATGAATTTTTCCTGAGAGAAAGCTATATTTTGGATAGAGGACTCATATTTTACGTTATATTTTAATGATGAATGTATTACAAACACTCAGCTTTTTGATTTACAAGACAGTAACTGATGGACTGGAGTGGTGTGGATTATTGTGATGTTTTTATCAGCTGTCTGGACTCTCATTCTGACGGCACCCATTCACTGCAGAGCATCCACTGGTGTGTCCAAGTATTGGTGTAGCAAGTGCATTTCTCCAAATGTGTTCCCATGAAGAAACAAACTCATCAACATATAGACCTACACTTTCATCAAATATTCATTATTGGGTGAAATAACAACCCCACTGCCTCCTTATAGTACTCAAAATATTCTGTGGCAATTAAGATTTTTCAATATTTAAAACTGAATCTGAAATATAATTTGTGTTTGTGTTGAACTTCACAAAATGGCACATTGATGCAGCAGATTTGATGCCAAAATGTAACAATGGGCAATGAAATCTAATTCTGTTCCACATGAACAAAAGACTTAAAAATGATGCAATGCATTTGCTGAGCAGCAAATGGAAGAGAAAATATGGCATTTTATTTGCTCTGCATATAGCAGCTTTCTTCCAAGATGACGTATGTAACAACGGTTGGCTTGATGAATAATTGATTAAGTCTCAGTACATGTGAGACGGTGAAAAATGCATGCACGAGACTTTAAGAGAGCTGGCTAAACAAGATGTTAAACATGATATCCTTCCCACAATCCTCAGAGCTGACACGGGTCTAACATTTGACGATGCAGCTCAAAAATGCTTATTGCTTTGTAATGTGCTTGATTAAAGAATAGTTAACTCAAATATTAGAACTCTGTCATTATTTACCATTCTTCGCAGAACACAGTTGTAGAAATTATGATGACTTTTCAATGGCTTAGAACAGAGAATTATGATTTTAAAAACACTATGAAGGACAAAATACTAAGGAGAAGATATTAGTCTCTATTGACCTCCCACATCATGTATGAAAGACCGCAGTCGTGTGACCTTTGCTCTAATCATGTCCTTTGTGAAACGTTTTTCATCTGCTTCTTATCAAAATGTGCACGAAACTGCATGTCTGCATACGCGGCACATTACTGTTCCTCATACATTCACTTCATTTGCATTTAAAGCAGTTCTTTTCAGCACGCTTCTCTTGAACGGGCCCAAAATATTTAAAGTACATCCTAATATCAGAAAAATGAGGACATGCATTGTTAACTAAAAGCTCACTGCGTAGGACACAAGCCCAAAGCTCTTAACCGTCCTCAATATCCAATAAAGAAATAGGTCTATTACTTTCTTTCCAGCGGTGACATTTACTATGTATCAAACGCGGGCCCTCGTTCACCGCCTCCCCTACAGAGCAAACCCATTTCCTCCTATGATTAATTTCATTGTTGCCGGAGATATTATTATTCTCAGGCTGGGTCCAGGGCTCGGGCTTGGTTTGTAATTCTGCTTGGGTTTCGCTGTTGTTAGGAAGCATGTGTTCACCAGGGCTACACGGTAATACGATTACAGGCACTTGTTTCTCTCGTCAGAACCCAACACATCATACCAAAGCCAGGTTATTATGGCAACACAATGCCCTGCCAGATAACGGGTCACAGTGGACTATTGCACAATTACAATGGTGGAAAATTATAACGTATCCAACCTGGAACATTACAGTCCAAAGCACTCAGGTAATCATCATTTACACTGATTAAGAGCCATTTCTCCTAATGATAGTCAATGACTGATTCACTGACGGGGTAACACCCATGCATTTACATGATAATCTCCTCATGTCTTAATTATCGTTATATTTTGAGCTCAGTTAATGACCAGCTTGTTGAATGAATGCACTCTTATTGTGCAAACGTGAATTTGGTGTTTTTAAAAACTCACACACTTTTAATAAATCGTGTAGTGTAAAGAACAAAATCACTCAGAAATGATTTACTATAATTATTTTACCACTTCAATATTTTTGCTTTTAATTTAATTAAATGAGTAATTTGCTGTTTATTTGTGAAAGTTAGCAATTTCTGAATGAAAATAGTTTCAAAGTAAGTTCTTCACCAATTTTGTCAGGTCAATAATTATAATAATTAGTGCTGTCGAATGATTAATCACATCCAAAATAAAAGTGTTTGTTTACATAATATATATGTGTGTGTGTGTACTGTGTATATTTATTATGTGTATATATATATAAATACACACACATACATGTATATATTTCAGTAAATATGTTATGTTTATATATTAAATATATTTATTTATGCTATAAATTATATGGATATAAATATAGACATGTAAATATTTTCAATATATATATACTGTACGTGTGTGTATTTATATATATATAATAAATATACACAAAACACACACATATTATGCAAACAAAAACTTTTTATCGTTTGACATCAGTAAATAATAATAATAATGATGCTGTTGATGCAACAACTTTATTTTATATAGTGGCTTTAAAAGTGGCTGAACAGAAAAACAACAACATCACAAAACACACACAACGCAATACAAAAGTAAATCTAAAGCCATCCTAAAATAAAAATGATTACAAAAATACCTTAACAACCACTCTAACAACTACTAATGCAATAACTTAGCAACCATCAAGAAACACCCTAGCAACTAATTGGCAAAGCCCTAGCAACCACAACTAAATACTGACGGTAGCCATTGACTTACATAGTAGGGGAAATACTATGCAAGTCAATGGCTACCAGCAGAGAAGAGCTTTTTTTTCTTTCTTTATTTTTTTTTAGTTAAGACCCAGTAAAGACATTCAAGTAATGCATGGAATATAAAGAGCTGAAGACTTTGCATTCATCCTCGTCGTTCTCCTGCAGAGGTGCGGTACACATCTGTCCAAGCTGAAGTATCGTCTGATGGAAAGTGCTTCCTGGAGATTGCACTGATAAGTGCAGCGGCGTCCGGCTGTCATAGCTAAAGCAGGCTTGTTAGGGCTCAGACCTGAGAGGTCTAAACGGCCCCACTTTCAATTTCCTGCTCCGGTGACCCCTGCTTTCTCACGGCGGTTCCAGCTTTCTTCTCTGGGGGGGTTATGTGCATCAGACCGTCCACCATCTGCTTACATATAGCTTTACTATTTACTGAACACCGCACAGTATACACTGTTCTTCTAATGGTGTGTCCCAAACAGAAACATAACATATGACATATAGTGTGCTATCAAGAGTGATATTGCCGTATGTGTTATCTATAATATCAATTTTTTCACATACAGTAGATGTAGATATAAGTTTAATAATGTTTAATAATATCTATATGATGATTTTTGTGAAGTATATATATGTAGCAACAATATATGGCCACATTATATTTTTTTATTGTGTTGATTTTATCCTTGTGTGTTATAAATGTATGTATGTTTAAAAAACTGTTATATATGTATTATGTACTGTATATGAAATGTAATATATGTACATGTTACATTTGTGTATGGGGTTGTCAGTATTTGATGATAATGATCCAAAAAGCGGAGTTGTTGTCACTTGACAAGGTGTGGAAAAAAATGTCACATTTTAAATTCTATGTTAAATAAAATGACGAAAAGAGATGACTTGCATATTATTATTTCCTCCATTCTTACTACATTCTGCAGAAATATTAAGATATATATGTTAGCATGCTACATAGCACACGTCTCACACTCATAATCACACATACTCTTAACAATTTGTGTGATGCTCTTAGAATGGATTCTATTGAACTTCAATAGAACTTCTCTAACGAAGGACTTAACTCACTTCTGATGGACGTTTGACGAGCTTGCATTAAGGAGCGATTGTCTTATAGAAGATAGAGAGATGCAGCTACTGTGGACTTTTATTCTGAGTCATTGCTGCTTATGTATAATGTGTTCTTCTCAGATTATCTTGCGGTTTTTATTTTCCATGAGTGTTGTTGAGCACAGGTGGTTCATTAACCTTACCTCCATGCGGGTGTTGTATTGAATATTTAGCATTAACATGGAATGATAAGCAAGACACTCACACAGGATTACATCACCTTCTGTCCCAATGAATATAAAACATACAGTAGGTGTAATACAATAACTCATAAATATTTGAGTTTCAACTAAATCTACAGTGTATGGATAGGACACTGAGTAAAGTTTGAGTTCCCAGATCATCTTTTAGATTATACCTATACTTATATATATATACAAACACGTATAACTGCAGTAATATAAATTATGCTGCTGACATTTCTTATTTCTTAAAAAAATTCTTACGAGCTGCCATCAAGAACTGCAATATGGCAGTCGTGTTTTTTCAATTTACTGTAAAATATGTTATATAAACTTTAACAGCTCAGTTTGAAGAGTGTTTCTGCATGTGTCTTTCCTGAAAACTAGCAATTTTTATAAACATTTGTAGAAAAATAATGTATTGTGGCCTTAAAAACAGCTTATTATTGGTACCATTAAGACAGCAGTTTAATTCCAACAATGCAATATAAGTATTTTTTTAAAAGCATGAACGTGAAGGAGAATGATATGTTAATTCTGAACCATAGAGGGTTTAAAGACATGAGATCGTGTCACACTGACTCACACATGATGTGGTGGAGGTGGTTCTGGATACAGTATATATGCATTCACTGATTTAAAACTGGATGGCTGGGTTTCCATTTTTGAATTCTGCCAATACATCATGCATGAGGCATATACGCCAGCCAAGCAGAAAGCATTTGCACTTTCAGCGCTTCCTTCAGTGCTCATTGTTATCATCGTCAAACATCCGGGAACATTGGTCTCAGCACCGCCGTTTCTCCTGAACCTCACATTCAATGATTCGGTGAACACGTTTTATCTCAAAGGTAATGACTTTTAAAAGCTACTGTGCAAGTTACAGCCAGAAAAAGAAACAAAGGCTTTTCTAAATGTCGAAATGTAGTAAGCAAAACCTAAAACCTGGGCAAATTCATATTAAGAATATCCAACAGACTTTTTTATTGTGTGGAAATTGTTGGAAGTTAAAATAAGGTCTTGTAACCGCTCTCAGTGGAGTTAAAATCTTTTTTATATGGGCGATAACAATAAAATGTGTGTTTGTTTAGTAGTCAAGACTTTAAGGTTTGTGTCTAAGAACATTCACTAAAATGTGAAAGTGTAATAATTAACCCTGATCACCTCCTCCTCTATGTGGAAGATAACTAGAGTCAGATAATATATTATAATGGCAGTAATAATTAAGAATACTGTAAGTAATCACTTAAAATATGCATTACTGTTGTTAAAACTGTGTGTAATAATGTGATAGCTGACGAGCAACAGTGCGCAGGCGCAGAGAGTCACGTGTTCAGTCAGCTGAGCGCTGAGGATGTAAACACTGAGCACGTGTTTAGACAGCAGCGGCTGATCGGTAAGCGTGGACTTTGATCATTCCGTTAGTTATTAGTTTTGCTGTCTGTCTTTCATTGAGCTGCACATGTTTGTCTTGCTGCAGACGCTTCGATGGCGCCGTTAAAGTTTTGTGCTAATATATCTTGGCTCTTCACGGAGTTACCGGAGGTCACGCAGCGGATGCGCGGCGCGACGCGGCGCGTGCGGGGTTCAGCGCGGTCGAGGCGGCGTGGATCTACAGCTCTGACCTGAAAGAGTTAAAAACCGTGAAAGATGAAACCGGACTCGAATTTGCCCTCATAAACACCCCCCCGGTGCATGTGAGAGAGAGAGAGAGAGAGCATGTGAGAGAGAGAGAGAGAGAGAGAGAGAGAGAGAGATAGATAGACAGAAAGATAGATGTAAAGAGAGAGAGAGAGAGAGAGATAGATAGATAGATAGACAGATGTAAAGAGAGAGAGAGAGATAGATATATAGATAGACAGAAAGACAGATGTAAAGAGAGAGAGAGAGAGAGATAGATAGATAGACAGAAAGACAGATGTAAAGAGAGAGAGAGAGAGAGAGAGAGAGAGAGAGATAGATAGATAGATAGACAGAAAGACAGATGTAAAGAGAGAGAGAGAGAGAGAGAGAGAGACACAGACAGAGATAGATAGATAGACAGAAAGACAGATGTAAAGAGAGAGAGAGAGAGAGAGAGAGAGAGAGAGAGAGAGAGAGAGAGAGAGAGAGAGATAGATAGACAGAAAGACAGATGTAAAGAAAGAGAGAGATAGATAGATAGATGTAAAGAGAGAGAGAGAGAGAGAGAGAGAGAGATAGATAGATAGATAGATAGACAGATGTAAAGAGAGAGAGAGAAAGAGAGAGAGAATTGAATTTGAAACAGAACTTTATTTAACAATCATCTTTGCAAACAATTTACCACATCAAACATTTATCCAAGTATACAAATACATAGCCAAATATTTTACATGGCAAAAATTAAATCATTTTCAAAAATTGTACAAAGAGCTCCATTACAACACCAAATCTTCTCAAATGTCAATAAATCATTCATATCTTTGTAAAATTTATAATCAATTAATACTCTAGATTTAACCAATGTTAAAAATATATCTGTAATGTTTTGACAAGGTTTTTGATCAATTTTATTCTTTCTACTTACATATACTGCCATTTTTGCCTGACCAATTATAAAATTCAGCAACTGACAGATATATTTCTTCCTTTGACTGTATTTAACACCCAAAATAAACAACTCTTCAGAAAAAGATTCATTAAAACCACGAAAAACTCCTTTTACAAAATCAAAGAAAGATGCTAATCTAGAACATTGTACAAATGCATGAAAAATAGTTTCTCTTTGAAAACAAAAGGGACAATCATCGTTTACTTCCACATTCAATTTAGAGACAAAAGAATTAACAGCTAAAATCCCATGAAGTATTCTCCATTGCAAGTCACCAACTTTTTTTGATAATGGCGGTTTATAAATAACTCTCCATTCTGGTTTTACATTATCCTTTAAACCAAAGAAAAATCTCCATGGTGTGTCTGATTTCATAGCAAGTTGATTCTTGTTAAAAGCTATCACACAACCTCTATACAATACTTTTCCTTTGGTAGATAATAAATCCAACCACTTCAAGTCCCACATTTTTAACAGAGAACCTTTAAATCCATCTAACTTTGGTGAAAGCATTAGACAAGGGAAGAAATCTTTTTCATCAGGCACAGATGCTCCAGAAAAATATTCTTTTATCATTAGGCTCTCCTCTGCTGTAAAAATAGATTTCAAATTCATTAAGAAAAGAGAGACCAATCGAATCGATCTGGTGCCTAAAAAACTAGCCACCATTTCTGCATTATCCAAATTCTCTCCAGCTAAATCCAACAATTGTCTTAAAACAATCACCTTTGATTCTTTAAGCTTAGAACCCCAATTAAAAAAACTGTTATCATCCGTTGCATCAAGACGGGCTCCAAGAACTAATGGTTCCTCTAAAAGCCAGTGAAGTGAGTATGGACTTTCAGATTTCTGAATACGAAACAGACCCCAAACTTTAAAAAGACTCTTATAAAAAGGTGGAAAAACAGACAAGTCCATTTTTAATGGGTTTAGTAGGAAAAGATGTTTATCTAATCCAAAACCTCCATAATTTTGCAGAATAATGTGGGCAATTGCCCTCCAGCTGACATCCGCTGCACCATCTAAAAGTCTCTGCAAGAATTGTAACCGGAACGCTGCCATTCTGCTTTGTAAATGAACCAGTCCTTGACCTCCTTCGTCTTTTGGTAGAAAAAGAATGCTCTGTTGAACCCAGTGTAATCTGTCCCAAAAGAAGTCCACAAGAATCGCTTGTATTTTTCCTAGTAATTGAGGAGGAGGATCAATGCATGCCAGTTTATGCCACAATGAAGAGGCGACCAGGTTATTAATGACAAGAATGCGTCCTCTGTATGACATCCGGGAGAGCAGCCATTTCCATTTCTCCAAACGTCCTTTGATTTTTTCAACAATTCCTTCCCAATTCTTCTGTTGAGTCAAGTCATCACCTAAAAAAACTCCCAAATATTTTAAACCACCTTTTCCCCAGACCAAACCTTCGGGAAGTTTTGGTTTACCATTATTCCATTTACCAACCAAAAGTGTCTCACATTTCTTCCAATTCACCTTTGCTGAAGAAACCAAAGTAAAATCATTGATTACATTAAATAAACTGTGTACGTCCTTTTGTCCACTGACAAAAACTATTACATCATCAGCATAAGCTGATAGACATACATTCTTTGTAATTTTACAATCTGGCAAATGCAAACCCTTAATTTTTTCCCTTAATTGTTGTAATAAAGGCTCAATGGCCAATGAGTACAGCATTCCAGATAATGCACAACCTTGCCTTACACCCCTTTTAACCTGGAATGGAGCACATAAACCGCCATTTATTTTTAACACACTTTCAACCTCACTATAGAGTACCTGGACCATCTTGATAAAATCTTGTTTAAAACCAAAAGCTTCCAGAGTTTTCCACAAATAAAGGTGTTCAACTCTATCAAACGCTTTCTCTTGGTCCAGTGAAATTAGTCCAAAATCCAGATTAAGCAATTTTGACACTTCCAATGCATCACGAATTAGAGAAATGTTGTCAACAATAGATCTGCGAGGAACACAGTAGGATTGGTCTGGATGAATTACTTGACTTATTACCTCAGCCAATCTATTTGCCAAAACCTTAGAGAGCAATTTGTAGTCACAACAAAGAAGTGAAACAGGTCGCCAATTCTTTATGTCTGTCAAATCTCCTTTCTTCGGTATTAGCGTTGTCACTGCCCTCCTGCAGCTCAACGGTAACATACCTTTTGACAGACTATCACTCAGCACTTGCAACAAGTCCTCGCCCAACTCTGCCCAAAAAGACTTATAAAAGTCAATTGGGAGGCCATCAATCCCAGGCGCTTTTCCCAATTCCATGCCTTGAAGGGCCTTATTCAGCTCTCCCAGACTCAACACTCCTGAAAGAGCTGCATTACCCTCTTCCGACATTTTTGGTAGGGACCTCAAGAAAGTGCTTTCCACATCAGCTTCTGTTGCATACTCACTTCTATAAAGATTCTTGTAAAAACCAACTGCTCTCTTTCGAATATCACTAGGATTCAGCAAAACTTGGCCTTCTTCAGACTGCAAGGCCTGAACTAATCTCTTCTGTCCATTTTTCTTCTCTAAACAGAAAAATTTTTTCGACGGTGCATCCATATGACTTATGTTTTGAAATCTTGATCTGACCAATGCCCCCTGTGTTCTATATTCCAGCAGATCTGCTAACTGGGCTTTCTTTTTAAAAAAAACATCTAAGTGATGATTTTCCCCAGTAGATTCAGCTAAATTTTGACATTCAGTTAATTCATTTTCCAACATCTCCAAAGACTTTTTAAACTCTATAGTGACATTACGAGTGTGTTGTTGACACAATTGTCTAATTTGGACTTTACCAATGTCCCACCACTGTTGTATTGATCTAAAATTAGGCTTGGATTTTTTATAATTCTCCCAGAAGTATTTAAAGGAATCTCTAAAGACACTATCACTCAGTAAAGAAGTATTAAAATGCCAATAAGCACTTCTAGGTTTAATAGAATTTAAAATAAAACCACATTGCACCATGCTGTGATCAGAAAAACCTATTGGGATGATAGAACACTTTTGAAAAATATTAAGATGATGTTTAAAACTATATAATCTGTCTAATCTGGCAAGAGAAGACATATTATCCTCATATGAACCCATGTGTATTGTCTTACATTCCCATTCAGCTGTCTCCAAATATCACCTAGTTCATTTTTCTGAATTAACTGAATGAGACGCTTCTGAGAAGACAAATGAGGTTCAATATGGTTTCTATCCATCATGTCTTCCGTGCAATTAAAATCTCCCCCCAAAAATTAATATTCTTCTTCTGCACAACATTGTAAAGTATTACACAATAAATCTAAAAAAATCACTCTTTCAACAGGTGTTGTTGGCGCATAAATACAAATAAAAACTAGAACATAACTTTCAAATACAGCTCTAACTTTAAGTAATCTTCCTTTAGAAATCTCATCAACCACATAGGAAAGTGGATTAAAGCTCTTAGAAAATAATACTGCAACTCCTGCACTTACTGAAGTATTATGACTTAACACAGTTAACCCCTCAAATTCTTTTTCCCAATCTGCAGCATTTTCTCCATCACTGTGTGTTTCTTGTAACATGAAAATATCAAGATTCTTTTGTTTCATTAATTCATTTAACATTAATCTCTTCTTAAAATCTCTAGCACCATTCACATTCAAGGTAGCTAGCTTAATTTCACACATGGCAAAGAGGAAAATGGAAAATAACAAAAAAACACACACACTCCTTGATGTGGAAATTAAAACTAAGCTATTAAACATCATTTTTTATTTTCTCCAAGTTCCTCACAATTTTCTTTAGCCTATAAACTTCTTTATTTGTGAAACATCCCTCAGCCATTAAACCTTTAGTTTTCTCAACAAACTGTGTTAAATTAGGAAAGTACTCTTGCACACACACACCTCTCTTGTTCTTTGTTGACTTAAGGAATGTTTTGATTTCCTCTGCATTATAACTGCGAACAGAAAACTCACTTAGAGATAACGCCACACTAGAATCTGAGAACTCACTTTCACTGTCTGTTTCATTATCATCACTAGAATTCAAAACGAGTTTCTTTAGAGCTTTTTTATTTTGAGACTTGTCACTCATTTTTCTTTTTTGAGGCATTTTAAAACTCTCTGCTTCTGTCTCCATGTCTAAATCCACGTAATCAGTTTCACTCCTTTTCAGTACAACCTGTGTATCATCCTTTCCAGTATTGCCACATTCTCTTTCTTTCTCAGGAAGTTTTGAATATGTTTTATCAGGTACTGCAGTTTCAGCCATATCATTTTGTCCCCCCTTTTCTGAGTCCATTACTGTCACAACATCATCCGCTATTCTGGGTGTCTCATCGCAAATAGCCACTTCGGCCTTACTACTGGATCCACCCTGTGCACCTGCACTCCGTAAATCCACACCACCAGCTTTACTCGTGCTTGGATGGGAACTATCATCCCCTTTCTCAGTGTCGCCCTTTTCTGGGCAGTTACGGATCAAATGTCCTGGTTTTTTACATCTAAAGCACGTTGTTTTAGCGGTTGACACAAAAATGACGTAATCGAAATCGTCAACTCTAAAACTAAGTGAAAGATCCAATTCCTCATCATCTTGAACTATCATATATGCAAATCTTCTGAAAGACACTATATGTTTCAAAAGAGGAGAAGTCGCGCTAATCGGGATCTTTTTTATTGGAGAAACCAATTTTCCATATCGTGCTAGAGCTTTTGTTAAGATCTCGTCACTGAGAAAGGGGGGAACATTAGATAAGGTGACTCTTTTCGAGGGCATCGAGAGGGGAAGAACAGAAACAAATTCGCCATCAATCACAATTCCCTTCTCAACTACCTCATTCACCTTTTCAACGCCACTCAGAAAAACCACTGTAGCGCCGTTCATCCTAGATGCTGATAAAATACATCCGTGTCCCACAACCTCACCAATCGCCAGACAAATAACCTCAATACTCGACGCAAAACCACCTTAATCGCATGGCGCCGCGTGAGTGTAGACAAAACCCGAGTAGCCGGGGCCGTCATGCTTCTCCGGTAAAAAAAAACCGGTAGCACCCGGCCCTAAACTATCCCAAAAGTAACACTAACAACAACAATCGCAAAAAACAAAAAAAGAAAAATAGAAAAAAGACGCAAAGGCAGAAAACACTCACTCACCACGCACACGCTCACAGCACTCAGTCCACTCGCGCTCAACACCCTCACCGGAAACACGAGAGAGAGAGAGAGAGAGAGAGAGAGAGAGATAGATAGATAGATAGATAGATAGATAGATAGATAGATAGATAGATGATATTAGAGGCGTTGGGGAACTGCAGACGGATAGATAGACAGATAGATAGATAGATAGATAGATAGATAGATGGATGATATTAAAGGCGTTGGGGAACTGCAGTGGGATAGATAGATAGATAGATAGATAGATAGATAGATAGAGAGAGAGAGAGAGAGAGAGACAGATATTAAAGGCGTTGGGGAACTGCAGTGGGATTATGGTCGTGTTCTGTAACCCGTCAGCTCGCAGGTAAAGGTCTCTGAAGGGTGTTTGTCATAGACAGGAATAGAATAACTGAGTTCATTGGTCACAGATATAATGGTGCTTCATATGCAGGTAGAACTGCTTAATGGAATAGATGTGACCTTTCTCAACTCACGGGGGAAGCGTGAACCCATGTGGTGCAATTCTGCTCTGATGTAAGACTTGTTGCTCCACACTAAACCACCATTTAACACATTTCAGTGTTTGCATGGCAGAAATAGACAGACCTCTTTCTTTCTTTTCCACAGTGATCTGCAATTACTTCAGCTTGAAGCACTTCATATGCAAATCGCATTCAAACTGTTTGTGGATCACTTCAGTTTTTGTCTGTCTTCAGGGTTTTCATTTCATAAACATCTCTATCCAGACTTTTGAGAGTCAGAGTAACATACAAATACAAATGTATTGTACAATGATATGCTGCAGAATGCCCCATTTATGTTCATTTGTGAAAAGCTCGGCATTCAAACTTTGTCACAATGGCCTGAAGTGTCCCGATATCTTTATGAATGTGTGATTTCGTCCTCCAGGAGATTTAAGCGCAGGAGATCTGGGATTGGGTGCTGTTCCTGGACGAGAGCAGGAGTTCAGACAGGGTTTGGATCTGGCGGTGCGGTACGCTAAAGCACTGGACTGCTTACACTGTGTTCATGCTTCTTTTTTCCATGCATGTCCTTGCTGGGATTTATAAATGGCCTAATATGTCGGGGTTGCTGCATTGTTTTCTAGATACCGCCGCTTGCACGCCACGATTGGTTGATTATATGCAAGACCTGTAGGCTGTTGGTCAAACTGCTTTTCAGTCATTACTTCAGCAATTATGAAAACAGCTGAGGAAGTTCAGGGTCTCACCAGCAATCCTGCAACGCTTCAGGAGCATGATGGCAAAAACTGAGAGACTGAGGAGGAGCTTCTTCCCTCAGGCCATAAGGCCCCTAAACACAAACTCAGTCTCATAACATCAACATGACTCAATTTAATGTGTATAAACCCAGTACAACCATGTTTGCACATTCTTCTTGCACATCTCTGTTTATATTATTATTTATTAAGTCCACAGTATACTGTATTGCACATTTTACCCCTTATTTTATTCTTATTTTTATTTTAATTTTTACCTATATTTATATATATTCTCTTGTGTTATGTTTCATTTTTTTTTTTGCACGGTCCACTGAGCGGACCTGTCCTGATTTACATTTCACTACTGATTATATCCTGTATAATTGAGTATGTGACAAATAAAAGAACCTTGAACCTTGAACAATAGAAGAACAACACCAAAACCGGGACATTTTAGGCAGTTCAGAAATCCCGGGCCGGGACAGACATGTCCAGGGAAAGAGGATGTACTGAACGGTCATCCTAACTGTGTTAATGTTTACTGAGCACGAGGACAAGGATTTTAGTCCAGTAAATAGAGATGACATATTTCTGTAGACCAAATCTGTGCCTGAGTCATACGTTTCCAGAAAAAATAACACTCAAGTAAAATATAGATACTCAAAATGTGTACTTAGTTAGTTTCCGCCTCTGCTCCTAATTAATGTCATTAACATGTAAAAGATCAGCAGTCATCATCCAAATTCTTTCATTTAGAACAGCTTCCAAAAACCTGCAGCACTCGGACAAACACAAGTCTGCTCGGACGCCAAGCACTTTCCACGTCAAAGACCGTTTTTACAAATATGAGCGTTGACATGGACTTAAGAGCACACACACTCTAAGATCAAATCTGACGCTTCATAAATGAGCTCCATAAACTAAACAAAAAAAATAATGTCAGAATTATGTCACAATTAACTGAGTTGTAAATCTCAAAGAATTGTGAGATGTAAATGCACAATTCAGAGAAAAAAGTCCTTATTGTAAGATGTAAACTTGGAATTGAAAAAAAAAAAAGGTTTTATGAATTATTTCTGTTTATGTTGAGTTTTTTCTGTGGTGGAAATGTGCAAGATCACGTGTATTGCTTGTTGCTTTGTTTTTTGGTGCCTGGTTAGGACACAAATGCATAATGCAAGTATAACAGGGATGCAGTGTTTGATGAACCTGATTCATATTCACAGTTCTACGCTTCATTTTTCTTATGGAAAGACAAACTTAAGCGTCTAGACCTGATCGTTCTCTCTAAACCAGTCTGAAATGTGCTGAAATGGCTCCCTGGGGACCAGGTCTGATCTAACGCTCACGTGCTCCACAGGAAGCTCGTTTTCTTCGAGATGTTTTACCTCTGTCGAGAGTAACTCATGCTAATGTCTCTCTCCAGGATCCACTTGATGGCGGGGAGGGTGCCGGCGGGGGTGGACCGCTGCGCTGTTGCCATGGAGATGGAGGACACTTTTGTGCTGAACCTGAAACATGCTGCAGGTGTCCTCTCAAAGGTGACCAAAAGGTTCTCATACAACACATAATTCATTAAAGATTTCAATGTTCTTGGCAGTCACAGAATCTTGTAATAGTAAGAAACAGTGATAATGATAAACAGTCTCTCAATCGATTCAGATATCACTGAATTCATGTGCATTCATGCAACATTCTTCTCATTTGCATTTATTTATGTTTATATTCCATTCCTTTCTATAGACACAGTATTTGACTTAAATATTCTTATTTAAAAACATAGTAAACAAAACATGTATTTATAAAAGTGACAGTAATAAAGACAATGGTACAAAAGATTTCTTGTTCTGTTTAAACTCTATTCATCTGTGAATCTTGAAAAATAAAACGGATCACAGTTATCATATATCCGTTATCATATAATAACTGTTATCATACACAGTGTTCATATATTCGGCAGCGCAGCGGTTTTCAACTTTGAGAATAATCAGACATTTTTCCTGAGCAGCAAATCAGCATATTAGAATAAACTAGAATATACATTTCCTGAAGAAAATGTGAGTGGTGCTTGCAGTGACATTTGACTAGCATGTTGCTAGCATGATTAGCATGTTGCTAACATGTTTTTAGCATGATTAGCAAGTGACTAGCATTTTTGCTAGCATTATTAGCAAGTGACTAGCATGTTGCTAGCACGATTAGCATGTTGCTAACATTTTGTTAACATGATTAGCATGTGACTAGCATGTTGCTAACATGTTTTTAGCATGATTAGCAAGTGACTAGCATGTTGCTAGCATGTTTCTAGCATGATTAGCATGTGACTAGCATGTTGCTAGCATGTTTCTAGCATGATTAGCATGTGACTAGCATGTTGCTAACATGTTTTAGCATGATTAACAAGTGACTAGCATGTTTCTAGCACGATTAGCAAGTGACTAGCATGTTTCTAGCACGATTAACAAGTGACTAGCATGTTTCTAGCACGATTAACAAGTGACTAGCATGTTTCTAGCACGATTAACAAGTGACTAGCATGTTGCTAACATGTTTTTAACATGATTAGCAAGTGACTAGCCTGTTACTAGCATGATTAGCAAGTGACTAGCATGTTGCTAGCATGATTAGCAAGTGACTAGCATGTTGCTAGCATGATTAGCATGCGACTAGCATGTTTCTAGCATGATTAGCATGTGACTAGCAAGAAGAATAATAAGTATGCCTTGCCTTTGGCAAGCACCACTAATGACATTTTAAAATGTAAAATATATTAGAATATATTTATATTGAAATATAAAAGCAAAGTTTTTTTAATCAGAATATTAGTGTATTTGTGATCAAATAAATGCATCCTGGGTGAGCAGAAGAGACTTTAGTCTATGTGTATGCTGGAGAGTATTTGGTTTGTCATCAGCTGTGACTCTTTCCTGTACAGGAAGGCATTCTGGGATTGATTGAGCCAATCAACAGCCGGATCACAGATGCACGATATTTCCTCGACTCTCCACACCGAGGTAAGAAGGTTTTTCTGAAGCATGGTTGTGTGTATTCTGAGATTGTGCATCTCTTTCTCATGACTTTGTGCAGCTGCAGTGATTCTACAGAGAGTCGCTCATCCCAGCATCAGGATGCAGATGGTGAGTGTATGAAGCTTTTACCTTAAACTAACTGAGAGACATCTAGATCAGTGGTTCTCAAACTTTTTACACCAAGTACCACCTCAGAAAATATTTGGCTTTCCAAGTACCACCATTATGGCCAACATTAAAATGCAGTATAAATGGCTGCCCACTGCTCCGGGTGTGTGTTCACGGTGTGTGTGTGTGTGTTCACTGTGTGTGTGTGTGTGTGTTCATGGTGTGTGTGTTCACTGCTGTGTGTGTGTGCACTTTGGATGGGTTAAATGCAAAGCACAAATTCCGAGTATGTCACGTCACTTTCACTTTCAGTAGCACCATACACAAGTAATCCTTAATCCTTATAAGGATATTTATTATTGTCAGCCTCTTAAAATATAGTAAATACACAGTTTGAACATGAACACTGCACCGTGCTTACTTCCACGTAAATACAAAATTTAATTATTAAATTACAATATATTGTACCTAAAAGTGAAATAAAAACTGTACTGTACTTAAATGTTAAAAAACTGTACTTAAATAAAGATTAAATGAAAATGCATCATACTTACTTAACATTTAAGTACAGTAACTTAGTTTTTATTTAACTTTAAGCAGCTACAATTCATTTTCATTTACTCTTTAAGCACAGTACAGTTTTTATTTAACTTTTAAATGATTAAAACTTGATTAAAAGAACACAGGCTGTATATGTAGCTGCAAGTAACAACAATCAGGCCACGTGTCCACCAAAGCCAGCTGAAAACACCCAGGTGTGAGCGCTCGAGAGGGCAGCGTATTTTCGGTTGCTATGATATGGAATATACGCATCGCGAATGAAATGTTTCTCCAAGCATTATTTTTCATAACAATATTATTGTACTGCGGCAATTCCATCTGGTAAAGACATAAATACTCAGAGACAAGCAATATTCACTTCTCCATTGCTGTTCAGTCGTAGTACAAGCAGGGTGTGACGGTATTAGTCCCGCCCCTCCTCCACTGTGATTGGCTAGCTGACTAAAGAGTGACAGTGATGAGTGCTAACATTCTTAAATTCTCGGTGCCAAGAAAAAAACGCCCGAGTGCTCAGCATGAAAAAGACGCTCCCATTTAAAACAATTAAAAAAAAATCGCTTTGGTGTACACGCGGCCTGATTTATATTTAATTCTGAGATTCCTCTGCGTACCACACTTTGAGAACCACTGATCTAGATCATCACTGAACGTGAACTAATGAAGGAGATTCTAAATAAACCAAACCCAACCACGACCCATGATCTTCGATTCGCCCTGCCATACCATATAAATACAAATATTACTAAATAAGGGGAAAAAGACATTGAACCACGAACCATTCTTCGTTATTATATCATTATTGATTTGAATTTGGTTTTATTTCTGCACTGAAATGTGAGAAACAATAAAAGTTAATTAGGAATTTTTTTTTTTAATATTTAAAAATGTTGAAAATGTAATTGTAAATAGTGCAACATTTACTTTTGGCCCATGGGCCATGGCCATCGATCAAGTTCAATTTCTGGCCCTTCGTGTTCAAAAGTTTGTGCACCTCTGTTCTGAACGGTAAAGAGACTTGAGGACAAACACCTTGTCTTACATATCCCCATGCATTTGAACGTGAAAGTATTTGTCATTTCTTAATTAAAACGTGTTTTAGGTTAAATAAAAACTTTTCAGTCATTTTTTACCAAATATTTTAACAACTTTGTTTTCAAAAATGGCCTCTAATTTCATCTAGTGGTCCTGCGCCCAAAGTCTTACTGAAAGATAATTATATGTGAGATATCTTCTTCAAATTTGGAAAATATAGATTTCATGTCAAATTTAAATGTTATAGTAATAGTGCATTTTTCCTAACAATAGACTTAAACGTCTATAACTGTTTTTAGTTCCACTTCTTTAACATCAATTTAAGTGTCTTCTTCAAAAAGAGACCGAACTTAAGTCTGCGCTCAAACGCATTCAAGATTTACGACCGTTTTATTTGGACATCTCATTTTCTGGGCCATGCAAGAAGTGCATAGCAGGTAATACATGAATCATAACTATTCCATAAATATAATTTAGCACAATGAAATCCGCTGAAAACATAAAATATTAACTGAAACATAATTTAGCTTGAAAAAATGTGAAATAATCTGCGGCACCAGAAGAGACCACATTACGGTCCACTAAAAACAGCTCCGCAAGCACACAAAGAACTGCGGCTCTTTCAACCGGTTGTGTTTGCATCCGCGTGAGAAATGAGCATCACGTGAAGTCATTTTCACGTCTCTCATTACTGCGCGTGCACATCTGTTCCAGGATAACACCATCACTCTCAGCACTCTTGATTCCTGCGCTGAATAAATGATACGAGGGAGCTTGTGCATCAGACAGCTGCTGTGTTTCAGTGTTTGTGAACGGCTCAGCGCCGTCTGAAGAACAGAGACAGCAGAGAGTCTTTAACATCATCATCATCACCGCTCTGTCTCTGCTTTTATAGGACCTCTTCCACTGGCAGATCATGGATGGCAACCTGACGCAGAACATACGCAAGTACTTACCAATGACAGGTAAATGTGGAACTCTTATGTATGCATCACGTCACCCTGTATGATTAGAGTTGATCTACTTTTTAAATAGAGACGGTTTGATTCCTCAGTGCATTTGGTCACTTTAATTTAAGGTCAAATTCTCACCGATAACATTAACTACGACTTCAATACACTCCTAATTTGCAGCTTAATTAATAGTTAGTAAGGTAGTTATTAAGTTGAGGTATTGTGTAGGATTAGGGATGTAGAATATGTGCTTTATAAATACTAATAAACAGCCAGTATGATATTCTATAACATTGCATGCTAATACGCAACTAATATTTTTTTACTTGCTATTAGTTTTCGTTAATATTTTGAATTACATTTTAGATTTTGTTTTCATTTTCGTTATAGTAATTTTGTGTTTGTCATTTGTATAATTTTTTTGTTTTTATTTATTTAGTTTATTTTAGTACTTCTATTCACGTAATGTTGGTTTGATCAAGTTCTATATATTTGATTTTAGTACTTCATTCATGCTCAATGTTGGTTTGATCAGAAACATCCACGCATTGCAGATGAAAATCTGTCTATTGACTCTCGGCTTTACCGCGGTCACAGGTCACATCCAGATCGCTCAAGTTCCTGACCGCCACGAGCCGGACAGCGACGGAGAGCTCAGTTACACGTATCTCTTCAAGCTGCTGGAGGAGCTGGACTATCAGGACTACATCGGCTGTGAATACAAGCCTCAGCGTGAGTCCGGGTCACTGGACACCTGGTTTTTAACATTGAATATTCCCCATCGCTTTGAAACGCATCCAGCAGGATATACTGTGTGTTTACAAGTCCATGGATGAAAATAGAAATAATGTTGCACAATAACATCTTAAAGATATTTTGAGTCTAAATCTCATTTACTTATTTCCAGACTGTAGCCACTCTACACACAACTCTTAGATTACAGCAGCGGTTCTCAATTCCAGTCCTCGCGCCCCCCCGCTCTGCATATTTCGTATGTTACTCTTATCGCTTCAGATGTTTGTTCTATTCGAACGTAAGTTGGTGGACATCACAGGATATTCCTCCATGATTCCAGTTCGAAGCGAACGTATATATTCCATTCAAAGTGCATTGAAGTGTGCAAGACGTGAATTAAAATTGTATATATTTACAGAGGTATATGATGTCACACTCGTCCGTGCGTGAAGACGTTGCGCAGCGCAAATCCATGAATGAATGTCCCGAAATAAAGTAAACTTCAGCGGATTTCCCTGCTCAGGGAGTAGGGAGCAATGGACACTGTGTAGGGAGCAATGGACCCTGTGTAGGGAGCAATGGACCCTGTGTAGGGAGCAATGGACACTGTGTAGGGAGCAATGGACCCTGTGTAGGGAGCAATGGACCCTGTGTAGGGAGCAATGGACACTGTGTAGAGCAATGGACACTGAGTAGGAGCAATGGACCCTGTGTGGGGAGCAATGGACCCTGTGTAGAGAGCAATGGACCCTGTGTAGGGAGCAATGGACCCTGTGTAGGAGCAATGGACACTGTGTAGAGAGCAATGGACACTGTGTAGGAGCAATGGACCCCGTAGGGGAGCAATGGACCCTGTGTAGGGAGCAATGGACACTGTGTAGGGAGCAATGGACACTGTGTAGGAGCAATGGACCCCGTGTAGGGAGCAATGGACACTGTGTAGGAGCAATGGACCCCGTGTAGGGAGCAATGGACCCTGTGTAGGGAGCAATGGACACTGTGTAGGGAGCATGTCAATCGGAACACAGTTCATGCATGGAGCGCACTTCTAACGAGCTGATTATCTGAATCAGGTGTGTTAACAAAGAGAGACATGCAAAATATGTCGAGGACTGGAATTGAGAACCTCTGGATTACAGTGAGTAGAGTGAAATGTCATTCTTGATAGTTATATTTGTAGATGTGATTGTCCAGGTTCCACAGAAGCGGGTCTAGACTGGCTTAGGAGATACTGGAGCAGCCACAACTGACGAGCGGCTTCACTTCTTCAGTTCCTGTTCTTCACTTCTTCAGTTCCTGTTCTTCACTTCTTCAGTTCCTGTTCTTCTAAAAAGGCAATCAAGTATTTCAATGACAAGACTGTAATTTTATAAAGCATCAAATTGACCTTTAGACTCCCATTTGTGGTTGTTTTATTAATATTTCACTTGCCAGTAGCTATGAAATATAATTTTGTCTCTCAAGGCATTGCACATGAAGCACACTTTAGATGGTTTAATTTAAGATTTATTGTTATGCGTTTTTCTTACAAATGCGCCTCTATATACATCATGTACAAATGACTTTTTCACACATTTGAATTGCTAATTCACCTTCTAACATTTGAATAAATCTTTCTTTCAAAAATGTCCAGTGTGCTTCAAGAAAACCAAACCGTAAACACATTTTCATTCTTCAGTTTCTGTCACCGCAGGAGGTAAATCGTCCTCAGACATTAGCTTTCCTTCATGTGAACGAGTGTCCGGTCCAGTGTCGTCTCAGCGCTGTGCTAGTTAGTAAGACTAATCGTTATCCGCTCTTTATGTTGAAGGTACGTGAAGACCATGTGACTATTTAAAGGGACAGTTCACCCAAACATGAAATCCTGTCATCATTTACTCATCATCATGCTGTTTCAAACCCATATGTATTTCTTTTAGCTGCTGAACATAAAAGAAGTTGATTTTAAAGAATGTTGGTAACCAAACAGCTGACGGTAGCCATTGACTTCTATAGTATTTTTTCCCAAACTATGGAAGTCAGTGGCTACCGTCAACTGTTTGGTTACCAACATTCTTTAAATCATCTTCTTTTGTGTACAGCAGAAGAAAACTCATACAGGTTTGGAATGACATGAAGGTGAGTAAATGACGACAGATTTTCATTTTTGGGTGAACTGTCCCTTTAAGAGACTCATCCTGAAAGGCTAATACACTAGCTCCCATCAAGTTCATATGAAAATCAAATAAAGGCACTTTTGGGATGAAAAAACGTCAGTAAAGACAGTCATGTTGCACAAAGTGATGCATTATGGGGCAAAAAAATTAAAAATCTAATGCACATGCTACAGAAACAACATCTGCAACAGACAATAAGGAGAAAAAAACAGCACAAATGAACACTAGACTAAAGAAGGACAGTACGGCTTTGGCAAACCAGCGAAGTCTCACACGCAATAAATACACCCTCCCGGATAATCGCCCTCCAATCAAAAGAGCGGCACATTTAGTCTTTTTCCTGTGCAATATATTGGCCATTCAGTTGCATAAATGGATGTAACCTGGCTGACGCAGCGAGTCATGTTCAGTCTGTCGCTCAAACTGACTTCAGACACACAGGAGCGCACGGTTCACAGCAGACCCGTCCAGAGGTTGTAGCAGGCGGTGTTGATGACCGACTCCAGATGGTGGTACATGGAGACCAGCTGCGGTGGAGGACTGCTGCTCGACTGCGTCTGCGCAGGTAACGGCTCTCTGAAAACAACCTTCAGACTCTGAAAGCCAAACAGAGATTTACTCTGGGATCGGGTTTGATGTGCAAGAAATGAATCAATCAAGAACAGATCCAGGTCGCATTTCACCTCACAATCAGAAGTATATTTCATAATAATAAAACAAAAGCATATTCACATCCCAGTTCCCATGGTCATGCAAACAAAAACATAATTAATTACTGTAACAAGACAAACATGTAAATAATAATAATAATAACAATAAAAGCAATGTTATTGAGCATAATTTATGCATCATGATAATATTTGCTATACCGCTTTTAAATCATTTAGATATTTTTTATATTTAAATAATTGGGCTGTAATATAGTTAGAATTTAGAGTCAATAATGAGAATAGTTATTATTAATAATAATGACAAAAAAAGTTACATTATGGCAATGAGAACTGTAGGAGTAAAAAGTAAAACAAATATAATATAATAATAGATTTTCATTTTAGATTTATATTTTATTTAGTAGTAATAATAATAATATATATATATATATATATACATACATATACATACACACACACACATAGATATATACACACACATATTATTGTTACTAGTAAGTCATAAATGAACTGATGTGAAATTAAAATAGAAGTTTTCTCACAGTTTTTCCTGCCTGTGCGTCCAGGAAAACCAGCACAAAACAGTCTGTGAACTTCTGGTTCAGGACGGCCTGGAAAAGAGAGTTCATGCCTAAACAACACGATATTTAAAGATTTAACATCATGCCTCCAGATGTTTCTTTTGATTATTTAACATGAATGTGTGCTCCGCGTTAGGAAACAAAGGCAGGTGTTGTTTCAGTGTATATGGATGGAGGGTGATTCAACATCAGCCCACAACATCTCAATTACAGAATGAAGCATTCTGAGGATCTGATGACAATCATCACATGAACTAGTACACAGGTATGCTTCCCTGACCTCAAGGAACCGAGTTCAAGCTCTTTCCGGGAGAATAATGATTCAAGAGCGCTTTGCCATCAGCACTTCCCGTCTCGTAATGGACTATGACACGGCCAGCGACCCACAACACGCCTGTACGGCCGAGCATCTGCTTCATGTGCAAACTGAACACGAACACTAAAGATCTGGACTCGGAATGTCAGCTTACAAAAGGCATTCGAATATCTTTTTATCCAAGAAACCTTAACAAATCTATCACAATTTCCATAAAATATGAAGCAGCACAGCTGTTTTCAACACTGATAATAATCAGAAATGTTTATTGAGCAGCAAATCAGTATATTAGAATGATTTCTGAAGATCATGTGACACTGAAGACTGGAGTAATGATGCACATCACAGGAATAAATCATATTTTAACATATGTTCATATAGAAAACAGGTATTTTCTATTGCAATGTATCAGTGTTTTTGGTGTCTTGGTGAGCAGTAGAGATCTCTTACCAGGTACTGTATGCCGCCGCCGTCATCTTTAAAGTGTCTGCAGTTCTGAGGAAGCGGGACAGCAGGACTTTGATGAGACTCTGGTACCAGGTGGGACTCATGTTCAGGAAACAGTCCTAAAAACACCATCACAAAAACAACAAATCATCACAGAATCTGGATTCTGCACTTTTATTGAGACTATTCAGATTTTCTTCTTAAAATAGAAACTTTTCTTAAATTGTAATAATGTCAATATTACTGTTTTTGCTGTATATTTGATCAAATAAATGCAGCCTTGGTGAGCAAAAGAGACTTTTTTTCAAAAACTAAAAGATCAGGAACATAATTTTTATTTTGCACTACATGAGATTATTTTTTTTATTTAAATGTATTTATCATTTGACACCATTTCTGCATCACAGGCTACATTCTTGGCAAACTCGAGAATAATACGATTTACTCTTCTACTATTTTACAAACAGATAAAATAACAAATATGAATCAAGAAATCAAATATAACTATCTACAATCTTTCAGATTGATATTTGATTAAAAAAGTTTCCTAGTATCATTTAAAGCAGGACAAACCTGAATGTTGTCAAAAGTACAAAATAAAGTTACACATATATTACAAGCATAAATATGCATGTCACTATAACATGCATAAGAAAGCTTCGGTGTACATCTTAAACTTGAGTTAAAGCTGAAAAAGATGATTGTGTGTTTAAAAAGCGTTTGAGGTGCTGAAAGACCGAGCAGAATATTTCTCTAAATTAGCCGGCCTGTGCACAAAGCATTGTGTTTCAGATTTCATACAGGACCGAGAGCTGCGGACGCTTCGTCAGAAACCACAGGAAGGCCGTTTCACAGTCTGGCCGCGGCACTACGTTTATAAAAAGATGTCATGTGCTGTAAGTTTCTCCAGGTCTCCAGTACATCTCCACGTGTGCGGCTCTGACAGCGCTATACATCATCACCCCAGCCGGCGCTCAGACTAGCCGTTCTGCTCGCGTGAAGGGAATAAAGAGGAATCAAACGCCATTAACATGCGGGTTTGGAGAGACGGGCGTCCGCGGGGGAATCTGAGGCTACGGCGTCACATCGCATCTCATTCTCCCAGAGTTCAGCTGGATGTCAGGAGGCCAATGAAAGCACACTCAGGATCAGGAGGAGGGGAAGACTTCAGGTGGAAGCAGAAGATGGTCAATATAAGCGCTTTCACTCACAGCACACACATAAAAAGCTTTCAGCTTTGCAAAACCGTAATAGAATCATTTACGATGGATCAGCCAATAGGGGCAACCGACCACCACCTCATTATCATATTGGAAATATGAGTAGGATATACAGAAATACCGTAAACAAAAGCCATAAATACAGAAATAAATGGTCCTAACGATAAATACATTTAAGAACTTACTATTAATTTAATGAATACATTAGTAAACAAAATAAATATACGACTAATAAACTGAATATACAATTTAAATACAAGTTCTCCACTCAATTAAATTAAATAAAAGTCCTCTATTTCTGAAGCTCCATGCATCTGTGCTGTGTAACCGAAGCACTGTGGCGTGTGGAGTGTAATATTAAAGGGCTGATTTCCTGAGCTAATTAGCTGATGTTTATTGCGGTGTGCTGATGAGTAGCCGCGTGTTTTCCCCGCGGAGCGCTGCATCAGCATGTTTGTTGTCAGCCACCCATCAAACAATCTGCACCGAGCCAGCCGCTGATCAAACGTCCCGAATAAACCGCAGAGCGAAGGAAAAAACATGCACTTTTCCCACGGTTTCTTTACCGTTTCACACACAAATCACACGTTGTGTTTGAGTTGATGTATTTACAGAACTATCTTGTTAAATTAACATGCAAAGTACTTTTAAATTATATTCTATAATAGTAGGAAACTATTATTATAGTGTTTACTGCATTTGTCAACAACTCAAACGTGTTACCAAAGTTATTTTAAGAACCAAATCAAACAAATAAATACAAATAAATAAAATTGAACAAATATTAAATTCATGCAAAATGCTAAATCAGATCTGGGCCAGAACTAACTACCTAATTTAGGATAAATCTGCAATCTAAAGTGTATTCAATATTTATTACTAGATTCAGATTTTTTTTAAATAATAATAAATAAAAAAATATTATTATTAATTTAATGAAATGTAAAATCAGGGTTTAATTGAACAGAATTTAAATAAATGTAATAATCAAAAATTTAAATTAGTGTAATTAAATCACACAAATGGGGATCAGTTGTACAAATATTAAATGCATTTATTAATCTTTTTAAATTACATAAATAATTAATATTTTCCAGAATAAATAATTTAATAAGATCTATAACATTATTATTTTTAATAACACTTAATAATAATAATTCATAATAGTAATGTTATAGGGAATATTTATAATATTATTAATTATATTTTATTTCAGTTTAATTTCATTTATATATCACAAAAATGATTATATGAGCTCCTGGCGTATTTATTGAAAAGGTCAAAAATGGCCCTATTTTGTAGCTATTCATTGAAAGTGTCTGTGAGTGAATGAAGAGAAAGGAACATGAAATGATTAGATGAACGGGTGTGAAAGATGTTCTCATGTGTTTTCATACCAGCTGCGGGTCGATCTCAGAGACCGATCTGCTCTGCACAGCGTTCAGAAGCTCTTCCAGTTCACCGAAGGCCAGCTTGCTGAGTTTGAGTTTATCCAGAGCCAGGTGCTCTCCGTGAAAGAGCCTCCTCCAGAGGTTATCCCTGCGGCAGTGGCCCATGGCCTGCTCCACGCTGCTCTGAATCTGCCGGCGCGCAGACAGCACCTCGGAGCTGAGCAGGGGGAAGAGAGGACACGGGTAGAAGAGCCCCTGGGAGTCGTCTGCGTCCGCGTCTGCGTGCAGGAGGCTCTCTGTGGGGTCAGGCTCGGGGCTGGCTGCAGGGGTGACGGGGACGGTGGTGTCCTCCCACAGGTCCAGTTCAGATTCCCTCCTCTCCGCAGGGACGGAGCCGCTGAGGTCAGCGGGGTCACGGTGGATCGGAGGGAGCTTCTTAAAGCGCCGCATGTCTGCAGTCAAACGCGGGAACAGCTCTCTCTGACTGGTCATGATCACGTAGAAGCGCAGCCTGAAAACAGAACAAATTAGACCGAATAAATATTTCAGTAAACATCAGTTTTTTGCCACATTATTCCACAGTTTGCTTGTATAATCTGAACACTTTCTCCACCTCTGAAATGACTTCTCTTTCTGTTGACATAACCACGCAGCTGGGGAAAAATATGAACTTTATTCATTAGAACATATAATTTAATATGATCTGTAATATGATTTATTTATAAATGTTATTTACAACACATAATAATAATTTAGCGTTATTTATAGTTATGATATAGATAATATTTATAAAAATCATTATGTATTATTAATATAATAAAATACTATTTATTCATATTAATAACTTTATGAATAAATTAATACATTTTGCACACACACATACATGCATATACATATATATATATATATTATTTATCATCATCGTTATTATTAACATTATTATTCGTATATATATATATATATATATAATATTATTTATTTTATTAATAATAATTATAATTGTTTATAATATTTATACAATATTAAACTTTTATTAATACTATACAAATATTATTTATTTACATATATTATTATTATTACTATTTATATTTTGTATTATTATATATATTAATATTACAGATAATATCTCTAATATTACATTACATAACAAAAATGGAAATGGATAAACGGCATCCAAAAGTCTATATTTCCCCCAACGATTAAACGAATATTTCACGGAAGTGAACTTTATTGCAAATGTTGTTTCACGTTGTCTCGTCTGCGGTTTAATTGTATAAGTCGCTGTTATCTACCAATGTCGTGTTTACCTGATGCCCATAATGTGCTTCACAGAGTCACTGTGTTCCTCGTGTTTGTACCTGAGCAGGTGTCTCTCTCCCTCCGACTGCTCCTCAAACGGGACGGCGTTATGACAAACCAGCAGCGACACGTCAAAGTCATCATGGTGTCTCAATCCCTCCAGATCCGTAAACGAGCCAGAGCTTCAAGAGAACAGCATTATTAGAGTAGAAACGAGGACATCCTCAGCTCACACTAGGAGTGAACCGTTACAGTACCTGTTCCACAGAGCGACCAGCGCGTACTCGTGCAGATCTGCGCTCGGCGCCCCCTTCTTGTTATCAGTGGTAACTGCAGCTTTAGACATGCGCAAGGGCTTCATCCCGTAAGTGCCGGCGTGATCAGTGATGTAATTATACAGCTGATGTGCTGTGATCATCCCCGTTGATATGGAGAAGCTCCCTAGGACACATGAAAGCATATTACGCATGACTGACAAAAACAAGAAACCACCAAAAAATAAAGATATGCCTTTGACTATAAAATCTAAGAGAGGGATTCTGCTGAAAAACATGTCCAGGTCACAGTTCAACCCAAAATCAAAAGAAAATTAATACATAAACATTAAACTTTAAGACCACTGAGATTTGAGATAATCATATTCATACATTCAACTGAATCCAAGTTATTTTGTAACTGTTTTTTTTAATTATTAGTACTAATTAGATACTCTATTTTGATGATTTTTTAAATCAGCATTAAGTACCATGATGTATAAATACAGGACAATTTAAATATCTCTTTATGTTTTGCATTATAGTAATAAAATCTCCAAAATAGCAATATTAAATATACATACATAAATACATGTCACCATTAAACACATGTAAATAAAATCGTATATAAATATAAAGTTGTCACTATTAACCATCAATTAAATTAGGAATAAGTACATCCCATCATTAAACAAACAATTTTTTAATAAATAAATAAAGAAATCCCATTTAAAAAAATAAAAACTATTTGTGACTTTTAAAACAAATACATTGTTGTGAATGACAGTGGCGTGCAGCATTTATTTTTATTTTCAGTGAAGCCAGACAAGAAATAAATAAAGTTATAGTTGCAAATTCAGACTGATGAACGTTTAATAGATGTGTTTCTGACATGCGCTCACCCTGGAACACATGGTTGCGTCCGAACTTGGGTATGTCGGGGTGATGTGCGATGAAGTCCTCCAGGAAGGCCGTGAGCTGGTACCCCTGCCGAAGGGTCATGTGACAGCCCACGAGGTACTGATGCACCACACGCAGGTGGAAGTCGTAGCTGAAGGAGTGAACGTGCATCAGGTCCCGCACCTTATCGCACTCCTCGGTGAACAGCATGGACAGCTGAGGACAGAAACACACACGAACACAGTTACTGCAGGAGCAGAACACACCACATCACCTGGGAGAAAGACATCAGAAGCCCAGAGGAAGAACGCAAGCAGTAGCAGGAACATCCTCTCATCAAACCTAATGAGAGAGCTTCTGTACAGACGGCCTCGCTGCTAAGTCTGGCCCAAAGAATCCAGGCCACATTTCACAGACACCATTCAATCTGGCTTAGGACCAATGAGAAGTGACATTATATTCATCACAAATAATCAGATTTTACACTATTATTACTAAATAGATTTGAATTACTGTATTATGTTTTAATTAGCATAAAAACTACTGTGATATATAAATACTGAACAATTTAAATAATATAGCTTTTTGTTTTCATATTAAACTAATAAAATCTCTACTAAAAAAATAATAATAATATAAAATAATAATAATAATAATAATTAGCATAAAAAACACTGTGATATATAAATACTGAACAATTTAAATAATATAGCTTTTTGTTTTCATATTAAACTAATAAAATCTCTACAAAAAAAATAATAATATAAAAATATAATAATAATAATAATATTTAGCATACAAACTACTGTGATATATAAATACTGAACAATTTAAATAATACAGCTTTTTGTTTTCATATTATACTAATAAAATCTCTACAAAAAAAAATAATAATAATAAAATAATAATAATAATAATAATAAATAGCATAAAAAACACTGTGATATATAAATACTGAACAATTTAAATAATATAGCTTTTTGTTTTCATATTATACTAATAAAATCTCTACAAAAAAAATAATAATATAAAAAACAAATAATAATAATAATAATTAGCATAAAAACTACTATAAATAATAATATAAAAAAACAATTATAATAATAATTAGCATAAAAACTACTATAAATAATAATATAAAAAAACAATTATAATAATAATTAGCATAACAACTACTGTGATATATAAATACTGAATTTAAATAATACAGCTTTTTGTTTTCATATTATACAAAAAAAAAAAAAAAAAAAAAAATAAATAAATAAATACGCACAATTAACCAAACATAAATAAAAAAAATTACATACAAATCTAACAAATACATTTTTAAAGAAAATATATGGTCGCTATTAAACATAAATCAATAAATCCCACTGTTAAACAAATACATAAAATATATTTAAATACATAGCATTATTAAACAAATAAATAATTAGAAATATGTATAAATATATACACTATTAATTATGAACACATAAATAAATAAATCCCACTTCTAAACAAATCAATTATCTAAAAAGTATATAAATATTATGCCACTACTAAACAATTAATTAATTAAATAAATAAATCCCAATATTAAACAAAAATAAAAACTATAAATATTATGCCACTATTAAACAGAAATAAATACATCAATTTACATATATATGCCTCTGTCAAACTAAATAAATATTTTTTAAACATAGTAAATATTGAATGTGTGAATGCTGAGATCTGAGAAATGACTTCTGGTGTCGTGTAAACTGTGTACATGTAATGCCGTCTTAATGGTGCTTGATTAGGGGTGAAATCTTTCGTTAAAATCACCGAAGCGCACCTGACATCACATCTAAACCTCCACGTGCTTGACTTGTGAAGAGCAAACCAGCGACCTGCCAAACCTTCACAAGAGTCTTTTTAAAAGCATCTGTGATATCAATCAACGTAATAACTGTGTCCTATTTAATGAAATCTCACATCAAAGCCGTGCTTACAAAAGCATTAGTGGCGAATGCAAATGATTGCAGAGGGAGCGAGCAGGAGTAATTACAGTACAATGGGAGCAGGAGGCTGGATTCGACGGCTAAACGCTATTACCGCTGCCGCTTTCATCCTGACCATTACCCTGGAACAAATGCAAATAGGTCTTATCAAATCAAAGAGTCGAGGATTAAAAAAAACATTGATTTGACGCTGCAGTGGCCGTACCGTTTGCAGAAAGCAGAAAACGGCTCACACATTTGCACTATTCATCCCTGCGTGAGAAACGTTTTTCACGTCAACGTTTTGAAATCTGTGGCTCATTTGACTGAAGTTTCTGAGGAAAGATAATACCGTCGGTCCATTTTCCTCTCAGTCATGCACGGCTGCGTAAAACACGGAGCATTAAGACGGCTCCGTTCACAGCTTGCTATGATTGCGCTGCTTAGTCTGTGTTTGCATTCGAGACACGTAATTAAACCCCAGACCTGAGTCATGTGTTAACCGAATGCCAGCATTCAGAGATTACGGCCTTATTGAGGCTTCTGAAGTGCATTGAATGCTATGGTGCACAGGTCAAGCTCTGTAGCGTGTCACCAGAGACTTTATAAATGGAGGAGATGGTTCTCTTGAACATATAAACGAGAGCAATCTTAACGGCAGCTGCCCTACAGGTTTAAACAGCCAATGTATTTTTGATAAGAGCCATCGCTGCACTCAATAAATCTGCTGAATGCATTACAGTTCACACAGCAGACAGCCTGTTTGTTTACTCTGGACCATGCATGTGCAGGCTTTTGACTGATTTGAGCTTAAGAACTGATTTTAAGCTAAGATATAACTATTGTCATATTTTATTGATCTGAAATAAATCACTTAAACAGTTTTAGTGTTTCTCTGTTCAATCCGATGAAGCTGTACTTGCATGGCTGGAAACAGCTGCCCAAGGCGTTATGAAAATGACCGTTGAGTGAACTTGTCTTAAGGCGGTCGCACACCGAACGAGAAGCGCCGCGCCGCGTCTAGAACAACTCGAGGACATTCTATACTAATAAATAACCTGAAGTGTGTTGTAACAGTCGTGTCCTGGTATATCCAGTAGATAGCAACCGACGACAGTGAATGTAATCACGACTGAAAACTGTTACATAGGCCTATACTGTAATATTTTGCGTATGTAAAAATGTCTCAAGAGAAATATAAAAGGATTACATTTATTATACATTTAATTCTATATGTTTACATTTTATTCGAGCTGTAAAACTAATGTGTACAGTATTTTGCAGCAGTGGTATCTTGGTATAGTGTATTAACAACAGTTTGAGACA
Source organism: Gymnocypris eckloni scoliostomus (assembly GCA_027564155.1). Taxonomy (NCBI): domain Eukaryota; kingdom Metazoa; phylum Chordata; class Actinopteri; order Cypriniformes; family Cyprinidae; genus Gymnocypris; species Gymnocypris eckloni. The sequence continues at coordinate 13,016,633 of CM050419.1, forward strand.
AATATGATGTTATTTAATATAAAACAATGCAGATGGCGCTCTGTGGCGCGGCAGGAATTTGAACAGCGTCCTGAGTCGTTGCTTAAAGACACGGTGCGACGCGACACGACGCTGCGCTTCTCGTTTGGTGTGCGACCCCCTTTAGAGGGACTTTGGCGTCACAAAGAGAGATCTAGGTGTTCTACTTCTTTCCTTTTACTGTTGTTTTTACTGAATACTGTGTACTTTCATTACTTTCTGGCTGCCTGGAAACCTCAAAACATCCCCTTTCCATGACTTTAGTTGCTAAAGTCCTAAAGGGCCCTAAAGTCAACATAAACCTTTATATGAACCTTATATATACACCTTTATTTGAATCCTATATATTTTATTTGTGCACATTATTCCAAATATGGATATTTTTAATCAAATTGGAATAATTGGTAACACTTTATTTTAAGGTGATTAGAGATCACATGCACTTACTCTGGTAATAGTAAATTAAGCATAATTACAAGTAATTAACTCTACACCAAATACGGTGACACTTTATTTTAGCATCCTTGTTACACACATTACATGAACTTACTATAGAAATAATAGTCAATTATGCATAATTACATGCGATAACCCTAAATCAAACCTTATTCCTAACCCTATAGTAAGTAAAAGTAGTTAATTAATATGACTCAGTACTTGATTGTATAATTACACTGTAACAAGGACACTGTTAAATACAATGTACCCTAAAGGTCTCTGCATACCTTGAGTCTGCACTACCTCCGAAATTTACATCCGCCATAAAAAAATCAGATTGGTTTGATTTTGTGCATTTTACGCAGACAAGCTTTTGAGAGGTGTTTTGACAGTTCAGAGCCACCATACAAACGAACGCCAAAATCCAGAATGACGATTGTCCTAAATCATTCACTTCATCTCGCAGCACAAAGCACATATAGATCCTTGCACACTGAGTTCACAGAAACTGGTGGTGTTCATTTAATATGTGGCTCTAGTATCGTTAGCAAAGCATCAAACTGAGCCACTGAAGTAAACTTTGAATCCCGCTGCTCCCTCTCAGTCTTCTCTATATCTCAGGATTGGATGGACCCGATATTTCCCTTCTTTTTCTTAAGAAGCGAGAGGACAACAAAATCATCCTCAATGCTTGAAGACCCCATTTAGTAGGCTACTGTTCTGCACATTTTTTTCACCACAGATGAATTAATATGCATCGGACTCAGTGTGCAAGGTTTCTGTGTGACGAATTTCTAGGATTACGAATACGAAAAAACACATGCGAAAATTTCGGACTGTGTGCTATGACCTTTACCCTACAGTAAGTATACGTAGTTAATTAATATTACTCAGTACAAGTTATTTGTGTAGCTACACTGTTACAATGTCACCTTAAAATAAAGTGCAATCCAAAAATTAGCTGCATATTATTTCTTTTCACTCAATATCTTGAATCCATCTTGCATATCAAACCCACAGACTCTTATGAATATCTAATACACCAGATTTTGGAAGTTAAATAGGCTGAGCAAAGCATTTATGCTGACTTTTAGTCTTTTGTTTTCGATCTTTGTTCAAGCAGAAGCAATCAAGACGAAGTGCAAACGCTTCACTTGAAGATGGCATTTGTGATTGCCTCAAAACAGCTTCGTTTTGAAAAGCAAATGAATGTTCCAAATTAGCCATAAAATTAGTGAAAAGAGAAATGAAAGACAATTAGCATTATCAGATTTGTTTCTTCTGCTTGTCTATAAAAGAAAGATTATTATATATCCAACTGCCTCAGAACTATAGTTGATGATTCTCTTAAAAGGAAACAAGCAGATCCAAATCAAGATGCAACAAGAGCGGAAGAAAATCAGGGATAATCACTGAGCAAAGAAAAGAGATCATCAGAGCTGCAAGAAGAGTGACCCCGTGACCTCCCAGAACATGCCACATTCACCAGCACCGGGGACTTCCCAAGATGCATCGCTGACAAACAGATAAACACATGGAAACGAATCATCTGATTTTAAATGAACCGCACAGAAAGGTGTGATTGGAGCCGCAATAGGAAAGGGAGGAGCCTGGCACTACATGGGGGAGGAGTCTGAGGGAAAGACTGAAGCCTGATTGGTGGGAGACGAGCCCCGCCCCGAGGATGCAGAGACATACCGCAGAGTTAGAGGCTGTGGGCACCTCGGGGAACGGCTGGCTAGGAGGTTTGTTGAGAAGAGACTCCTGATGGAAAGAAAGGGTGAGATGGGACTAGACACACACACACACACACACACACACACACACACACACACACACCATATGCAGGACAGTGAGACCCAAACACACACACACACACACACACACACAGAACAGAAACAGACAAGAAACATGCCACACAGAGAGGTTAGAAGTCAATTCACACAAATGAACAAAACACACACGCACAAGCTGAGTGCACTAATGTATGAGAGCATGTGACAGGAAGTGACATATGATCAATAATGATGAGCATGAGGCGTGTGAAGTCTGAATAGATGAGAAGCAGGCGTGACCTTTCACTTTATAGCTCTGCAAAATATCCAGTTCTTATAGCTTCTGTTACATCGTGATCTATTCCCACCGTTCCCAGTTCCTGCAGCAAACTCTTGATAAATGTCAGATGAAGAGAAAGTATTCTCATGGCGTCCAGTGGCTCTTCAAAATCAACTTCATCTGCTGCTACAGTGACTGGAGGAGTTTTAGTAGTAGTGAAAGTATAGCTTCAAATAAATATGTATAAATAATGAAATGTTTAATGTAACATGTCAGGAGAAGATTATTAAAAGGAAAATAACTCATATTTAGCATAAAAATCTTTGCTTTGACTCTTAATGCTTAGAAAACCTTGCCACTGACATACAGTAACGCAGTATGCTGAATTTGTCATATTGATAACACTTTACATTCAGATTTAAGTGTTTAAATGATAATAATCTTTCAATTATTCAATCAAAAGCTTGGTATATATATAAAGATCTAAAAATGCTTTTATATATAAACATTTTGTTTTAATTGAAATTAAAATATATCATGCATATGGTTTAAAAAACTATAGTTCATGTAAAAATATTAATAACATTTGTATTTTGTACATTAATATTAATCTAAATTAAAAACATTTTTAGTCAGGCTTTGATCATTTTACATCTATATTTTTTGTTTTATTTAGTATTAGTGTTTGTAGACTTTTTTCAAATGTTTATTGTTATAAATTACTTCTTGGTCTCATTTCATTTGTCATTTTTGAACCTGTGTCTCACTAAAGTTCAGCTGTTAATTTTATACCATCATGTCAATCGCATTTTCATTAGGAATGAACCATCAAGTTATTGTTAACTATTCCATGTTAATGTGTTTTTGTTCCTGGAGAACCAAATACATCCACTTATTATTGTAGAAGGATTAAGTGGACATTCTCAACACTATAATGATAAATACTGTTGCTACTGTAATTGTGAGAAAACAACAACAATCATATTTGTTGACCACTAGGGGGAAAAGCATTGTCACAAGATTCACTAATCATGGCCAAAAATATCGGCACCCTTGGTAAATATGATCAAAGGAGGTTGTAAAAATTTATTTGCATTGTTAATCCTTTTGATTTTTGATTTTAACAAATTCACAAAAATAGAACCTTTACGAATACGATTTTAAAATAGGGGGAAATATCATTATGAAATCAATGTTTTTTTCAAATACACGTTGGACATAAATATTGGTACCCCTAGAAATTCTTCTGAGTAAAATATCTCTGAAGTATATTCCCATTCATATTCACAATTTTGAGCACTCCAGGGTGATTGTGAACATTAAATTATCCAGCCATGGCTTCATGTTTCACAGAAATATAAATAGGAGGGAAAACAAAGCCCAAATTCCCTTAATCATCATCACAATGAGAAAAACCAAAGAATATATTTCTGATGTGCAGCAAAAGATAAATGAGCTTCACAAATTAGTGAAGTGGCTTTAAGAAAAGAGCTAGAGCAGTTAAAATACCCATTTCCACCATCAGGGCAATAATTAAGCATTTCCAATCAACAGAAAATGTTACGAAACTGCCATGTGTGTATATCGTCCTAATGCATGGTGAGAAGTAGAGTTTGAGTGGCTCTCCAAGGACCACAGCTGGAGAATTGTAGAGAAAGTTTGAGTCTCGGGGTCAGAAACCCTTAAAAAGAATTGTCAAACAGGCTCTACATCATCACATGTTGTTCGGGAGTGTTTCAAGAAAAAATGATCCTTGCTCATCCAAAAACAAACTCCAGCATATTCAGTTGTCCGACACGACTGGAACTTCAAATGGGACTGGCTTCTATGATCAGATGAAACTAAAAGATGAGCTTTTTAGCAGCAAACACTCAAGATGGGTTTGGTGCACACAGGGATAAAAAGTGCCCCTTGTGTACAAGGAAATATACTGCTGTATTTCTGATGTTGTGGGCCTATATTTCTGCTGGAGGTCCTGGACATCTTGTTTAGATACATGGCATCATGGATTATATCAAATACCAACAGATTAAAAATCAACAAGTGACTGACTCTGTTAGAAATCTTATAATGGGCCATGTTTGGATCTTCTAACCGGACAATAATCCAAACACAACCCTCAAAAACAACACAAAAATGGGTCTCTGAGCACAAAACCAAGCTTCTGCTATGGCCATTCCAGTTCTCTGACCTGAACCCTGTAGAAGATGAGTGAGTGAACTGAAGAGGAGAAGCTGTGAATCTGAAGATCTGGAGTGATTCTGGATGAAGGAATGGTCTCTGATCTCGTGTCAGGTGTTATCTGATCTGAACCCTGTAGAAGATGAGTGAGTGAACTGAAGAGAAGAAGCTGTGAATCTGAAGGATCTGGAGTGATTCTGGATGAAGGAATGATCTCTGATCTCGTGTCAGGTGTTCTCTGATCTGAACCCTGTAGAAGATGAGTGAGGTGAACTGAAGAGGAGAAGCTGTGAATCTGAAGGATCTGGAGTGATTCTGGATGAAGGAATGGTCTCTGATCTCGTGTCAGGTGTTCTCTGATCTGAACCCTGTAGAAGATGAGTGAACTGAAGAGAAGAAGCTGTGAATCTGAAGATCTGGAGTGATTCTGGATGAAGGAATGGTCTCTGATCTCGTGTCAGGTGTTCTCTGATCTGAACCCTGTAGAAGATGAGTGAGGTGAACTGAAGAGATGAAGCTGTGAATCTGAAGATCTGGAGTGATTCTGGATGAAGGAATGGTCTCTGATCTCGTGTCAGGTGTTCTCTGACCTGAACCCTGTAGAAGATGAGTGAGTGAACTGAAGAGAAGAAGCTGTGAATCTGAAGATCTGGAGTGATTCTGGATGAAGGAATGATCTCTGATCTCGTGTCAGGTGTTCTCTGATCTGAACCCTGTAGAAGATGAGTGAGTGAACTGAGAGAAGAAGCTGTGAATCTGAAGGATCTGGAGTGATTCTGGATGAAGGAATGGTCTCTGATCTCGTGTCAGGTGTTCTCTGACCTGAACCCTGTAGAAGATGAGTGAGTGAACTGAAGAGAAGAAGCTGTGAATCTGAAGATCTGGAGTGATTCTGGATGAAGGAATGGTCTCTGATCTCGTGTCAGGTGTTCTCTGACCTGAACCCTGTAGAAGATGAGTGAGTGAACTGAAGAGAAGAAGCTGTGAATCTGAAGATCTGGAGTGATTCTGGATGAAGGAATGGTCTCTGATCTCGTGTCAGGTGTTCTCTGATCTGAACCCTGTAGAAGATGAGTGAGTGAACTGAAGAGGAGAAGCTGTGAATCTGAAGATCTGGAGTGATTCTGGATGAAGGAATGGTCTCTGATCTCGTGTCAGGTGTTCTCTGACCTGAACCCTGTAGAAGATGAGTGAGGTGAACTGTAGAGAAGATGCTGTGAATCTGAAGATCTGGAGTGATTCTGGATGAAGGAATGGTCTCTGATCTCGTGTCAGGTGTTCTCTGACCTGAACCCTGTAGAAGATGAGTGAGTGAACTGAAGAGGAGAAGCTGTGAATCTGAAGATCTGCAGTGATTCTGGATGAAGGAATGATCTCTGATCTCGTGTCAGGTGTTCTCTGATCTGAACCCTGTAGAAGATGAGTGAGTGAACTGAAGAGAAGAAGCTGTGAATCTGAAGATCTGGAGTGATTCTGGATGAAGGAATGATCTCTGATCTCGTGTCAGGTGTTCTCTGACCTGAACCCTGTAGAAGATGAGTGAGTGAACTGAAGAGGAGAAGCTGTGAATCTGAAGATCTGGAGTGATTCTGGATGAAGGAATGGTCTCTGATCTCGTGTCAGGTGTTCTCTGATCTGAACCCTGTAGAAGATGAGTGAGTGAACTGAAGAGGAGAAGATGTTAATCTGACGGGTCTGGAGTGATTCTGGATGAAGGAATGGTCTCTGATCTCGTGTCAGGTGTTCTCTGATCTGAACCCTGTAGAAGATGAGTGAGTGAACTGAAGAGAAGAAGCTGTGAATCTGAAGGATCTGGAGTGATTCTGGATGAAGGAATGGTCTCTGATCTCGTGTCAGGTGTTCTCTGACCTGAACCCTGTAGAAGATGAGTGAGTGAACTGAAGAGAAGAAGCTGTGAATCTGAAGATCTGGAGTGATTCTGGATGAAGGAATGGTCTCTGATCTCGTGTCAGGTGTTCTCTGACCTGAACCCTGTAGAAGATGAGTGAGGTGAACTGAAGAGAAGAAGCTGTGAATCTGAAGATCTGGAGTGATTCTGGATGAAGGAATGGTCTCTGATCTCGTGTCAGGTGTTCTCTGATCTGAACCCTGTAGAAGACGAGTGAGTGAACTGAAGAGGAGAAGCTGTGAATCTGAAGATCTGGAGTGATTCTGGATGAAGGAATGGTCTCTGATCTCGTGTCAGGTGTTCTCTGACCTGAACCCTGTAGAAGATGAGTGAGTGAACTGAAGAGAAGAAGCTGTGAATCTGAAGATCTGGAGTGATTCTGGATGAAGGAATGGTCTCTGATCTCGTGTCAGGTGTTCTCTGACCTGAACCCTGTAGAAGATGAGTGAGTGAACTGAAGAGAAGAAGCTGTGAATCTGAAGATCTGGAGTGATTCTGGATGAAGGAATGATCTCTGATCTCGTGTCAGGTGTTCTCTGATCTGAACCCTGTAGAAGATGAGTGAGTGAACTGAAGAGAAGAAGCTGTGAATCTGAAGATCTGGAGTGATTCTGGATGAAGGAATGGTCTCTGATCTCGTGTCAGGTGTTCTCTGACCTGAACCCTGTAGAAGATGAGTGAGTGAACTGAAGAGAAGAAGCTGTGAATCTGAAGATCTGGAGTGATTCTGGATGAAGGAATGGTCTCTGATCTCGTGTCAGGTGTTCTCTGACCTGAACCCTGTAGAAGATGAGTGAGTGAACTGAAGAGAAGAAGCTGTGAATCTGAAGATCTGGAGTGATTCTGGATGAAGGAATGGTCTCTGATCTCGTGTCAGGTGTTCTCTGATCTGAACCCTGTAGAAGATGAGTGAGTGAACTGAAGAGAAGAAGCTGTGAATCTGAAGATCTGGAGTGATTCTGGATGAAGGAATGGTCTCTGATCTCGGGTCAGGTGTTCTCTAACCTCGTCAGGCATTATAGGAGAACATTTACAGCTGTTAAACTGGCAAATGGAGGTTGCAAAAAGTATTGAATAATAGGGTGCCATTAATTGTGGCCAATGTGTATTAGAGAAAAACATTTATTTCATAATCCATCCATATTTCCACCCATTTTACATTCTTATCCAATGAAAGGCTAGATTTTTGTATTAAAAAAAAAACATCAAAAGGATTAACAATGCAGATTAATTTTCACAGCCTTCTCTGATCATATTTACCAAGGGTGCCGATATTTTTGGCCATGAGTGTACATGGCATAGTGGCACTAATACGTTGAGCCAGAGATATGACAATATTATTTTCTGAAAGTTCAACAGTAACCTTTTCGAATTTAATTTTTCATTATAAGAATAATTTTCTGGTACAAATGGCAGAGTTTCCTGACTATGACCTTTAAATGCAGGTGTAACACGCTTGACTTCAGGATGATTTGCTGATTTGCTGAGCCTTGATGAAAACGTTACTTTATTCTTCTACGGTAAACGCATATATTTGGCTCTCCAGAAACAAAAAGTAGTATAAGCACAGCAGAATATTCATTCCTTACGAAAAATAACACCAAATTGGCAGCTGGCAATGCTTATTGATGCAATCGAACTCTAACGGATGGTCTCTAACAGAACAGATTTAAGTTGATTCATTTTCATTAGTGATTCCTTGTGACTTTTCTGTCTGTTCGCCCTCAAGCTCAGTTTGAAGAATCTGCACTTACAACCAACCAAACAAACACGCTAATGACTTAATTGCTGGATAAGAGCAGCTGTGATTGGAGACACCTTATGGGCTTCTGGATGAAATCAGAGCCCTCCTGCTGAGAAACATCTGGAGATTTACAAATATTTACACTTAATTACTTCTCATTTAGAGCCAAGCTGGACCCACTGCACATTAAACACGCCATCAGAGAGAAAGAGAGACATCTGACCAGTGGATCCTGCTTATAAACGAGGCGATTGCTGCTTGTTGCTCATATTAAACATCCAGAGATTACAAGCAGGCACTTACAACAGATGCACGGAAATACAGCACGAACTCTTAAACACCTCGTTTACTTCTTGTCTGTTGTTTTTAATGCACAGATGCCGTTACCTGAGAATTAACCGTCTGACCCATGGGTATCCTTGAGCACTCTAATGCAAACTGCTTCACGCTGAAATAACAGCCCTGCAACAGAGTCACAATAAGATCACGTGTTAGCAGAGGAACACTTACAGATCAATTCATCACTGCTTAGCTCACCATATACAGGAGAAGCTTCTTAAGGCTAAATACATCTAAACGGGCTTAATGTGCTTTCGTAATTCAGCCTGGTCATGATTCGCTTGTGCACACTATGTTACTATTATTATAAGTATGATTATTAGTATAATTATCAGCAAACTGAACATATAACGAAGTATTTGCAATCTCTTTAATCCCATTTAACTCTTATTAATAATCAACTGTGAAACAGAAATATTCACCATTAATAAATAATACTCTGAACCCATTTAATAAAATAATCCAATTATTTTGAAGCCTGACTAAGGGTTAAGTGTTAATTCAAATCCCAAACTATAAGTCTGAACCTTATAATTATTAATATCCTTTATTTGTAGTAGTAGTATTAAAACCAGAGACTTGAACAATAATAACATATTATTATTGTTATTATCATCATCATTATTTTCAATATTACTATTATTATATAAGTATTAGTGAACTAAACAAGAAATGCAACTGAAAATGCAGAAATAATAAATAAATAACACTAAATAAATAAATAATTTCAGCACAATTTATGGACTTGTATCTTTGCCACTGACTCATCCGCTGGTGTTGAACATTTCTATGAATGACTGGTGCTTTACTCCTAGATTTCAATCAGATTTCATGATGAGTAATTCACACAGAACAGAATAAACCCATCAGTAATTGTAAATGTTAACATGTTCACTTTGAAAGCCCTGATAGAAAAATCATCGGTCACACTTTATATTAAGTGGCCTTAACTACTATGTACTTATTGTGTTCATATTGTATTGCAAAACACTATTGCTGCTATTGAGGCGGGATACGGGTAAGATTAGGGACAGGTTTGATGGTATGGTTAGGTGTAAGGGATGGGTCAATAGTGTAATATAATAAATTAATTGCAGATGTAATTACATATAGGTATTTAAAATATATAAGTACAATGTAAAAGCATGTATGTACACAATAAGTGCATTGTACCAAATTATTGATTTAAATGTAAGTACATAGTAGTTAAGGCCACCTAATATATAGTGGGACTGAAAAATCATGCCATGCAATTAAATGAATTTGAAACTGAATTGAGGGGGATATTAGACATGAGCATAGGCTGGAGATCAGATGATGACGCAGTGTTTCCTTACTGTTGATTCTGTGTGTTCAAATATTAATAAGCATAAAGAGCACGAGAGAGGCATGATCCATTAAACATCTCTCTCCTCGACATCCACAGAGACTTGCACAGCGTTCCTGTGAAAAGCCCAGCGTTTGCTCTCGGCTGATGTGCTAAAAGGCCGATTATACGTGAGACACACAGACAGATGAAGGTCTCACTTGAAAAGCCAGCTCCATCAGCACGATTCCTCCCGGCAGCGCCCTCTGCAGGTGATACGACACCGAGCTCGATGCATTGCTCTGCTGAGAGACACAGGAAGGACACAATCAGAGAGTGTGTGTGTGTGTGTCTGTGTGTGTGTCTGTGTGTGGGTGTGTGTGTGTGTGTGTGTGTGTGTGTGTGTGTCTGTGTCTGTATCTGTGTGTCTGTGTCTGTGTGTGCGCGCGTGTGTGTGTAGTATCTGTATCTGTGTGTCTGTGCCTGTGTGTGTGTCTGTATCTGTGTGTCTGTATCTGTATCTGTGTGTGTGTCTGTGTGTGTGTGTCTGTGTGTGTGTGTATCTGTGTGTCTGTATCTGTGTGCGTGTCTGTGTGCGTGTGTGTGCGTGTGTGCGTCAGTGTGTGTGCGTGTGTGTGTCTGTATCTGTGTGTCTGTGCCTGTGTGTGTCTGTATCTGTGTGTGTGTCTGTATCTGTGTGTCTGTATCTGTGTGTCTGTGTCTGTGTGTGTCTGTGCCTGTGTGTGTCTGTGCCTGTGTGTGTGTCTGTATCTGTGTGTGTGTCTGTATCTGTGTGTGTGTGTGTCTGTATCTGTGTGTCTGTGCCTGTGTGTGTCTGTGCCTGTGTGTCTGTGCCTGTGTGTGTGTCTGTATCTGTGTGTCTGTATCTGTGTGTGTGTCTGTGTGTCTGTATCTGTGTGTGTGTGTGTATCTGTGTGTGTGTCTGTGTGTGTGTGTGTTAGCCATTATTGCAGTGGTGCTGGTCATTTTAAAAGTCATACAAATAGGGTTTTGCTTTATTTTGATGGGATCCAGAATGGGAATGGGACTGTCTATGGGTAAAGAGCGTGTGTGTGTGTGTGTGTGTGTGTGTGTGTGTGTGTGATGCACACAGACAAACGTATGTGAAATGCAGATGTGAATTCAGAAAAACTGGAGTGTGACTGAAGGGTTGAATATGGATGAGCAGATAAAGTACCTTGGGGCTGTCTTCACTCTTCTGCTTATTATATGAGAAAGAGGAGAAGGAAGATCTGCCTTCGGTGGATAAAGAACTCAACATGGCGGCTCGGGCTCGAGCGATGCTGCAGAGAGAGAGAGAGAGAGAGTGAGTGAGTGAGAGCGTGTGTGGCCCGCCGGGGTCTGACCCCGTCAGTAATGCGGCCCTCCTGCAGCTGGTCAGACTGAATCACACGCTCCTGCTGCTTAATGCAGTGTGTCCAACATTAGCACATCACACACATGCTACAGAGAACCGGCTCCTGCAAAAAGCACTTATTCTTGAACTTACTGTCGCCGGATGACTGAAGTTTGTGCACTATGTTTGACATTACAGTGTCGAATAAAAGCGATGTTCACAAAAACCTTGACGTAAATGCCATTCTGTGCAGGCTATGCTTTGTGACAGAAAGAGTGAATAAAAGTGTTTATAACTGAAATGCAGAGTTCAAAACCACTTGAAACCTAAGTCACTTTCAAGTCCTCATATTTACGAGTTGAGAAGGCGTCACTTTCAGAGGAAAACTGCGATATACCTTTTCTAAAGACCTTGAAACACCATATGTACACAATGACAAATAAAGAATGTGCATCAGGTGTGTTTATGCTTTATGTTTTTGTTCCATTTATGAAGATGTGGTAATTTGTATAATTATGTATTTTACTATAATATGGTATTTTTATTATGCAGCTTAGTTTAATTGTATATATAAAAAAAATAGTTACATAGGTATGCAATAATAAAAATTAGTAAATCACTTGTAAACTAATAGTTTGTAGTTAATTCTGTTCATAAACTGCTGTCTCTACATTGTTAATAAATGAATATGCTTTGTACAAATAGTGAGCTCATTGTGACTAATTTACAAATGATTAATTAAGGATTAATTAATTATATTGTGTGTTTATCATGTGTTTATCCTTTTTTTTTTACTCATTGTATCGTACACTAACTGATGCATTTAAAGAACATGATCTCATTAGTATTTATATGCATTTTATATATACAAAATACATATAAATATTACAAATATACATGAAAACAAGCAATGTAATTATTGTCACTGTACATTTTTAATGGTTCATAAAATCATAGCTATTCATTTATATTAAAGAAGCGTATCACTGTAAAGTGACACATTTTTTGATTAATCTATTTAGAAACGCTTTAGCAACACTTAGCATTAACGCAATTAATGTCTAATGAAGGTAGATTATTGCCTTTAATTTAGTATTTTCCAACTATTTACTCCTGGTAACCATTAACCCACGTTTACTACTGGTTTAAATACTGTACATCAGTTAGGTCTGGTTAACAAAGCATAATAAAAGATTTTCATATCAGCTTATTAAACAATAATAATTAATTAACCGCTGTGACAATTAATGAACTCTTTGTACATAGCATATTAATGTACTAACAACATAGAGACACAGTTTATAAACGATGAATTAACTGTTAACTAATAGCTTGCAAATGATTTATAAGTGCTTTGTTACTGTATACTTATTATAAAGTGTTACCAAAAAAATACAGATGCTGCATTTATTGCATTTGCCATATTTTTCTCTGATATGCCTCCAACTTGGAAACTCAGGTCTAAAGAAAATCCCAAGTTTTCCCACAATTAATTATGTCTTTGTACACTGTAAAAAGTGCTTGTCTTCAAGAGCTATTTTACCCCATTTAATCAATTTTGTTGATTCGGTGATGTGAAATACTATTTTTGCTTGAATTAATCTAGTTTATTTAGATGTTAGCATTTTATGTTCCTTTATTTCAGTGTAGTGACGTCAAAGTCAAGTCATGTCACTCGGCGGCCATCTTTGAAACCAAGTGCAGCTCCTATCACTTTGAATGGGGAGACATCAAATTCTCCAAAACTGTTCACTTAGCTTACGATAAAATTTCATATTTGAAACTGTGTCATAACAATTGTGTCATAAATGTGGTTTCTTTTGCTCAAATAGCGTTATAAAACCCTTACTGACAATACAAATGTATAGCCTGAATGCACTGTAAGTCGCTTTGGAGAAAAGCGTCTGCTAAATGCATAAATGTAAATAAAAAGCGTATTTTTCAGGCTAGACATGCCAGTGCGCATGCGCAGTCCTATCAACCGGGACTTCTAACGGCAGCTGCAGTGATGCGCTGACTTTACCGATTAGCGATTGGCTCTTTCATTCAGAAGGCGGGGCATCCTGCGATTGAGCAGCCATATTAAGCGTTACATTTTTCCCCCATTCAAAACCATACGAGTGACATGTCTTCGGTATTCTATAGTCTTTGGTGACGTTCATGTGTGCTCAACTCCTAAATCTGATCTTTTCCCCATGACTCGAGCGTTAGTAAAGGAGTTTTTCTGCGGGACACAGACCTGCGAGCGGGCGACTGCGGCCGGACCTGCACCAGGATGAAGCCCATGCTCTGCAGATACTGCACATACTGCTGCAGGAACATGCTGGAGATGTCCTGCAGCCACGGCTCCTCCTTCAGACGACTCGGCAGCATGTCTGCAGAATCTGAGCTGTAGCTGCGATCGCGCCCGGACGCTGTAGAGTCACTGGAGCAATGCCGCTTCTGTAAGCCGAGAACGAGAGAGAGTCAGACAGTGCTGCAGAAAAGACACCGAATGGGTGAAATCTGAACTCTATTCACTACACAGACAGACTTTTGACTATTAGCATAAAGTCTGGTCCATACTGAGCCTAAACCATCCACTTAGGCAGGAAAAGCAAGCAACCACTGTCTGTCGTTGTATGTGACATATAGTGACATATAGTGTGTTGTATGTGACATATAGTGACATATAGTGTGTTGTATGTGACATATAGTGACATATAGTGTGTTGTATGTGACATATAGTGATATATAGTGTGTTGTATGTGACATATAGTGATATATAGTGTGTTGTATGTGAAATATAGTGAGATATAGTGTGTTGTATGTGACATATAGTGAGATATAGTGTGTTGTATGTGACATATAGTGAGATATAGTGTGTTGTATGTGACATATAGTGATATATAGTGTGTTGTATGTGACATATAGTGACATATAGTGTGTTGTATGTGACATATAGTGACATATAGTGTGTTGTATGTGACATATAGTGAGATATAGTGTGTTGTATGTGACATATAGTGACATATAGTGTGTTGTATGTGACATATAGTGACATATAGTGTGTTGTATGTGACATATAGTGACATATAGTGTGTTGTATGTGACATATAGTGACATATAGTGTGTTGTATGTGACATATAGTGACATATAGTGTGTTGTATGTGACATATAGTGATATATAGTGTGTTGTATGTGACATATAGTGATATATAGTGTGTTGTATGTGACATATAGTGATATATAGTGTGGGTCAATCTAAAATTCAGATGCAACGGTCAGAGAAAACGTAGAGGACAGAGGTGTAACTTTATAGAAATCCCACTTGCTTTGACATTTTGTTATCTAATGCATGACATTTTAAACACTGTCCATGTGTCCAAACTATTTTTGTACATCACTCACCACTGTACCACCTCCAACATTAACAACTGAACGACCACATAATCATGATTAATCTGACATATAGTGACATATAGTGTGTTGTATTATCATACCTGATGCCATGTATAATAGATGTGATATTTATCGTTTATTTTGATCTGTTTTGACATATAGTGACATATAATATTTCAATTACATATAGTGACATATAAATATATCATATATTTATGTGACATATATAATTATATGGTTCAGTTCTGATTAATCAAAATATTAATATTTTTGTTGTATTGACATATAGTGACATATAAATAAATTACATAAATAAAGTGACAATTTTAATTAATAATAGTGTGTTTACATTACATGAATAAATAAAATAACTGTAATAATGGTTAAATAATAACATATAGTGATATAACAACAAATATTTATCTTATGCACTCACAATGGAATATAGTGTGTTATAGTGACATATAGTGAATCGCAAAAATCGTGATTTGAGATTGTGACATATAAATAGCTTTATAGTGTGTTTATGTGACATATAGTGATACCTATAGTATGCTATCCGTGACATATAGAATGCAGCAGAACAGAACAGACATATAGTGATATATAGTGTGTTGTATGTGACATATAGTGAAGATAGTGTGTTCAGAACAGGATATACTTGGTGGCCAAAAAATGCATGTTGTATGCAGACACATAGCGGGAGATAGCGTGTCATGTTCCTTCAGAGCAGAGGTGACATATAGTGTGTTGCATGTGACATATAGTGAGATATAGTGTGTTGTATGTGACATATAATGCCTTTGGTAATGTTGTATGTGACATTAGTGAATATAGTGTGTTGTATGTGACATCATAGTGATATATATGTTTCTAAAAGCAAATTCAAAATCCTGTGAAGATTGACACGTTTAATGGAGTGCATTTCCCGCAGTTTTGGTCTATTTTAATTTAATTTTAGAAAGTGTTTATTTTATTTATGTGACATATAGTGATAAATAATTATTTGTCAAGTGCATTTCATCTTGTGTGTGCTTTCATGGGCCTGATAAGTATTTTGTGAAATTCTATATCTGCTTTTCATCTTGTGTATTGAATATGAAGTTGTTTTAATGGAAAGTGTATTTTCAGTTATTTATTTTTTGCAAAGACAAGTGGCTTCAAAACATAGATAATATTTAAATTAAGATTTTAAATGATACATATACATTTAAATTAGAATTATATGGTTATTTTCTAATTAATCAAAATAGAACTGAATTAAATTAAAAGAATAAGTGTCTGTGACCCGTTAAAAATACAGCATCTGTTTTACATTATTTATTGTGTTTACATATGAATAAAGCAGCAAACAACAGAATAATGGTTAAATCATATATTATAACACACCTGCAGCACTTCACAACTGAATTCACCTAGATGCTGGGTTCAGCCTTTTGGGTCATTTTTTGGGGTTATTTGTTCAGTGTTTGGGTAGTTTGTGTACATTTTATTTTATTTATAAAATAGTTTCTGTCAGTATATTGTTTAAATCTATGCAGAGCAACATTCAAGAGTGAATCACTAAACAATCGTGTCGGTCTTATTGCTTGATAAAGAGTCTGATGCTTTGCATAAAATAAACTATTATATTTATAAAGAACAGAACACAAACAGCTACGGATTTTATAAAACATGTCCTCAGGCATCACAACCTGTTACATTGTCAACTCAGCAGGTAATGAAAATGTACAATCAGGATGTGCTGTGAATACATGCAGTAAGATGTTTTAGTCTCTTCTGCTCCCTAAGGGCCAGATTTACTAAACAGGTCAAAGCGCGTTCACAGCACAAACACAATTACAGAGTCAGATGGGACGAATTCATGTGGGTTTAATGTTTAATCTTTACTTCTAATGTTTTCAGCGTTAATACTTCACTGTGCGCCTTTAGTAAATCCAGACAGTACTATTTTAACAAGCAAATGAGAAATAAACTGTTAGAAGTTATCCTTAAGGCTGCATTTTATTTGATCATAAATACAGTTAAAAACAATGTTGTAAATATTATTTCATGCATAAAAGTAAAAAAAAGAATATACTCTAAAATGTTTTTATTTCGAATCAAAGCATTTTCAGCATCATCCATTAAAGGGTTAAATAAACAATCAGAAATTTACTAATAAAATTAATCCCAAATTTACTGCTCAATAAATATTTCTGATTATTATCAATGTTGAAAAGTGTTTTAGAGTATCACTGAGTTTGTTCAGGATTGTGAATTAAAGCAAAGAAAGCTGCATTCTATTTTATATTTTACATTAAAGCAAAATGTATTTATTGTTTATGTACACAAATAAAAGCAGACCTTTTCAACATCAAATTATCTTCATGACCCCAAAGAGGTAGTGTTGCTTCCACTGTGGAAGGTGACCTAAATATGGATTTAAGCTCAGTATAATAATAACATATTTGCAGCCTGTTCATTATCATTATAAAACAACTCAGTGTGGATTCATATGGAATGAAAACATCTCACTGCTCAGTTTAAATATGTAGTCAAATCTGTGTTGTTTAGCGTTATCACCGTGATCTGCATGTGTGCGTTATAGGCAGACTGGCATGAATCTGGACCTGATGAGCCGCTGGGAATAATATTTTGGATTTAAATACCCATCACACAGAGTCTGTGTGATTTTGTGTCTGAAGTGAGACCCAACATTGGTTTCAGTTTTGTTTTAGCCTGAGTTTTGGCTGCTGTCGTATAAACAGATTCTAATTCTTCATCTGTTCCAGCTCTGCAAGGATTTGTTGTGGAGTGAGGGAATAAAATTGCACATGCTCTCTGTTTACAGTGTTTATTATAATGTTTGTAATTCTGTTGGGCTATTTCTGAATGAAATAATAAAATGCGACTTATAGGCTACTGTTTTTTTCTCTCTCTCGCTCTCTCTAAAAACGTGTTACTTTTGTTTTGGCATTTTAACTTTCTTATGTATCATATTTTCATTTTAAAATATTTTGATAAATTCATACTCTTTTAATTATCTTTCTTTTAAACCGCTTAACTGATTGTATTCTTAATTACAAAATTATTATTCCTTTGTTAAAGGTTAATTAACATCCCTTTTTCATTGTAAATTTTTTCTAACATAATTTCATCCTGAAACATAACCATTTCTGTTATCGGATTTTTACTGCTTTAATTGAGACATTTATTCAATAATGTCACTATAAACAGGAAAAATTAATATGCCTAATCTTACTGGAGACATTTAATGTCATAATTTTAATTTACTTTTTTTGTAGTAAAGTTTGAAGTAAAATTTAGTTTTTTTCTTTTCTTTTGCTTGTTTGTTTACTTTATTGACACACACACACACACACACACACTGTGATGGAATATTGAACTGTGTGTGTGTGCTCTGTGTTGTGTGTGTGTGTTGTGTGTGTGATGTGTAATGATATATATATATATGTGTGTGTGTGCCATTTGTGTGTTCTAGAGACATGTGTACAACTTTTTGGGAAAGGTCTAATTGGTTTCCTTTGGAAATATTTTCAAATTCGTGAATGATTTATAACTGTAAAGGTGGTTGTGTGTGTGTGTCACATGATAAATTATACAGGGTATAATCAAAAGTGAAATGTAGATCAAATCAGGTGTGTTGATGGAGGAGTGAGAATACAAATATATGTGTGTGTGTGTTGATGGAGGATATATATATATATATAGTGTGTGTGTTGATAAAGATTGATGTGTGTGTAAAGTGTGTTGTTGCAAGACAGATGTGTGGTGTGTGTAAAACAAGATGTGTAAAATAAAGCATGTGTGTGTGTGTTGATAATGTGATCGTGTGTCGAATCGAAAAAAATCAAAAATCGTGTGTGTGTTGATATGTTTTGTGCCATATCGACAGTTTATGGTTACCCATTATTTTGTAGTAATGGGTGTGTGTGTGTGTGAGCCAGTGTGTGTGTGTGTGTTGAGACAGACCTTCATCTGAGGCAGCTGTTCCTCTTGAATGGAGGATGTAGACGGGTCGAGCGCGTGTGTGGTGGTAATGGACCAGTCGAGGTGTGTTCAGTGTGTCCAGATCCGCCACCTGAACACATGGAGAGAGCGTTTCCAGATTCAAACCTAGAATTCCTTCATGTGCTGCAACAGCTACGGTTTTATAAAGAGTGCTTTCAGGCATCACAACCTGTTCAACACATTGACTCAACTCAACCAATCTATAAAATGTACAATCAGGATGTGCTGTGAATACACTACAGTTCAGTGAGATGTTTTAGTCTCTTCTGCTCCCTAAGGGCCAGATTTACTAAACAGGTCAAATAAGCGTCACAGCACAATACCATAAAAACGCAGATGGGACGGGAAATTCTGTGGGTGATTCACTGACAATAAGTACATTAAAGAACATGCCTTTTCAGCGCTAATACTTCACTGTGCGTCTTTAGTAAATCCAGACAGTACTATTTTAACACCAAACGTCTGGTGCAAACTGTTAGTAAATCTGGCCTTAAGGCTGCATTTATTTGATCATAAATACAGTAAAAAACAATGTTGTGAAATATTATTGCAATTTAAAATAACTGTTTTCTATTTGAATATACTCTAAAATGTTGTTTATTTCTGTGATCAAAGCTGTATTTTCAGCATCAGTCTTCAGTGTCACATGATCTTCAGAAATCATAATAATATGCTGATTTACTGCTCAATAAATATTTCTGATTATCATCAATGTTGAAAAGAGTTGTGGGATCACTGATTTTTTTCAGGATTTGACGAATAAAGAATATAATTGATTTGAAATGGAAATCTTTTGTAACATTATATATAAATGTATTTACTGTCACTTTTGATCAATGTAATGCGTCCTTGCTGATCAACATCAAATAAATCTTACTGACCCCAAACGTTTGCATGGTAGTGTACTTGCAGTAGAGGTGACCTGCACAATATGGATTGTAACCTGCAGTATAATAATAACATATTTGTCTGGATCTCAGCAGTGTGAAAGCCTCAGTGTGGATTCAGAGCGAATGACAGAGACATCTCACACGCTGCAGCATCTCCTAATGTCCTCACCACATCTCATTAAACCCAAGCGGGCCGTACACACACGGATCTGCATGTGTGCGTGTGAGGCAGACTGGCATGAATCTGGACCTGATGAGCCGCTGGGAAAATCATGCTCTGGAAAATACCCATCACACAGAGTCTGTGTGCAGCGGTGTCTGAGTGAACTCACGGAGATGGGCATGTTTGACTGAGCCGAGCGCTGCTGCCACGTCACAAACAGATTCTCAATCTTCATCTGTCTCTCCAGCTCTGCAACACAAGACGGATCTCGGAATAAATCACATGCTCTCTGTCTGACGTTCACAATTACAAATATGCCACAATTCTTTCTTTCTTTTGTTCATACTTTCATATACTGATTCTGTGGTTCTTTCATTGTTTTTACTATGTGACTTCCATTCATACTTACAATTACATTTTTTGCATCATAAATCTCTTGCATCACTTTTTCATACTGTTTTTTGTTTCTTATGTTTCTTGTTCTTTAATTTACACTGTTACTTTTGTTTTGGCATTTTCATACCTTTCTTATGTATTTGTCTTTCATTATTTTTTCTTTCTTTCTTATTTCTAATTTCATACTCTTTTAAGATATTTTCTTTCTTTCTTTCTTTCTCAGACTGCTGCTTATATTGCTTTCTAAATTTTATTTTTTCCTTTGTTCATACTTTCTCCCTTTTTCATTTTTGTAAATTTTTTCTAACATAAAAAATTTGATCCGTATGGAAACTTACCTCTGTTTTGGATTTTTAGTTGTTGTTTTTCCCAAAGTTTGTATTAACAATGTTTTACTTACATTTGAGCATACCTTCTTTTTTTTTTTTTACAGTTTATTATTTTAAATTCATAATTTATTTATTTTTGTTGATGGAGGATGTGAGTTGTGTGTGTCAGAGATGGAGGATGGACAGTTGTGGGTGTGTGTTCAGTGGAGGATGTGAGAAAGTGTGTGTTGATGGAGGATGTGAGGTGTGTGTGTGTGTGTGTGTGTGTGTGTGTGTGTGTGTGTGTTGATGGAGGATGTGAGTTGTGTGTGTGTTGATGTGTGTGTACCTCTGCGTTCAGCGGCTTTGACCTCCAGTAGCTGGGCTCCATGGCGAGCGACTATATCGGGCCCGTCTTGATTGTTCAGGGGCCGCACGGTGTTCACGTCTCTCAGAGCTTCATCAAAGGGCACGAGCTCTCCGGGGAAGGCCAGAGGAGGAAGAGCACGCACAGAGCTGCCCCTCCGACCCTGATCCTTACAGACAGGAGGAACCGGACTCTCAACAGAAAGTCAGACATCGTGGAGCTCAGGAAAGAAACGGGTTGAAACAGGATAGTGACACAGGAGACTACATGAGGTGGTACTATATATACATATTACAACATATGAGTATCAAGAAAATTATGAAGCAAACTAAAATTCTGCACAAAAGTCCAAATACAAACTTACAAAAAAAACTATGAAAGAACCAAAATATAATAAAAAGCAGTTGAAAGTACAAACAAAGCAGTAAAAAGAAAACCATGCAAGTACAAATGTACAAAAATGAAAATAGGGTGAAAGTATAAACAAATAAATTAATTAAATTAAGAAAAACACAAACAGAAGAAAGAAAGAAAGAGAGAGAGAGAGAGAGAGAGAGAGACAGAGAGAGAGAGAGACAGAGAGAGAGAGAGAGAGAGAGAGAGAGAGAGACAGAGAAGAGAAAGGAGAGAGGAGAGAGGAGAGAGAGAGGAAAGAGAGGAGGAAGAAGGAGGAGAGGAAGGAAAGGAAGGAGAGAGGAAGGAAAGAAAGAGGAAAAGGAAGGAGAAAGACAGGAAGAGGAAAGAAAGAAAGGAAAGAAATAAGAGGAGGAAACAGAAGAGAGAAAGAAAGAAAGAAAGAGAGAGACAAAAAGAAAGAAAGAAAAAAAGAAAGAAAGAAAGAAAGAAAGAAAGAAAAAGAAAGAAAGAAAGAAGAAAGAAAGAAAGAAAGAAAGAGAAGAAATAAGAAAGAAAGAAAGAAAGAAGAAAGACAGACAGACAGCAGACAGACAGACAGACAGACAGACAGAGGACGAAATCACAGTGATGTTTGTTAAAGCAGAACTTCCTCTGGAATCACGTTCTTCGGGGCTCTTTCATGTGATTTCACAAACTCTCTCAGATTCAGACATCTCTCAGAGATGTGATGCAGTGTGTTCATCAGCGTTAAACTCACTGACACGCAGAGATCACGCCAGCACGAGGGCCTTTACTCAAGACCAACAATGAACACGCGGCTGATCGCCATCAGAGCACAAATATAAAAGCCCATAAGAGCACGAGAGAGAAGAACTAACAGAACTACTTCTGAAGACCTTGCTCTTCTCTTGTGGGAACTTTTGGGTGAGTTAGTGTTTGGAAGACTAGTTAAAGTCCTTCAGGGCGAGTTGGAGGCTTTTCTAAAAGAAGCTGGAGCAGATGCCCATGTGGCCGATGGGCCAATAAGCCGGACTTAAGCGCCTGAACTCCGCCCCCTGGGACTCTGACAGATGATTGACGGTTAGGGCAAATTTTCTGCTATGTTGGATCCGCCTTCTGTTAGCATTCATTAAGAGAACAGATTAAAAGTGTGGAGCCACTGACGAGGAAATAAAAGAGTTCTGGCCTTCATGTACTATCTGTAGATGTTCAGATTATCTGTGCTTCAGTAACATGATAGAGTAAGTGTGTGTGTGTGTGTGACTAAAACATATTTGTGACCTTGAGAGATCGCTTAAATACCAAATGTTAAATAATAAGAAATAAGCTAATTTTAAAATATATACAATTTTTACTCTAATTAAAAAGTTACATTAAAGAATGCGGTACTCTTAAGACTGCAGAACTGACCTTTGTGATATTACAATGTATTTTTTAATCTACTGAAATTGTTAAATTATGCAGCAACGTGATTAAAAACTCGTTACACTGAAGAGAGAGAATAGTGAATGTTAGGAACACTTTCAAATGAGACTATGATAATGTAAACTCTTCAGTTAAAATATATTTTACCAAAAAACAAGATAATACCATTGTATCTTCACAAGGTTTGTGCCATTATTATAAATGCCATGGTAACAATATATATACATTTTTGTAAATATTTTATTCTATCTTTTCATGTGACAGTGGTTTAGACATTAATGGCTGTGTGTTGAGTTATTTTGAGGGGACAGTAAATGTACACTGTTATACAAGCTGAACACTCACTACTTTACATTGTAGCAAAGTGTCCTTTCTTCAGTGTTGTCACATGAAAAGATATAATAAAATATTTACAAAAGTGTGAGGGGTGTGCTCACTTCTGTGATATACTGTATATATGTGTGTGTGTGTGTGTGTGGACATTTTTCTGACGCACAAATGAATAATTTGGTTGTGCAAGGAACTAAATCAACACATTTCATTTAACACTACAGTAATTACTTCTAAAGCAGAGCTTAGTGAAGTCAACTCTGCAGATTTTAACAACATTATTTGAGTTTTGAAATCATCAGTTTTTACATATATTTTTTGGGGCAAAATGTAATACTTTTATTCATTAAGGATGCATTAAATTGATCAGTGACAAAGATTAATAAAGTTACAAAAGTTTTATATTTCAAATAAATGCCATTCTTTTGAATGATTTTATTCAAAGAATCCTGAAAAATAAAATTATCAGTTTCCACAAAAATATTGTGCAGCACGACAGTTTTCAACATTGATAATAATCAGAATGTTTCTTGAGCAGCAAATCAACATATTAAAACGGTTTCTGAAGATCATGTGACACTGAAGACTGGAGAAATTCAGCTTTGATCAAAGGAATAAATTACATTTTACAATATTCACATACTGTACTTATGTGAATTTTAATTACATAATAATAACAACAATACATTTTATTAATATTTCACAATATTTAAGTTTTTACCTGTATTTTTGATCAAAAAATGCAGCCTTGATGAGCACAAAAATACTTAAATAAACAAACAAACAAAGAAAAACTATACCAACCCCAAACATTCAAACAGTAGTATATTTCTATTATAATTTAGTTTGTACTGAGTGCTGATGAGAACATGCTGAAGCTAAAGAGTTTATGGTAATTAAATTAAATTAATTATTTAGCTGATTATTGATCAAATCAATAGTGATGCTCTAAGCAAAACAAATCTACTTAGAAACTCAAGTCAGCAGCTAAATCAGTCCCACATTTCTCTTCTGTTTGTGTTTTCTCTTGTACACATACACGAAGGTCCAAAACACGAACAAAAGAGCCGACAGGGCGGACTGACATGAAGAGATCAAACCAACAGCGAACAATGAAGATCTCTGTGGCGTCTTTCCCTCAGTCGGTTTCTTTAAGGACAGACACAAAGTAATATAAGAGTCTGTGTCTCCGCGCTCACGATCCAGGGCCTCAGAAGAGTCTGTCTAACGTCACAAACCAGCAGCAACATCCAGAGAGCCGGCGTCATCCGACAGACTAAACTCCAGATACGTCAGGAAACAAATAACAGCTCGAACCCTTCTGACTGTCTGCCGCAAACTCAACGCATCTTAATCATATCTGAGGAAACCATCTTTATTCTGGAGAAGAATCTCAGTGGGTTTGTGTTTATCTGCTCCCACACAGACTCAGACAAGCAACGCTTTAAACAAGTCATTTAAAGAAGTTTTGTAGCATTTGTTTTCCCTGATGTTTACCCATAATGCTGAGGTCAAGGATAACCAGAACGTCATCAGTCTTGTAGTTCAATTAACCAGTACTGTTAATGAGATTATGAATTTTACTCTTTAAACTAATCATTCAAAACACACAATTATTTACCAGCTTGAATCAAACCTAATCTGATAAATGAACTGACTCCAAATCAAACTCGTCACCTGCATCTATAATTTAGATTATCTATAATAATCCATCCATCCATCCATCACTCCATCCATCACTCCATCACTCCATCCATCTCATCCATCCATCCATCCATCACTCCATCCATCCATCACTCCATCCATCCATCTCATCCATCACTCCATCCATCCATCTCATCCATCCATCCACCTCATCCATCCATCCACCCCATCCATCCATCCATCCATCCATCCATCCATCCATCAATCACTCCATCCATCCATCCATCCATCCATCCATCCATCCATCCATCCATCCATCCATCCATCCATCACTCCATCCATCCATCCATCCATCCATCCCTCCATCCATCTCATCCATCCATCCATCCATCACCCATCCATCCATCACCCATCCATCCATCTCATCCATCCATCCATCCATCACTCCATCACTCCATCCATCCATCACCCATCACTCCATCCATCCATCTCATCCATCACTCCATCCATCACTCCATCCATCCATCCATCCATCCATCCATCAATCACTCCATCCATCCATCCATCCATCTCATCCATCACCCATCACCCATCCATCACCCATCCATCCATCCATCACTCCATCCATCCATCTCATCCATCCATCCATCCATCACTCCATCACTCCATCCATCCATCCATCCATCCATCCATCCATCCATCACTCCATCACTCCATCCATCCATCCATCCATCCATCCATCCATCCATCCATCAATCACCCATCCATCCATCCATCCATCCATCTCATCCATCCATCCATCCATCACTCCATCCATCCATCACTCCATCCATCCATCCATCCATCCATCACTCCATCCATCCATCACTCCATCCATCCATCCATCCATCCATCCATCCATCACTCCATCACTCCATCCATCCATCCATCCTCCATCCATCTCATCCATCACTCCATCCATCCATCACTCCATCCATCCATCTCATCCATCACTCCATCCATCACTCCATCCATCCATCCATCCATCCATCCATCAATCACTCCATCCATCCATCCATCCATCCATCCATCCATCCATCCATCCATCACTCCATCCATCACTCCATCCATCCATCCATCCATCCATCCATCACTCCATCCATCCATCCATCCATCCATCACTCCATCCATCCATCCATCACTCCATCCATCCATCCATCCATCCATCCATCCCATCCATCACTCCATCCATCCATCCATCCATCACTCCATCCATCTCATCCATCCATCTCATCCATCCGTCCATCTCATCCATCCGTCTCATCCATCCATCCATCCATTCATCCATCTCATCCATCCATCCATCCATCCATTCATTCATCCATCCATCCATCCATCCATTCATCCATCTCATCCATCCATCCGTCCATCCATCCATCCATCCATTCATCCATCTCATCCATCCATCCATCCATCCATCCATCCATCCATCTCATCCATCCATCCATCTCATCCATCCATCTCATCCATTCATCCATCCATCTCATCCATCCATCTCATCCATCCATCCATCCATCACTCCATCCATCCATCCATCTCATCCATCCATCACTCCATCCATCCATCACTCCATCACTCCATCCATCCATCCATCCATCCATCCATCTCATCCATCCATCACTCCATCCATCCATCACTCCATCCATCCATCCATCCATCCATCCATCCATCTCATCCATCCATCCATCCATCTCATCCATCCATCCATCCATCTCATCCATCCATCCATCTCATCCATCCATCCATCCATCCATCCATCCATCCATCCATCCATCCATCCATCACTCCATCCATCCATCCATCACTCCATCTCATCCATTCCTATAAGATAGAACATATTTCTGTTGGCTGTTGAGTCAAGACATTTACAAATATGATTAAAAGATGAATATCTTGACTCCACAGCCAACAGAGCAATTTTGTCTTTACTGTTCCAATACTTATGGAGGGGACTGTATATATACACACATACATCCATCTATCCACTGATCTATAGATAGATGAGTCTATATTTCATTACAATATCCTTGTAATAATGACCCATTAACTGTACTTTAATTATTTTATTAAAAAATGTCGATCAGAAATGTCTGTGTGTCATTATCAGCGCAGGCACATGACTGTCATAAGTGTTTCCGTTAAAGGCCTTTAACACAAAAGCTCTCGATAACGACATCAACAACTGTCTGCTTTCCCAAAATACATCCTGACATTTGGTGCGACATCTTGACAAACAGCTGACAACTGAATCAATAACAGTGAACGCCACGACAGAAAGTTTCTGCTCTTTACTGACAGAACCAACAAACATGCTCTGCTGCATTAACCGCAAACAACTAAAGCCCAGCGTGATTCAATTCACTCTGATCAACCGAGCTGGACTCCGGGCAGGAACGACCTGTTTCGGCAGTGCAGTGATGGTTTGCAGGTGTTTGGAGTTAGCAGGTGTGCTGGAGTGATTAGCGTCCTGCCCTGCGGCCGTGACAGCTGTCCGTCACTCAGAGTGATGTGTCAGACCGCCCCGGGGAGCGCCGGACACTCGTGTGCTGCTTAACCAACTCACTGGTGCTATCAGCACTTATAATGTGCAAACACACACTGTCCTAAAAGCTCATCCGAGACGATGTCCAGAGATCCATGACAGCTTACAGAGTGTGTATGATGAGAATAACATACTATACTGTTTGACAGAAAATACACTACCACTCGATACTTCAGGGTAAATAACATTTGATTGTGTCTTTTTTATAATAAATGAACACCTTTATTTAGCTAGGATGCATAAAATTAACTAATCAAAAGTGACTAATAACAAAAACACTAAAAAACTATTTACAAAAAAAAAAAATATTTTAAATAAATGCTGTTCTTTTGAACTTTCTATTTATCTATTTATTTATTTTAAAGAATTCTGAATACATATATATATATATATATATAACAAAAATATAAAGCAGCACAAGTGTTTTCAACATTGCTAATAATCAGAAATGTTTCTTGAGCAGTAAATCAGTATATTATTATGATTTCTGAAGATCATGTGACACTGAAGACTGGAGTAATGATGCTGAAAATACAGCTTTGATCACAGAAATCAATTTTATTTTAAAGTATATTAAAATAGAAAACGGTTAATTTAAATTGCAATAATATTTCACAAAATATTTTTTTTCCTGTATTTTAAAGAAGACACTTCTTTAAAAACATTAGAAATCTTACTGAGCCCAAACGTTTGAGTGGCAGTGTATATACAGTATATATATTTGGACATCACTGGCTGAATTAAACATGCATAATGAGATTGTGAGACTACAGCATGCCAAATCACTATTAGAAATGTTTATTGCTTCATATACTGTTTCTAATGAATCATTGCAGTATGCAGCTGTTGCATTGAGAACACAGCCGGAGGGTTTGTGTACTGACCTGTTTCAGGTCCTCGTGTGTAGGCGTATCAGAGAAGCAGTAATGATGGAAAAGGCCCATTTTCTGACTCAGGAGACAGTTGACCACATGAGCGCGGGCGTTCTGCCACTGCACCAGTCTGACCAGACCCTGATTCAGAGAGACGCCCAGATCCACCGACCAGTTATACGTGTACAGAGTCACCTGGAAACATAGTAATATAACATAAAACAAAGAACACACCTCACAAATCCACCTCGCACGCCTAGTCTATCCACACTTGAAGACAGAAATGCTGCCTGACGCTACACAATCACAGCCGATTATCACACACTCCATGTTTAATATGCAGCTGTGTTTGATATTTCACTGTGAGCAGCAAAACGTCCCGTTGACTGTCGCAGCTGCTTAACAGGAAAACATTCATGCAGAGTTTTTATAATGTGTTGCTTATGCATATCACGGCTGGTTATATTCAACCCAACTGACCTTCTTATTGACAATCTGTATGTACAGGAAGCGCTGGCGTGGAGCCACGCCCCTCACGGCCTGCCCCAGGCTCAGCCAATCACTGTGCTCCAAAGCCTCGAACCGCTGCAAGCCCTTATTAGCTTCAAGACAAGACACAATTCTTTCTTAATTGGGTAAAGACTCATGTATAGAGGAAGGAATAAAGTAAGAAATAAAGATCCACAACAAAAAAGGCAATTTATAACGTCACTTTTCATTCTCAGTTTACCTGCGAGTAACATCTGTAAGATATTCGAATTATTAAGTTAAATGAATATTAAAGCCTAAACAGGGCTCAGTACGTTTGAATGCCTCGAGGCAGGACATTTCTATCATCTATGGAGTGTGTTTGAGGAGAGATTGAATGCAGAACTCGCTCTGTAGAGTAATAGAGGGCAAACTGAGGGCTTTATGACATTCTCTCCTTGATTAAAAAGTCTAATATCATTTAAATACCAACATCAGACCACATACTCATCTAGGAGTGAAGAATGTAACGTAGAAGTTAGAAAACATTTAAATCAGCAGTAGTCAATAGTACAGTACATGCAGGGCTAAAATGATACATGCATAAATGAGTTCATCTTCAATTAGGGACACTTTAATACTTTAAAGCTTGAACAAAAACATCTTTAAATATGTGTTATTTATTTCAAAACATGCATTACATCTGTTCAACGGTAAAGTGGATTTTGGCAATAAGTGTGATGGTAATGGAAGCAGTACAATGATTTTTATGTGTTATAAAATTATGAATAACTATCAAAATAATTGAAAATGTGTTGTTGTTTTTGGTCTAGGGTAAAAGCAAAAGGTGCAGTTTCTGTGGTCAAATTTCATAAATTTTATTTTTTAAATAAGTGAGTATGTACATATGCATAAGCACACAAAATTATTTTAACAATTGATTTTTATGGTCTAGGTTAAAAGTAAATTGTGCATTTTATCAGATACATTTTCATAAATGTATTATAGTGGAAAGTCTGCTGAAATGTTTTTAAAGGGGTCCTATTATGCTTTTTGAATATGTTTGTGTATATTGTGTGTGTATGTTTGTGCGTAAAAATATCTACAAAGCTACAAATCTCAAAGTCCACTCCAAAGGGAGATATTTTGTTTAAAATAAAAAGTCCCTTTTCAAGAACTACAACTCAAGTTTGGACTACAGCGTTGTTTTCCGGTGTTTGTGACATCACAAAGCGGCCCATTAGAATATCATTAAAATACATCCCGCCTATGGAAAGTTGACTGGATGGGGGGGGGGTGAGGTCGTGGTTGGGACGCTTGGTTGAGCATCAGACAAGACGACGATGAAGAAGTGCTGCTGTAGTGTCACGTTTTCTCCGTGTCGAAGAACACTGTTTTTGTCACCTCCGTGCCTAAACGTCTTTTTCCTTCCTAAAGCGGACGGCGTCAGGAAACAGTGGTTGCAATTTATTTTGTGACTCTGTTCCTGAGCATTACAATCCCAGTTTGGTACTGTGTGCGTCTCATTTTACTGAGGACTGCTTCCTCAACATGAGGGAGTACAGCGCTGGTTTCACCAAAAGCTTTTGTAGCTCCCGCTTATAAACTGCTGACAGTACAATACTGGACAATGATGTGATCGGCAGAATTTACACTTCAATTATTAGACTATAGTATAAATAAATTCAACTGTTTAAAGTTTCACTGCAATTCATGTTATAATGTTAGAATTAAAGAACAATACACATAATACATATTACCCTTGCACTTATCTGTACATAGTCAATGCAGTTATGTTTAAGCTGTTGTTGACATCGTATCTAAAACATGATTTAGACAAAAAAACAATAACGTTATAACTTTAATATGTCTTGCAAAATCAAGACTTTGTAAAAGAGCATAATAGGACCCCATTAATTCATAAATGAAAAAAAATGCATGAAAGAATAGTGAATAAATGGATGAATGAATTAGTAATTTTTTGAAAGTGAAATATATATATTTTTTTGTTTTCTAATAATGGAAAGTCTGGCAATTAGTTTTTTTTATGAATTAATGAATTTGTTTTTTTATGGCCTTAGGTAAAAGTAAAAGGTACCATTCCTCTGATCAGTTTTTATATATTATTATAGGTTGAATGTTTAAAAGTATGGGTTGGGACAAGGTCAAAATTTATTTAGCCTTTTAAAGTAAAAAAAAATGAGGCAAAAATATAAGCAAAGCCCTAATTGAAGAATCACTCAAATATATCATCCCTGTTGGAGTGTGTCTGTAATGTAATGGAGTGATTTGGGGGAAGGGCCCCTGCTGCTGTAACAGTGAGGGCCACTAGGGGCCCCATAAGGGGCCAAACTTACGTGTGCACCTATTTAGTACAGGACTGTTCTCTTCGTCTGAACTGTCTTCTGTGGGCAAACAGAGATGAGCACACACAGCTTTGCAAAACGAGACAACTATGTTAATGCTGGATTCACACACGCACGCACGCACGCACACACACACACACACACACACACACACACACACACACACACACACACACACACACAGCTTTACAAGTAAGAACATAAGCAAAAGAATCTATGAATCTATGGTCATAGAATAGCAAGACAAATACTAATCATTCAGTAAATACTCCTATGGTGAAAGACATGTGCATACTCAGCAATACTACAAAACACACAAAGAAAGAATCAAACCTTTGTTAGCAAGATCAGCTGAAGATAAAAACACAAAGCGCAGCGATGCAGTGCGAGACTCGAGCAGAAGGGAATGTGCAGCATCTGAGCTCATGGTTAGACTATAAAGATCATCTGAAGCTGATAATGTCTGGTTGAGGGTTTAATGCTTTCACACAGAGAACGGTTAGATGAACAGATGAAGTGTTGACCACAGAATTCAGTAATGACCTTACATTGTTTAGAGCCTGTTAAACCTCAGGCTGATCTTAAACGTTTCAGTATCATGAAGCCTGAATGTCACAGACAAATGTCTGTCAGTAAATCAGTGTTTCTCAAAAGTGTGCAAAAATAATTAAATATTAGTGAATTATAAAGCACAGCTGTGAAGTACATCCGTAATGAAAATCAATGGGATAAAAATATTTATATCATTTCAGGACTGAATATAAGATATAACATTTATTTTTAGTGCTGTTAAACGATTAATCATCCAAAATAAAGGTTTTTGTTTACAGAATAGATGTGTGTATATTTATTATGTATATAAAAATACAAACACATGCATGTATATATTTAAGAAAAATATGTTATGTTTATATATTAAATATATTTATATATAATATAAAATGTAAGGATATATATAAATGTATATACATGTAAATATTTTAAATATATATACTGTATGTGTGTATTTATATATACACATAATTAATATACACAGTACACACATATATATTATGTAAATAAACTTTTAATAGTTTGACAGATTAATAGTTTGACAGCACTAATGTATTAATTAATTTCTGTTAATACAATTATATGCAATTTGTAGAGTGCAATGCATTATTATTTATTTCAGTTTTTATTATTAAATTATTTATTTACTTATTGCTGCATTTCTCTGTCCCATATGGTAATATTGGTTTCTTTTTATAGAGATAATTTCTTATTGAATTATTTTTCCTTTTGAAATTGGAGAGAAATATGACCATTTTCATGAGATTCAGCTGAATGTTATTTTTATGCATTATAATACATTGACACTGTTTTATATTTAAACTTATAATGATGTATATGTTGTCAAGAATAACCAGTTAAATTACATAATTTGTACATCCCTTATTAGAGAGTATAATGCATTGCATCACATGATCAATTATGTATTATTGGTTGTACTGGCATTTCTTTATTGATGGGGTTGTAAAATGTATTATAATGTTATAATGTTTATGAAAATATAGATCAAATTACATTGTGCTCCTAGGAAAGCACTGATTCAAGTCGAATCATTCAATAATTGTGTGTAATCAAAGACGACGTGATAATTAATGAGTGGACATAGGAGGTACCTTGTTCTGTACTGCAGTGCCATTGGCTGAAGTTGCGACCAATGAGAATGAAGCTCCTGGTGATGCCAGGTGGTTGGCTGATGTGCTGGATGATTGACAGGGGGACATAGATGTCTCCCTGAGGACAGCTGTAGACACATAGGAAACAGCTCATCGGTTTAAGCATAAACTAAACACCCGATGGTACGATGAACAGCTAAGCATCCTCCACACATACAGAAGCACTGATCACGCCTGTTCAAACACAATCTGCCGTGACAGACACGTCTGGACCGCTCTGATGATACTGGGACGCACCTGGTTCTTTCGAACACTTTGACCACCGTGTCACTGGCCAATGAGCTGACCAGATTGACAGTCTCTGTGAGGATGGAGGGCAGGAGGAAATGATGCGAGGCTTCAGCTGAACAGTGCTGGATGGACGGACAACCTGCAAGAGAAAATAATTGACTTTATATTTCATTAGGGCATCTAATCAATTTAAACTTCATTATTTCTTCCTAAGTTTTAAGAGTGTTGAAAGGTGAAACCAGCCTTTTTTATTTTGGGCTTGTTGAATGTCCCTCTATAGAGTAAATTGCATTTAGAGTAATAATTAATTTGTTATATTTATATAGCAATATTTTCTAGGCACTCCAAGTGCTTTACATAGAAGGGGGGTATCTACGGGGCAGTCGTGGCGGCATCTAGGTGTCATCTAGGAAGCAGTCGTGGGGGCATCTGGGGGCAGTCGTGGGGGCATCTGGGGGCAGTCGTGGGGGCATCTAAGGGGCAGTCCCGGGGGCATCTAGGGGCAGGCGTGGGGGCATCTAGGTGGCAGGCGTGGGGGCATCTGGGGGCAGTCGTGGGGCATCTAGGGGCAGTCGTGGGGGCATCTAGGTGTCATCTAGGGGCAGTCGTGGGGGCATCTGGGTGGCAGTCGTGGGGGCATCTGGGGGCAGTCGTGGGGGGGATCTGGGGGCAGTCGTGGGGGCATCTAGGGGCAGTCGTGGGGCATCTAGGGGGAGTCGTGGGGCATCTGGGGGCAGTCGTGGGGCATCTAGGGGCAGTCGTGGGGGCATCTAGGAAGCAGTCGTGGGGCATCTAGGTGGCAGTCGTGGGGGCATCTGGGGGCAGTCGTGGGGGCATCTGGGGCAGTCACTTGTAATCCGAGGTTGTGGGTTTGAATCTGCCCGGCAGGAATTGTCCACGACTGAGGTGAGACCCTTGAGCAAGGCAGTGTGTGCACTTAGCTCATCTGAGCTTAATCTTTATCTCCTTATCCATCACCAGTGTGCAGCATCCACCTGATGATGCACCAGAACACCCCCCACACACCAGCTTACTGGTGGAGAGGAGACAGTGATGAAGCCAATCAGTGTATGGGGATGATTAGGAGGCCATGATGGTCAGAGGACAGTGGGTGAATTTGGCCAGGACGCCGGGGTTACATCCCTACTCTTTTTCGAAGGACATCCTGGGATTTTTAATGACCACAGAGAGTCAGGACCTCGGTTTAATGTCTCATCTGAAAGACGGTGCTCTGACAGTATAGTGTCCCGTCACTACACTGGGGTGTTAGGACCCACACAGACCACAGGGTGAGCGCCCCCTGCTGGTCTCACTAACACCTCTTCCAGCAGAAACCTAGTTTTCACCGGAGTCTCCATCCAGGTACTGACCAGCTCAACCCTGCTTAGCTTCAGTGGGAACCGGTTTTGGGCTGCAGGGTGATATGGCTGCTGGCATATCTTTAAATGTTCAAATTAGGGAAATTCTACTTTGCACTTTTTGATAAAAAAAATGTAATTACAAATTGTGCACATAAATACCAAATGACTTGGTATCGACCAAATTAATTGGTATTTATACATTCATGAGTAATTATTTGTTCTTCAAGAATCAATGTTCCCAATAATGCTATTAGTTTTTAATTGATTGTGTAAATGAACTTTAAAGGAAAATAAAGACTCAAGCTCTAAATTTGGAAGTAATGACACTTAATACTTAAAAAATATTTATGATATTTATATCATATATATATATAAAAGTCATATCAAATTGTCAAATTCTCACAAATTAACTATTGTGGTAATGACATCTAATATTTAAAAAAAAATTATATATAAAATATTACCTAATAAATATTTGTTTTAAATTATTAAATTAAATTATTAAATTAAAAATTATATAAAAAATATTACCTAATAAATATTTGTTTAATGCCTTGCCATTTGATATTATTTGTGCAATTTATATTTAATATTTGTATTTTATTTTGACACTTAATCACTTAATGTAATGACACTGTATATTTAATAAAAAAATATACATATAATATATATAGTGACATTTTTCAAATGATCACATTAACTATTGTGGTAATGACATCTAAATTTGAAAAAATGTTTTTTATATAAAATGTTACCTAATAAACATTTGTTTAATGCCTTGTCATTTGGTATTATTTTTGCAGTTTATATTTAATATTTGTATTTTATTTTGACACTTAATCACTTAATGTAATGACACTGTATACTTAATAAAAACATACATATAATATATATATATAGTCAATTTTTCGAATGATCGCATATTAACCATTGTGGTAGTGACAATGTGTAAAATATATTTTGACAATATTGTTATATATAATAAATGCAAATGAATTGGTTTAGTGTGTTGTAATTTGGTATTTGCTTGTATAATTTAATTTGTGATATATAAATGAGCGACTCACCCAGTCTGTTCATGAAGGTGACCCAGGGCAGGTACGTGGTCTGGTAGACGGGCTGAAGAGTGCCTGTATCACCTTCCTCCAGCTGGACTGCATGTCTCCTACAACACACACATCCACACACAGTTCCCAAGAGTCAATGCATGACTACAGGCCAGTTAAACATGGGTGCTTGAGGTCACTTCAGCATTTCCGTCAGTAAACTTGTCATCTGAATCAGAAATGTTAGTGTTCTTTCACCGCTCCACAAGCGCAGTATCTCATGTATTCTGACAAACACAAAGGCTGGGAGGTAATTTAATTACATCCAAATCAACATCTCAGAGACTGCCAGGAAGAACGGGCCCAAAATCATTAGGAAATCGGATTATTCTGACACCATCTGATTTGCACAGTAATGAGAAGTTGGGTATTTGGCACAGTGTGTTTCAGATTGAAAGCACAGAAGAAAGAGGATAAAATAAAACGGTCTTTTGAATATGTATGTTTAACGCTACATCCTCTTGTTCTTGAGATTGTATTTAATGAATGGGTACACACTGTTACTCTTTATGTTTTTTGTTACGAGCAACCAGAGAGAATCTTTAATTTTAGTATGATGTATACACTATTATTGTATTTAGCTTTTATGTCTAGATTTTCAGTTTAGTTTAACTCTTTTAGAAATGTTATGTGTTTGTGTTTATGTGAATTGATTTTTTCAGTAAGTAAAGGTACATTTCAAACAAGGTTCGTTTTGGTTCTTCGTTTGGGGTAAAATGAAGTTGGAAAAGGCTGAGCGACGGTATACGGTGTTCAAGCATCCCAACACCGCCGCGCCGCGCTGCTAGCGGCAGGGTGTAGATTAATGTAAACGTGTAGCTCGCGCGTATGCTCCAAACACAACAGCGATGCATCAGTGGTGTATCTAGGTCTTTTATTAAACTGGATAATTATTACACGGTTTTATATTTTATGTGGTGTCATGATTTGATAAAAACAAAGGTTTATTATTGTGTGTTCTTTTGGCATTTTATTTATTGTACATCATTTACATTTGCTTATTGAAAGAACAGCAACAGCAGAATGGTGTAGCATTTATTTGAAACATGTATTTGGTACTTGCTACCTTATATCTTAACTCTTTCCTTTCATTATTTTCATGGCTTTGGATAACTTGCTTCTGATGTTTCTCCACGTCGCTTTTTGCATAACTCTGAGTCGTTAACACAAAGCTTCTTTGCTATTTCTTTCTAAGAGTCAAATGCTTTCTCTGAATCTTTGAAGATCATACAGGTGTGGATATATTTGTATTTATTCGACACAGTGTATTTATGTTGCTAGTGACTTGGAGATGATGTTCTCCTGCCCGACCTTTGTTGAATGAGAAACGAACCGAAATAAAAAATAAATTACATAGAATTGCACGTCAAAGGCGGCGGAGTTCCAGAACACACCACCGATTGCGTAATCACACGGACCAATGGTAGCTCAAAGGTGTTTAGGAGCCAAAACCAGCTTCCCCAGAAAGTTTGCTTTGGTGAGCGGTTTTGAACTGTCGAAACGAACTCAA
The DNA here is from genome assembly GCA_027564155.1 of Gymnocypris eckloni scoliostomus. Lineage (NCBI taxonomy): Eukaryota > Metazoa > Chordata > Actinopteri > Cypriniformes > Cyprinidae > Gymnocypris > Gymnocypris eckloni. Next base: position 13,053,475 of record CM050419.1, read on the forward strand.
AACGAACTAAGTTTCGGCCTGATATGGTTCGAAATGACGTCATATCAGTTCCTTCTTCGATTTTGTTTGAAGTATATCAGGGCCTTAAAGCAAACATATGTTTTATTTTATTTCATTTAGTTGCCAAGGCAACATAACTAATTTTGTTTTAAGTTTGAAGTATATCTATAATGCATACTTTAGTTTTTTTTTTCTTGCCATCTGAACATGTTCATTTTTATCATGGAAAGTTTGTGCAAATGAAAATTAATACACAGCTGTCTGTGTGTGTGTGTGTGTGTGTGTGTGTCTGTGTCTGTCTGCGTGTCTGTGTGTGTGTGTGTGTGTGTGTGTGTGTGTGTCTGTGTGTGTGTGTATGTGTGTGTGTGTGTCTGTCTGCGTCTGTCTGTCTGTGTGTGTGTGTGTGTGTGTGTGTGTGTCTGTCTGTCTGTCTGTGTGTGTGTGTGTGTGTGTGTGTGTGTGTGTCTGTGTCTGTGTGCGTGCATTAGTACCTCTGGACCTGCTCTTGCTCGACTGCCATGGCCTTCTCATGGTTCCACTGCTGTTTGACGTTCTCCGTCTTGTGTCTCCGCCGGTTCACGCGACTGTCCTCGACACGCTCCGGTACAATGTCATCTGTCGTCTTTGGACTGCCAAGCTCAGACGTTTCTGGTTTACTCTACACACACACACACACACACACACACACACACACACACACACACACACACACACATCATAAGACAGATAACTGGCAGCAGACCGGCGAACATGAAACCCAATCATTCTCCAGCGTTTACGCTTCAGCGAGTCCAGAGCAACCGCATCATGCTGACCATCAATGCAATTTTGGAGGCGTTGACAGTCGTAACTAATGAGAGTAATTTGCTGTTAATGGAGACTGCACATGCTGAGTGAGCGCACGCACCAGGATTTCCCAGAAGCTGCGGCGCGTGGTTTTGCCGGTGGGTGTGGTGGACTCGGGCGTGCTGGTTCCAGTGGTCGGGGTGGAGCTGGGCGCAGGGCTCAGGGTGATGGGAGACGGAGTGCTCTTGAGCCTGTGAGCTCCACTGGACCGCCGAACGCTCTCCTTCACCTCCTTACTGTCAGACTGCAGGAGACTCAAGGACACTACAGAGACACAACACACAAGATCAAACACAACTTAAGACTCTTCTGCTCACCGAGGCTGCATTTGACCTAAAATACCATGAAAACAGTAATATTGGGAATTATTGTTACAATTTAAAACAACTGTTTTCTATGTGAATGTATTGTAAAATGTGATTTATTTCTGTGATGCGCAGCTGTATTTTCAGCATCATTACTCCAGTCTTCAGTGTCACATGATCTTCAGAAATCATAATAATATACTGGTTTACATCTCAAAAACATTTCTGATTATTAATAATATTCAAAACAACTGTTTTATATGTGAATGTATTGTAAAATGTGATGTATTTCTGTGATGCGCAGCTGTATTTTCAGCATCATTACTCCAGTCTTCAGTGTCACATGATCTTCAGAAATCATAATAATATACTGGTTTACATCTCAAAAAACATTTCTGATTATTATCAATATTCAAAACAGCTGTGCTGCTTCACATTTCTGTGGAAACCGATATATTTTATTTTTCAGGATTCTTTGATGAATATTTCATTTCATTGTTTTCAGTTAACCAGGCAAGTTAATTAAGAACAAGTTCTTATTTACAATAACAGCCTGACATTTAATTAGATTTAATAGAAACTAAAAGAACAGCATTTATTTGAAACAGAAATTCTCTGTTATATAATAAATGTTTTTATGGTCACTTTTGATCAATTTAATGCATCCTTGCTAAATCAAATTAATTTCTTAAAAAATAATAATCATACTGACCCTAAAAATCATAATAAAAAAAATAAAGAAAAAAAAATATTTTTTTTTTTTCAAATCTTACATTGTCTAAAACAACTTTAAATACTTAAGTTGACACCTTCAGAAAATAATATCAGTCAGATATGATATTTATCATTAGTGTATTTTGTCTTGTTCCAGTGTTATTTTAGTATTATTGATATATTATTATTACTACTAATTGAAATATTGTGGAGATATTATTAGAGTATTATTAATATGATAGTTTCTATTAATATTTAAAATTTGTGATTTTCTATTTATATTTTAATTAAAATTGTATTTAACATTTTAGTAATTTTAGTGTTTTTGTCATTTTTGTTATATCTATGTGCATATAGTTTTTATTATTTCAGTTTTATTTTTAGATACTTTAGTACATCAAGTTTAGGAGATTATTATATCTTATTTTATTTCAAGTTAAGATTTTTTATTTTTTTTAATGGCTTTAATTTTAGTTTCAGCTCAAGTTTTATTTAATTATAACAACCCCATCTAGTTCCACTGAAAAACTGACAACATATTTAATCTATAATATAGTGACCAGGAGCTGTCAATCGCCAAAATGCACCATAACAGTGGCTCAGTTGGTAGAGCATTGTGTTAGCAGCGCAAAGGTTGTGGGTTCGATTCCCAGGCAGAACACATGTACTGACAATACAACAAATTTATAGCATGAATGTACTGTAATAAGTCTGCTAAATGCATAAATGTAAATGCATCACATGTGCATGAGCTGCTCACCTGTGCTCTCGTCCCGCTGGGCGGCTGCAGGAAGGCAGAAGGTGTCCAGGCACAACGGACTGGGCAGCACACGCATCTCCATGAGCACGTCGCAGAGGGCATGGCGTAGAGCCGCCCTGAGCCGGTCGGTCAGCTGCAGCGGGCTGATGTTACCCTGCTCCCACACGTCGAAGCGCACACGCACGGCTGCACCTGCACACAGGTGTCCCAGAGCTCACACACACCTCACACACCGCTACCGTAAACACTGTGCTGTTTGCTAAAGCATCCCAACCTGAGCTCTGGCTGCCAGAGTCCACTTGGACGACAGTCGTCAGGGTCTCAAACTGGTCCGGCTGGAGGGAGATGCTGGAGATGTCACCTCTGAGAGCCGGGCCGCTGCCGTCCTGAGCGGGAACCTGCAGCGTGCAGCCTTTAGCGTCCACGAACGACAGCGCGATGCAGGCGATACCTGAGGAGAGCAGCACGTTAACAGAGTTAGAGGAGAGAGTGATGGAGAAGAGAACTAAACGAACTCGACAGAACTGCATGAATGATGCAGACAATGATGCAAACACACATGAAAGCAATAAATTCAGCTCGAGCTGAAAGACAAGAGATGCACGCTCATATGTCTCTTCAAACAAAGACACTTCTATACTCAAGGGCTTGAATTTATTAAAAGCTAAATATTAATTGAAGGTGACATTAAATCTATTTTGAAACTTAACTTACCTTCATTTACTGCCTTTGTAAACGAGTCTGATCACCCTCAACACAGCCTTTCAATCATACATTTTTGAAACTATAATCATTGTATTTAATGGAATATAAAATATGTCTTTTATGTATTTAACATCTTTATAAATATTTTTATTCTTTTTAAATGGATGGTATGTACCGATCCAATTATTCTTGACACAAACACAACCTTTTAATCATAAAATATGAAAATCTATCATAAAAAATAAAAAAAATAAACTATGATGATGTTCAGAAAAAAGTAAAACAAACAATTTTAATATTAATTGTTTAAAAATGTATTTATTTTTACTATGCTGTCTACTATTTTTCACCCAATGTTTGTTAACTTGTTCACAAAAAATATAAGATTTGTTAGAAGAACTAAATTAAATATCTGTGAAGAATATGTTATCTTGGGTGTAATTTCTAATCAAGCTGTAGTTATGCAAAAAAAGTGTAAAAATATCACTAAATGTTTATTTATGACACATAAAATGCTGGCTATGAAAATACCGTCTGATTCTATTAAAAACATGAGATTTCCACGACAGAATATTATAAAGCACAATACAACATTTGAGATGTGGTGCAAATGATCATGATTGGCAAAAACAAAGAGAAGACAAAGATGACAGAATTCCCTGTAATTTATCTGTGGATATTATTAATATGCAAATTAATGAAGTTGAGACTGACAGAGACTTGTGGCAATAAACACTTATTTTCATTGAGAGCTGGACAGATGACAGAAGCCACTGGCAACAACAGAGCAAACTAAAATTAAATAAATATATATATATATATCTTTTTGTGACTGAAATAAAATAAAAAATAAACTAATATAAGTAAAAACAGATGAAAACACTTGGGAAAATGAAAAAAAGTTGCCTTGGCAATTAACTAAAATAAAGACATTTAAGTTGAATCACTAAAATTACTTAAAACTCAAACTGAAAAAAGCTAATAGAAATATTAAAATGATTTTTTTTATCTCCCTGTGAAAACAAACATATAAAGTGTGCTTTAAGAGAGTTTATTTTCTGAACGTCCACAAGGCTGAACAATCCCATACATGAAGAAATGATCTAAACACATTGATATTTCAGAAAACAATGCCTCTACTTGAGTACGAACACTCATAAATCCTTTAAATGGGTTTGTACGCTGCTGTATTGACTCATGAGGCCTTGGGAAGCCGCGGCTCTGAGATTTCCATCATTAGATTCTCAGAGATCGATGGCGCCTTCGCTCCAGTGGTTGTGGCTATAAAACAGCCTCGCAAACAGAGCGGCGGTCGCATTAAAAGGCATTAGCAGCAAACAGTGGAGCGTGAGCGGGGATTTATCCAGCTGCTTGTATTAGCGTATGCCGTTAGCGGTTTGAGGCGTGATCGATGTATAAGTGTGTGTGCCAGATTTCAGATGCTAATGCACCGCACACAATCACCTGAGATAAATGTGCATCTGCGCTCTCACAGGATAAAGTGTGCATGCATTTTGCATTAATGAGGATGCATGCATGAAAGCGTGTGCTCAGTCCGAAACATAAGCGAACATGAGCTTAAACTTGCTTTCATCCAAGCAAGCTCAATTTCATGCATCATAGCGTGTTTGAAATACGTCAGATTGCGATTCATAATGCAGCGCAAGGACGTGTTGCTTTCAGAGCGGTGCCAATCAATGAGCGGCTTCTCAGCAGCATGGCCTCTCATCTATGAACTCCACTTGCAGTGATCTTTTAAGAGCACTTGATGAGGTGTGATGTGACCCCTGCGCTCCAGAGAGACTGCATGAGGACAGAGAGAAGGGCCCTTCTCAGACAGACAGAGTGATCACTTTCTGATTTATAATGACGGCGGTCAGCGGCAGAGAGTGTGAAGGACATGATTTTACACTCTGAACACACACAATCTGATCCCATATTATACACTGCACAAAGTTATCAGTTTAACAAAGAAATAGGACTTGTCCGTTGCAATGAGAAATTTTCAAAAAAGAGAATATACTTCGGACAACGCATGCAATTTTATAGGATTTTTTTTTGTGAGTCACTTTAAATTTCTGTTGAAAAATCAGTACAAGTGTCTGAATGACTTAATACAGCAAATAACCAATATTTATTAATAAACAGTTTCTATGTTCATTTCTACATGCTACTGATTTGTTTCATCTTGACTCGTTTAATATCATCAGGATCGTAAATCCTCAACATTTTCATATTTGTATTTTTTTGTAAATGTATGTACATTTATGAAACAATTCTCTGTATATTATTATCTTTGAATCAAATTACAAATAAAAACCTAGTTACCGCTAATGCGAGGGTGTTTGGGAGGGGCGGTTAATTCTCTCTTCTGTTCTCTCTCTGTTTTTCTGTTTATTGAAAGTCATAAAAACACTATTGTGGTGTTTTTCTTTTGCTGTTTGAGCAAATGAGAATGCAAATATATATATTTCTGATAGTCTCTCATTCACTGCTCTTCAAGTTAACACAATTATGACGACTTCTGCTGCTGAGAAACATGGACATGTGAAAAAGGTCCATTAGCAATTGCATGATTTACTCGCATGAATAATAAGTAATCAGATTAATAAATTATGTAGAAGATTACACTAAAATAAGCTGACATTAGTTAATGCATTAACAAAACGTTATACATTTGTTACAATATTTATTAACATTAGTTAATGAAAATACAACTATTCTTTGTTAGTTCATGTTAGCTCGGGTCCTTTAAATGATATAAACAGATACAAATTTAGATTTTAATAATGCATTAGTAAATGTTGATTTAATATGAACTAATAATAAAGAATACTCCTAAAGCTTTCAGCAATCTTAGTTCATGTTAACTAAGTGTTATAATTTATTTTCTAAGTTTCATGCAATAAGTAAACGTTGTATGGTGTTACAATATTACTATGCAATGATACACTTTTCATACAATACATATTTCAGATGAACTATTAACAATAATTTTTTTTACTTTTGTTCCTCTTTTTTAAGTTGCTTTGGATATGTAAATGTATAATGTGACATCAGAAAAAAGGAAGGTTAATAATAAACAGAATTTATTTTCAAGGTAATCAACATTATGACTTTTTACTAAACCTGGAAATTCCCTTCAAAACAAGTAAAGGATTTATTGATTCTCTCCAAATAAATGTGAGACACTTTAAATTCCCACTACAAGATAACGCACCGCATACCATTTCCAACATGTCCAGTAATACTGATTAATATTCATTCTAATTTGAAAGTCCACGGTCACTTAGGTTCATCCTGCATTATTAGATTTGTTTAACACTAAACACAAAATGAAAGCAGAAACACACATGCAGCTCGTCTCATGCAGGATCTGCTTCAGGAAAAGCTCATCTCTACAACAAAACTGCCAAAGAAATCAAATCACTCAAAGCTAGAGGCTTGAGAACATGTTTCCCACTGATTTCAACCCCTGAACACATTTGTATTAGTATTGAAAACGTGTGAGAACAACAACAGTGACCAATGAGCTCCATCTCACACAGAGGAACTTACAGGCCCACTATGGATTGGGTCATACACCTAATGGCACACTGCAAATTATACAACAAGATGTCAGTTGTGGTCTATGGTGATCATTTGCACAATGCTCCTTTTCTCAGTAAGCTTGACTGACTGCAAAAGTGAGTGTCAGAAGCTCTCAATATTAGGTTGGTATTTGGGCAGCAAGCATAAAGGAACAGTTCACCCAATCAAAAAAAAATCATCCACTTAAAAGTGAAGTCATTTTCTCTCACATCTCATTTGCATTCATCTACATAGTGATGCAGAACAATTTGTAATGAAACAAAGCAATACAGTTTAACATTCTGCATAAATCAGATTACATTTCCATCAGATCCTTACAAAAAAGTTATCAAAATGACTTCAAAGGTCTTGGAATACAGTGCACAGGTTAAATTCCTTCCTGTGATGGTTTTTATCATTTTTCGAGCCATTTCAATTTCTTTATTTGGAAAGCACACCTCAAGAGATCACGATAAACTGATTTGTTGTGTTCCACAGAAGAACAAATGTGCATTTGGGTGAGTAAATGATGACCTTTCATTTTTGGGTGGACTGTCCCTTTAAGCTGTGATCACATGACCATGCAGTACCACACTCAGCCAGTGGGGGCGCCACAGGACACACAGCATAACAGTGAAGCGGTGGAGGCTCTTATACCTTGAAACTGAGAGGTTGGGAAGAGATTCTGAACAAGGTCCGACATTGTACCTGAGGCACAACAGACATGATGAATGACAGAGCGACAGACAAATCATGAACACCAACTCAATAGGGCTGTGCACTTAACCGCATGCGACTCTCAGTAAAGCCGGTTCTGTAATTGGCAGTAAATCTCCATCACCTGCTTTCAGATGAAGCCGCAGTTAATACACAGAGCCGTAGTTCACTGACAAGCAAGGCAATATCGCGTTCAGAATTTAATTAAGCTGCGATTATGAACGCGATATTACCTAGCTTGTCAGTGAACTACGGCTCTGTGTATTAACTACCGGCTTTCCTGACGAGATGCACATGGGAATCGCATGCGATTAATTGCACAGCCCTACAACTCAAAGATCAACCAATGAGCAGTGCTGGGGAGTGAAGAGTAGCTATGCTAACTGAAAGATACAGTGTGCAATTTCTCTGCCGCTAACAGCACTTAACGAAACTACACTCTTTGAAGAAGCACAATTCATGAGAGCAAATATGTTTATTAGGTTAATTTCAATAAATCAGTAAAAAAAACATTGACAGAATCAAACAATTCAACTCCGCAATTACTGCTGCAAACCTCACTATGCAATATCTTACTTCTTTTCTGGTCAAGTGATAAATAATTAGCTAGACGCTACTGTTTATCACTATATTTTCAAACCTGCTATATATAATTAATGGGGTTTGGCTTTAAAAACCTCTCTGGTTTAAACATCTAGAAGGCGTCACAACCAAATTTCAGACTAGATTTAAAATTAAATGTCATAAAAAAAATATTTTGGACATAAATAACACCTATTTCTCTTTAAGCTCCAAACAGAATGTTAATTTATTAATTACGGTGGAAGCTAATAATTACTAGACATAATTGGGAATTTTAATAGCTCAAATTCAGTATGTTGATTAAGTATAACGATAAAGTTTGCGAGGTTTACGAGGAGACAGATTTTGTGCAACTGAAATGCATTTCCCATTATTCTCTGTGGCAGAACAAAATGATCAAATACACAAACATATCATCAATTACACCTCTAACGCACATCCTCGTGCTCAATAAGTGCTCAAAAGCTCTTTATCATTAAGTTAAAAGAGGAAAGAAATTGAAAATTGCCCAGAGTATCCATTTTTTGTTAGTAGTACATTAGAATTTAAGTTCGATACAATCAAATTTCTTTGTAACAGATGAATAGTGGTTTAAATAAAATAATACCAACAAAAAAGCTTCAGTTATCGAACAATTTGAAATTCTGAGTTACAGTATCTTCCCCAACACTGCTGAGAGAGACGAAGATGATGAAGATGGAAGGAAATGTTTTATTAAAATGTTTAATTTAAATGAAACTCTGGTGTTGTTACTGTTAACTAAACCTAAAACATTTCCTTTAATTGAAACAAAGCTGTAATTAAATGTTACAATTAGATTTTTTTTAAAGAAAATCTGAAATGTTGCCTTGGCAACAAAAATAAAATAAAATAAATACTTAAATAACTTAACCTAAAAAAAAGAAATGTTTATAGCTAAATAGAAAAATATATTTAAAAAAACTAATCAAAATAACAAAAGCGCATAAAAGTCACTAAAAACTAAAGAAATGTTTATAGCTAAATAGAAATATAAAAAAACTAATCAAAATAACAAAAGCGCATAAAATCACTAAAAACTAAAGAAATGTTTATAGCTAAATAGAAATATAAAAAAACTAATCAAAATAACAAAAGCGCATAAAATCACTAAAAACTAAAGAAATGTTTATAGCTAAATAGAAATATAAAAAAACTAATCAAAATAACAAAAGCGCATAAAATCACTAAAAACTAAAGTAAAAAAAAGTCACTAAAAACTAAAGGAATGTTTATAGCTAAATAGAAATATAAAAAAACTAATCAAAATAACAAAAGCGCATAAAATCACTAAAAACTAAAGTAAAAAAAAGTCACTAAAAACTAAAGGAATGTTTATAGCTAAATAGAAATATAAAAAACTAATCAAAATAACAAAAGCGCATAAAATCACTAAAAACTAAAGTAAAAAAAAGTCACTAAAAACTAAAGGAATGTTTATAGCTAAATAGAAATATAAAAAACTAATCAAAATAACAAAAGCGCATAAAATCACTAAAAACTAAAGTAAAAAGTCACTAAAAACTAAAGAAATGTTTATAGCTAAATAGAAATATAAAAACTAATCAAAATAACAAAAGCGCATAAAATCACACAAAAAGTCACTAAAACTAAAGAAATGTTTATAGCTAAATAGAAATATAAAAACTAATCAAAATAACAAAAGCGCATAAAATCACTAAAACTAAAGTAAAGAAAAGTCACTTAAAACTAAAGTAAAAAAAAAAAAACAAAAAATATATATATATATATATAAGACATATATATAAATAACTAAATATAAAAAAGCTAAAAACTATGTTTATAGCTAAAATGAAATATAAAACTGAAGTCTGGCTGCCATTCAAAGCCCTGGAGGAGCTGCTGCGACCTCACAGGAACTGATACTACGGTCATCCTGCATTAATGAACGGTTCCAGGAGCCACAAAGCCCTTTAGTTACACTCTGATGAAGTGCATGAGCAGTAATGCTGGAGAGCATCCGGTGATGTTCCTTTAATAGCAGGTGCATTAGGAGATCACGAGAACCAGCTCTGGCAGGGATTCGAGTGGACTGTCAGTTCATTAGTGGTCGGGAGAGTGCGGGAGAGGAACCCTGTGGCTCCAGGACAGAGCTGCTACTACTTGCACTGTCTCCACCTGACAATTATCTCTCTGCTGTTTGAGATCAAGTCATATTAGGACCTAAGAGGCTTGTTAAAGACCCTTCACGTTAATGAAACAGACCTGAAGCGTCCCCGCCACAGCTCTTAAAATACTCAAACGTACCACTTTATTTATAAACTCCACATGCACCCAAAGGAGTGTGAAAAACTGTGTTTGAAAGCCTAAAGCGGTCGGATGCAGATTTCAGAATCGACTTACAATTAAATATCAGCTTTAAAGCCCAAATTCAAACTGAAACGTAATTTTGCACTTGAAGTTCTACACCTATTTTATTTCCCCCGACAGCATGTCAATTAAAGAATAACGGTGGAGGACGACTGTTATTAGTCATAACTGTTTTCAAAAATACAACATTATTTACAACAGGATCTGGTTTAAATAAAAGGTTTTTGCTATAAGAGATTTGTGCATCAAAACCACTCATTTCCTGGCAAAAAAATTGATTTTTAAAAGTCGAATTCGCAACAGCTGAATATAACATTTTGACAAAGCAAATGTGTCAGTCTATGAGTAACAGCCCCAAAATAAACTTGCATGAAATAATTATAATGACCATAGTTCTCCGGTTATGGACGATATCACATCCGTCAAAAGCTTAGACTGGCTGTCGGTTAAAATATTAGAACTAAAAACACACTCAATGGGCATCAATACTTCACTGACTGCTTGCCGGCGAAGAAATAAATCATTATTATCTTACCATTCATCTGTTTTCAGATCTACATCATTCAAATATCACCACATTGATTGATCAATACACAGTAGTATTGAGTTCATACAACTCCTGAATAACCCAGACTGCTGGACGTCTTGACACGGTCATCCCTTTCTTCTATCGTCTGTCTGTCAGAGACGATAACTTACCAAATACATAACACGAGTGAGTATAAATGTGCTCTTCGTTCGCTGAAATTGACTCTGAATGATCGGGGAACTGAGTGAAATACTTCACGCTGCATGTTAAAGAGAAAAACACCCGGTTGTTGTACAAGACATTTTCTTTTATGCACAAACTTCGCACTCTGATTTGAATATTTTCAATATTTTCTATTCTTGACTGATCTTTTGTCATAATTTTGGCAATAGATGAACTGTTAAATTGAGTCATTATTTGACTCATATAATGATATACAGACTCGGGACCTTGACAGGTGATTTTTATGAAGTATATGACCATTTGATCATTATCTTCTCAGTGTTTAAAATATTAGAGCAGTTATCAAAGTTTGATACAATTATGTTACATTTTGTATACACATTTATGTTACATTTAATTACCCTTTTACAGATTTACAGCCATATATATATATAAACCCCTCCCTAGACCCTCCTATAGAGACCGAATATTAACCATTTGTGACCCTCTCTGTGAAAACCAGCTTTTTTTTGTGATTTTTCTACAAAAAATCATCTTTCATAAGGTAAAGAACATTCTTTGAAAATGTAACCTTTACATCTTTAATACTGACCGAGTAAGGTCATGTCGAAGATTGAAATTAATGGTAGAAGTCAAACTTTGATGCTTGTTATCTCATAATTATGTTATGCTTGTTTTAAACTCAGACAAAACCAAAATGATGTGTTTTTCTAAATCAAGGAAAACAGACGATGCTTGTCAAATTGTTACACTAGATGAGAAAGTAATTGAACGAGTATCAGTCTATAAATATCTTGGTTTCCTTTTAGAAGAAAGTTTGTCTTTTAAGCAGCATATAGAGTGTTTAACAAAACAACTTAGAGTAAAGTTGGGTTTCTATTATAGAAACAAAGGCTGTTTCTCTTTTAGTGTGAGAAAAACACTTATACAAGCAACATTTCTGTCAATGCTGGATTACGGTGATATTTTATACATGCATGCAAATCAATCTTCGTTGAAAATGCTGGATTCAGTATATCATGCATCATTAAGATTTGTAACTAAGTCTAGTTTTCGGACTCATCATTGTAGCTTGTATGAGAGTGTTGGTTGGCTGTCTTTGCACAATCGCAGGCTAGAGCACTGGTATATTTTTCTTTTAAGGCTATACTGTACAAATTGCCTTCTTATCTATGTTCTCTTCTGACTCTTAAAGTCACTACCAGCAAATGTAATCTTCGATCATATGGGCAAATCATGTATGACATTCCACGAACGAGAACTGTCTTTGGTGAAAGTGCTTTTAAAGTTATCTTGGTATAAATTGCAGAATCATCTAAAATTGGACTATTTACCATCAATGACACAGTTTAAAATTAGGATAAAGGACTATCTGAGTACTAAATGCACATGTGCTATTACTGAGCGTTGCTGGTAATTATGTTGAGATGATGTTTTTTTTGTTAAATGTTGTTGTGTTGTTCTTGTTACTGTATATGTTTTTTTTTTATATGGAACTTTATTCTGCTGTCTTGGCCAGGACTCCCTTGAAAAAGAGATTTTGAATCTCAATGGGATTATTTCCTGGTAAAATAAAATATTTTGAGACTTTAGCCTGGATTTCACAGAGAGGGTCACATATTTTGTCATGACTTGATCTTTAAAATTGTATTCATAAAAAATGTTTTGTGTCCATAATATTTTATTTATCTCTGCTTAATACCCCTTAGTACCTTTACTAACACTTATACCTATCAATTAGATCCAGCAACAATTACTTAAAAACATAAATGAATAAAACTAAGATTAAGACTGTAAAAGTGTGACCGTAGATGTGTGTTTGTTTGATGTGAAATCAGACAGAAATGTGCTCTACTTTTTAATCAGTGTAAAACATTACGTCACTGACCAGTCAGCAAATCCAGCAAGATGGAGAGAAATGAGCAACATGCTGACGGAGGAGAGAAATCAAACTCACTAAATAACTTCTGCGTAGTAAACAAGACAAGTGTGTATAACTCAGGAGCTCAGGAGTGAGGTTTAGAAGCCGTAGATGAGTCCCAGTGAGATGCAAATCAAACCTCAGACAACACGAGACGAGGAGAACAGAAGTCTCTTTACCTTTGCCTCCTGTGCCCTGGCCTCCGGGTTTATTGTACAGGTAGATGTCATGGTCGGCATGGAAGTAATGCTAACAGGAGTGAGAAACAAAGAAAGTGGATTTATGGAGAATGGTCATTTTAAAAAGTAGTTATTTATTTATTTCATATCTTCATAACCAGTGTTGGGGAAAGTTACTTTTAAAATTAATGCATTACAATATTGCGTTACTCCCTAAAAAAGTAACTAATTAGTTACTTTTTATGGAAAGTAATGTGTTACATTACTTTTGCGTTACTTTTTGAATATGAGCAGGGCTTGATTGTTTGTTTTTAATACAAGAAGTTATATTTATAGCAAATATAAAAGCCTTTCACACCAAAAAGTGTAATGAATAAACCTCAGACTGAAGGACGAGTAAATCACGTCTGTACAGAAGAACACAGGAGAAGTTCAACACTCTTCAGCAATTAAAAACAATTGTTAGTTTATCTAAAGTAATTTTTGATTATTAGTATGATTGAACTGATCATCAAAGATCAGCAGCAAACACATCGTTAATAAAATGAGATTAGATATATTTGTGTTGTATTTAATTATTGCAGGTTTGCGTCATATTCTGAGTTTGCATTTCACTGTTTTAATTCATTTTGATGAATACTGAATCTGTTTTTTGCGAGTGGGATGAATTAATACACATTCATATTTAGTCTAGATTAGATCTACAGTAAGATCATGTTCACACAGCACACTGTCATCAATAAATGGGGAAAAAGTAACTCAGATATTTTCTAGTAAATGAAAAAGTATTGCATTACTTTACTAGTTACTTGAAAAAAGTCATATTATTACATAACTCGGGTTACTTGTAATGCGTTACCCCAACACTGTTCATAACTATAATTTCAAGGAGGAATGCACAATATATAGATTTGTCATTGTTACTGATTAAGATGACACTGGAATTAATGTTTTAAATGTTGATATATGCCAAGGCTAAAAACCTGTCACCTGTTTGCCATTAATCAAGAAACCACCATGATTACTGTGCACTTTACATTCTAATTACATATTGGCTTCCAATAGTATAGTATTTCCTATAGAAATACAATGAAGTGTGTGTTTTTGTCTTTCCTCCTGGTGCAGTAGTGCATTATGGGAGCTCTCTAAATGAACTCTCGGTGACCTGTTAAACCGAACCGCGCTCAGAAAGCATGAAAGTATAAACGCATTTGCAGCCCCGCTGCGGTCACGCTTTATCTGTGGTGCCTCACATGGAAATATAAACGGCTTATTGCAAACCAATTTATTTCATTTTCTGAATATTTACGTAATCACCTATTTTGGGAGGCAATGGATTTCATCAGACCGTTTTAAAATGATTTGGGAAAGTGATTACAACAAAAATATATTTCACTTGAAAAGTGAGTTCATTGCTTTAAGTCTTAAAATAAATCATATTTAGGTGTGAATTTGTAGTTGTATTTTGCAACTATTTTTGTTTAAACCAGGCAAAATTGTACAGATTAATAATTTTCTAAATTTGTATAGACTTTTACTATGAACCTAGAACAGAGCTTCTCTGATTGATCATCTCTATGAAGAAAAAGCCCAGGGAAAGTGGTCTCAGTGGTACCTTAAAGTGGTGCTCCATGTTGCTGTCAGTGTATTTGGGGATGTGGAGGAAGATGAGGAGGTTCTGACGGAGGTAGTGAGCCACCGCCTGGACCCACGGCACACAGTACTGCGGCAGACAGAACTCCATCACCTCCGTCGCCGGAGAGCCGGGAGGCTGAATGAACTGAGGCGAAGAGGAAAACACTATGAGTAATAACCAAAAATCATCTCCACAGTCTATTATCCAACCATGAATTAATCTCAGACGACACACCCGCTGACCGCCCACATGAGAAAAACAGAGACCAGAAGGTTCAGATGCTTTGTATTTCAGTAATATTTCAAAAACATCTTCAATAAAGACTTCTAAACCAACTCGCTCTGAGATGAATCACAACATTACAACTTTGATTCAAAGTATTTCAAAATCAGAAAAAGATTTCACACAGCTTCAGACGACTTGAAATACACTTTTTTTCCACAAATGTCTGTGTCTGCAAAGGGTGGGCAAATAAAATGAATCTACTTAATCTGTACTTAAAAACCTGCGGCGATTGGACAAGTCTGTCACAGATAAAAGACGGTCAGAGAAGAGGAGGAGAAATCACCTCCACATCTGCAGGCGTCAGTTTGCAGTTCCTGACCAGCATGACCGTAATAATGTCCAGCGTGGCCTCGTCCAGACGCTTCCTCAAAACCTTCACCAACTCATCAGAGATCTCTGGACCTGCGCATCACATCTCACTTAACAATACGACACAATAAAGTACAATACAGATAGCAAGCCGTTTCATAAGTCTCCCGAGCAGGTGCTGAAATCCCTCAGAGCTGCTCGATAAACCCAGAAACATCCCACCAATTATAAATATGCATTCAAAGACAAACGGATGACACTGGAAAAGATGTCCCTGGCTACACTTTGGGAGTGAAGTAACACATTTACAGGAAAAGAGATGACTCATGGCCCTGCTAACAGCAGAGCAACAGCGCCTCCTGTCAGCTGCTGATGATACTGCAGGTGATGCCGGAGACTTAGGTTCAAGGTTTCTTTATTTGTCACATAATAAATTATACAGGGTATAATTAGAAGTGAAATGTAATCGAATCAGGTCCGCTCAGTGGACAGTGCAAAATAATAAAAATAAAAATTATATAAAGTAACACAACACAAGAGCATATATATGGTAAAAAAAGAGAAATAAGAGTAAAATGTGCAATGAAATAAAAAAGTGCAAAACAATAAGATGTGCAAAACAATAAGATGTGCAAAAAACAATAAGATGTGCAAAAAAAACAGTGTACTGGGACTTAATAAATAGTAATGTGAATAAGAGGGATGTGCAGACGGGTTCAGGGTATTGTACATAAAGCAGCAATATTGAGAATATTTACAGTTAACAATGAGTTAAAAACCAATGCTGCTGTTTGTTGGTGGCTTCATTTTATAGGTGAAATAAAAGCAATTTCATTGTTTATATAAATATCTGCTGCATGCTCAACATACACCTCCAGACAAAACTTTGGGTGCACAGCTGAATTTACTGTATATGCAATAAAATGAGATAATAAACCTATATACAAATATATACTGTATAGTGTTGGGGAAAGTATTTTTTTTTTACAAAATAATGCATTATAATATTGTGTTTCTCCATAAAAAAGTAACTAATTGCATTACTTGCGTTACTTTTTATTGATAGTAATGCTGGGCTGGACTTGCTTGTTTTTGATAAATAACAAAAATGATATATTTTTTTGGGAACTGTAAAAGCCCTTTCACACCAACAGTGAAATGAATAAGCCTCTTCCTCTGCACCTCACTCCGTTCCTCTAAACGCAGGGACAGGAGAGATGTCAGTCAATCAATGCGAAAACAAAGTAACTTGCATTACTTAATAAAAAATAACGTGGATATTTCGTTGTAAATTTAAAAGTATTGCGCTACTTTACCAGTTACTTTTATGATCATTTTACCTTGCATTTGATTTTTTTACTTCTTTTACCCAAATATAATGTGTGGGCCTGTTATGCAATACAATATTATTAGTGTAACGTGTTTTAGTCACTATGTTGCATGTTAATGTGTGTTATAATTTTCTGTTCTTCTTCTAAAATGTCTATTCTTCCCAATTAAGGGTCACTGCAGCAGATCATCCATCTTCATTTTGCTCTGTCCTCTATTTCTATTATTATAAAATGTGCAAAATAGTCATAATAAAGAATGTGTTGATATGGGCTGATTTAATCAACATCTGCCCCTCAAAATGAAAAAGCTGTTTACACATGACTCGCTCTTGCTTTTATTCTCTGCTAATTGTTTAATTGCTGGTTTATTTAAAAACACACAAGACAGATGTCTTTGGTCGCTGTGCTGCGTCTTGCTGCTTTTTCAACGTATTGCACCATGAACGACACAAAGTTTAAACTATTTCAACTTCTAAAAGCATCTGAAAGGTACTGTATGTCATAAAGCATAAACATACTGTAATATGTCTGCAGATCTTTAAGAAACATGCTAAGTTCACATACTTGTTTCTCTGAAAAACTATGCTACAGCTAGTTATTCTGCTTTGAAACGTGCGTTGTGTCAGAAATTTTGTTTTATCTCTGTGATTCTGCCCACTGTCAATTTACCCAATAGTATTTGACACACAGGGTTGCCAGGTTGCAGAAAACTCAGCGTACTGCAGCAATGGAATCCAGCAAATTAACTTGGTTAGAGATCGCAGATTCTTAAAGGCTATCAAAAAAGCTTTAAGACCAGAGAGATATTAAAATGCGGATGAATCAACTCATGAACTTACAGTGCAAGGCTCATCACCTTCTGTTGTCAATTGCACTTGTTCCTGTTGCGTGACTTCAATCTGGCAACCCGCATAAGTTGAGTTGCGCTCTATTCAGCCGTTTACAAACGCAAGAATTGGTCTGAACTAAATGGTTCCTTATCAGTTTTGTTTTCAGTAAGTGTGGCTGATGAAGTGGTGTAACATCCCTCACAGAAACCAACACATTTCATTCATCTTTAGTTTCGTCACGTACTGTGAGAAACATTTATCCATCTCTCTCTCTCACCTGCGGTGCCTACACCATGCACCTGCAGCAAAATGTGTTTGTCCACCAGTCCAACCGGCCTTGAGCCTTCCTGAGTCGAGCGTGAAGCCTGTGAACACGATACAGGTCATCACACACTTACATACAACATAAAACACATCACATCCGGCTCATTCTACGCCTGCTTTTCAGGCTATAAACACATAATTGCTCACATCTCCCATTTCTATAACTCGTCCCGTCAGGATGAGGCTCATTAATGGTGTAAACACAAGGACAAATCAGTCACTCTGGAAGGCGACCTGAGCCCTAATGGCTCCTGAGGGCTCTGGTTTCCTAAAGCGTAATGAGAAGTGACAGTATGTGAATGTTACCGTGTGGTCCTCAGAGCCCAGCGGCTCCTGGCTGCGGGCCAGACCCACAGAGCGCGACACGTGCACGTTTCCATCCAAATCACTGTACTTCCCTGCCTGAGACGTCTCGGAGAGTCTGTGGAGGTGACCAGAAGGGACGAGGAGGTCAAGAACATGAAACGAATTCAAATACATTGCAGCGAGACTGGAGGAAAGAAGCCACAGATGGAGAAATTAAAGAGATATTATAGTGGCACAACATTTTCTGAGTGACCTACAAGTAAATATTGTGCAAAAAAATATTTGTTGGGTATGGTAATAATACATATTTGTGAATGTGTATACATATAAATGATAATATGTCTGTGTATAGTCGTTGAGATTTAATAGCAGCTTCACAAACTGAACTGAAAGGATCTAATTAAATTGAGGATGATTAAGAGAACAAGATGAGATAATGGCAATCAGATCTGGATTTATCTTGCACAAAACAATAAGGTTCAGGTGATAAAACAATGAATTAGGTAATAAATCTACAAATAAAAGAAACAAAAACTGATTATAAATCTAATTCTGCATATATACATAGAATTATATTGACATTTACATAATTAGATTAGTCCAAAATAATGTTTTATATAAACATTTCTTATGTTATTTGATAATTATTCATATTTATTTTAAGAATTATTCTATGTACTGCAAAATAGTAGATGTGACATCATTTAATAAATTTTGATACCCGAAATTACGTTAAATTAATATTTGTAGACACTCTTTCTTGCTGTCCTTCTCTGCTATTTTTTAATTGTTGGTCTATTTAAAAATATGTTTGACTGACGTCTTTGGTTGTTGTGCTGCCTCTCTCTTTCTCTCCAGGGTTACAACACATTTTCTGTTTCAAAATACAGTCGTCTGTAAATGCTTTCACTTTCCCAGGGTTAGTTTTGATTGATTTTCTTGAAGTGACAACATACAGAGCCCCTAAACAACATGCACACAAACAACCTTTTGTGCCCTCGAGAAATTATTCACATGCATATGAGAATTATTTGCATGCTTACACATTACAATTTCTAGTTTTATATAACCTACTTCCTTTGTGTATCACTGCCATCTTACTATGAATAAAATAAAAGCATGGATGCACGTGAATTAACATATCTATTTGCTCAAAAATTAGTTTTTCTTATGGTATTACCCCTATTAATGTCCAAAAATGTACTGTACTGTAATCTACTGTAAAGAAAAAAGTGTTTACATTTGTCTTTTGTTGGGGCAGTATGCCATATTTCAAGGCCTTAGGTCTCTTTACCGCATACTTTGTGGAGGCCAAGACACCATACTGCAAAATGTGCTGATGGCACAATAGGTAGCTCAATGTGCATTGTCCTATATGCCAAGTTTCTCATGCGCACATACAAGTCTGTATATTTTTGCAAAGGTCCTTAAGGCTCTAATACGGTGCTAAGAATATTGTGAGAAGAAACCCAAAATGCTTATAACCTGCAATTTTGCATAAAAAAAAGTGCACGTTGAATTCATTCGGTTATATTTTGACTTGGACTACCTTTACAACAAATGTATTTTCAATACATTCTTAATTTTCTATTATAAAAAACTAAATATGGGCAAAAGTCTGGAAACACAACTTTTCCATACTCTGCTTTCTTTTTTCCATACTTTTCCAAACCCATAGGAACCCTGTGTCTCTCTCTCTCATATATATATATATATACACACACATTTTATTTTTTTTTTTTTAAGCTGTTCAATATTTACAGAGTTAAAAATGCATCACGGCCTCTACAAAAAATATTCGTCAGCACAACTGTTTTGAACATTGATAATAATCAGAAATGTTTCTTGAGCAGCTAATCAGTATATTATAATGATTTCTGAAGATCATGTGACACTGAAGACTGCAGTAATGATGCTGAAACACAGCTTTGATCATAGGAATAAATTACATTTTAATATATATTAACAGACAACAGTTAATTGTAATAATACTTCACATTTTTATATTTTTCTTTGTATTTTTAATGAAATAAATGAGGCCTTGGAGAGCATAAGAGACTCAAAAACCTCACCAGCCCCAGACTTTGAACGGAGTAAGTCACTACTTTAACATTCACATTTCTGCATTTGGAAAAGGTTTTTATCCGAAGCGGTTAACTCTCTATTCGATGCAAGCTCTTCATCAGTTCATGCACTCCTGGGAATTGAACCCCTGACCTTGGTGTTGGAATCAACATGATCTCTTCTCAACTCTGCTCTTCAGATACCAGCATCATTCACTGAAAAGCTCAAATTGGTCAATAACTAATATGAACAAAAGCAGAGCTTGTGACTCACCGGAGGTAGAACACAGATTTGGTGGTGCGCTCCTGATAAACAAACATGTTTTTGCGGTTTACCACACAGAACGCGTTAAGAACGGAGCGCAGAGCCTGGATAGCTGAAAGAACAAGAGAAAATACAAGCTTCAAAGTAAAACCATGCCATGAAGAGCCACCTGATTGGTCCGCTGTGCTGTCACTCACCCCGGGACACGCCCATGTTGGGCCCCATCTTGAGGCGCGGGTGAACGTAAATAACGGTGCTCCAGACCACGTCACAGGCGAAGTAACCCGGGATGAACTGCATGGTGGCGGCAAGGTAGTCCCGCGGCTGATAGCTCTCGTCTGCATTGTAGTCTGGGTGGGAAAGGTATAATTATGGGGATGAGAGTTTCATTTGAGCAATTTCATAACAAAAGGGAGATTAGCAGGATTAGCTGAACTCAACAGGCCCACAGAGCACCTCAAGTTGTACGATATAAATGAAGCATTTGAGCGTTCATCTCGGTGGTCGACCGGATCCAATTCATTTGCACAGTGTGAGGCAGAACGAGGAGGACATTAGTGCGGTAATTCACGCTAAACAGTGGTCAATGAGGCGAGTGCTTGACTCGTACTGCTGTCTCATTATCACCACCCTTGAATTGACCTTCCCGATGGGTTTTGAGTGAGAGTCTGTGTTTGTTTGCATTAGTGTTATTCATCAGGCTTTATTAAATCTGTACTGCATATCAAGAGTGCAACAATATCAGCGGTTTTCATTTAAACACAGCCACCTGAGCACAGGGCCGCACAATTCATTCAAATAAAACTGGAATAGAGATCTGGCTTTGTGCTGTTATCACAGGTGCTGCAATTTAATTAAAAATACTGCAAAAGTTACTTTCTTACTTAGTGTTTTCATCTCGTTTTCCAGCACAAATATATAAACATTATTAAATCAAGATACAATCAGTTAACGTAAGATATAAGTCTTGTTTTCTGCATCAAAATTAAGCCAGTTTTAATGCTTAAAACAAGAAAAAATAGCCAAAATAAATAGCCAAAAATTGTTTTATGATTGGCAGATATTTTTTCTTGTTTTAAGCAAAAACTCACTTAATTTGATTTTGATAAGAAAGTTTATGTATTTGTACTGGAAAAATATCAATTTTTTTGCACTGCAAAGTTGGATCTTGTCTTGAGTCAATGAGTTTTGAGATTCATAACCAGCTAAAATAATTTCCTTATTTTCAAACATTAAAACATCAAGCTTTTAAAGTGGCGATAAATATTGCAACATTCACTGTTAAATAAATTATTTTACAAATATTTTAAATATTAGATTTTTTATTTTGCTGTAAAATAGTAAAATCTTAACATTTATTATTTTGTTTAATAGTTTTATTTAATAATATATATTATTATCATCATCACTATTAATTTTATAGTAATATTGATATATCACCACAATTTGGCCAATATGCTTTTTTATTGCATTTTAAAACTTGCAAATCACAATTTTATCCTAAAATAAAAAATCTAAATAAATAAGTATCTAAATACATCTCAATTAGATAACTGACTCGTGCATGAATCTGGAGCAATACGAGTGAAAGAGGTTAATATTTCATGCATTTGTTTTATTTAGTCATTAGAAACAGTAACTAACAACTATTTCTTTCAACGTTCAGCATGAGTTTTATTCAGTAATAATCAGCATGGGCTACTCTCCCATCTCTTTTGGCATAAAAGACTCCAAATGTGTGACGAAATTAAAAGAAAATGGAAAAGTAAAGCAAGCTGAGCTGGAACGTTTGGATCCATAAGGAATCTTTTTATAGATGAAGAAATCTGGAGAAATTATTAATATTTTCTGACAGATTTAGGCTTAGCTATTTTTAAAAATGAAAAACATGACTACAAGTGATTAAAAGAAAATCGCCTCTTCCTGTCCAAGAGGTTGTGAGCCCTGCTCTGGCATGCATACGGCTGCTGCATGTAGAAAGAGTGTGTGATCAGTCATTCGGCGGTGGCATTAATCACTGTACCGTCAGAGTTAGTCATCCTGGGCCGGTAGAGCGACTCGTGCTTCCAGATGTCCTCCTCGCTCTCAGCCACTAAGAGAGAGTGGCACACGCGACTGTCATGCAGGTCCTGCAGTAGAAGGCGCTGTGGAGAAAGACAAGGGAGGTTAAACAGTGAAAAAGTGAGAAGGGTCTGGCTGCAGACTGACTTGCACTTGCGCTCAGACACTTCCACGCTCAGCACTTGCACGCTCAGACACTTGCACGCTCAGACACTTGCACGCTCAGACACTTGCAGGCTCAGACACTTGCACGCTCAGACACTTGCACGCTCAGCACTTGCACGCTCAGGCACTGGCACGCTCAGACACTTGCACGCTCAGACACTTGCGCTTCTGCTAGTGATGTCATTTGCAGTCTTTTTTATTTTGTTCTATTTATTGATTTTTTTTGTTTGAATCTCTCAACATTTTACAACAGTAGCCAGGTGTTGAAGACAAGAAAAAAATAACTAAAATACAATGTCACTTGCAGTCGCTGCTTGCCCTTTGAGAGATTCAAACAAAAAATAATTAATAAATAGAACAAAATAAAAAATAAAAAAGACTGCAAGTGACATCACTCATGAGCGGAAGTGTCTGAGCGTGCAAATGTCTGGCGTGCAAGTGTCTGGCGTGCAAGTGTCTGAGCTGCAAATGTCTCAGCGTGCAAGTGTCTAGCGTGCAAGTGTCTGGCGTGCAATGCTGAGCGCGTGCGTCTGGCGTGCAAGTGTCTGGTGTGCAAGTGTCTGAGCGTGCAAGTGTCTGGCGTGCAAGTGTCTGGAGCGCAAGTGTCTGAGCGTGCAAGTGATGCGTGTAAGTGTCTGAGCGTGCAAGTGTCTGAGGGTGCAAGTGTCTGAGGTGCAAGTGTCTGGCGTGCAAGTGTCTGGCGTGCAAGTGTCTGGCGTGCAAGTGTCTGAGCGTGCAAGTGTCTGAGGTGCAAGTGTCTGGCGTGTAAGTGTCTGGCGTGCAAGTGTCTGGCGTGTCCAGACCCTATTGGAAAAATTGGAAAGCAGCGGTTAAGGATCGGAGGCGATGGCCCTGAGACAGTGGGTCTTTCTGACCAGAATAAGCTGCAAAGTGGACCGGATTTAATACTGATAGTGAAAAGGATGTTCTTTACCTGGTTGACTATTCGGCACATTTCTCCAATCCTCCTCACCACCAGCTGATGAAGACGCAGGCACTCTGGGATCTCCTCCTCTTCCTCCTCTTTCTCTCTGTTAAAACTCCTGCCAACACAATGCTCAAGATTTACAACACTACAAATTGTTTTAACAATCTCAGCCGGAAAATGCAAAACTCAGTTTTGTTTGCATGTCTGGGGAAAAGCGTTTGCAATTTCAGCAGTACAAACAGACAAGCTGCTCATTTGTATGCTTCATGTATTTAGAGCACAACTGAACACAAAACTCATTTATAGGCATAAAACTTACAAGGACAACAAAAACATGAGGCATATTTCCACGAATAAGTAACTAAACTCTTTCCGTAAACTACAGCTTTTTTATATTATCTGATCATATTTTTTTCTCATAATAATTTTGGTAACAGCATTGAAATCAACAATACATTTTGTAAAATATAAAATAAAATGTTTTATTTATATAGGCATAATTTAAATAAAATTATAATATTATTATAATAATTCAGTAATAAAATGTCATTTAAATTAATAAATGAATAATTATCAAATAACATTAAATAATTAATTATTTGTATATCAAGTAAAACATAGTTTTTGACCATTTTACATTTTATAAAAAATTACTTTTAATTATATGTATATATATATATATTTATTTATATACATATATGTGTGTGTGTGTGTGTGTGTGTGTGTGTGTATTAGGGCTTGGCGATATGAGCAAAAATTCATATCTTGGTATTTTTTGGCTGATTTGCGGTATAGATATATCTCTGTATTTTGTATTTGGATTAAACAAATAAACAATAAATGTGAATCTTACCATGTAGGCATATATTATGTGCAAAAAAGGGTTGAAATCACATTACATTCTAACATTGCGATCTAAAAATTAATTAAGTTACATTTATTAAAATCAAATAAAAAATGAAAGTAAAAAAAGCCTCATTACAGTCACTTTACAGTTAGTGCTCTCATACAAATACACTTACTTGTAGGTTTACAATTCTACATACGTTACATTTATATTTTCCAACTACAAATATTTCAGCAAAATGTATATTTTAGTCAGAGTTATTCGCTCCTATTTCATTGCGCTCTGTTTGTTTGGGGCACGTTCTGAACTAAGTATGAGAAGTTTAGCGGAGAAAGCAAATCAAAAGCTCATGCACTTCTGACAGCAAAATGGACATATTTCCATGGTTTTCTAACATTTACAGATGGAGAATATACCCGTGAAATGTAAGTTATGCATTTAGGAAAACAGCACATAGCTCAAAACAGCATCTCTGTCAGCGGCACACAGCCTTTCTGTTCGAGCATCTGACGGCGAGCCGCTTTAAACTGAATCTAAAGTTTTGAGTTTAATAAGAAGCTGGTCACATGTTTAGAACAAAGTGTATTCTGCACTTTCTCTGCAGCAGTTCAGTCTGTGTCCTCCTCCCTATAAATATTATTTATTAACGCCATTGCTTCGTACCGTATTGCTTATAAGAAATTGATATATTGTACAAACTCGATATACCACCCAGCCCTAGTGTGTATTATATATTATATAATGTTCAAAAATGAATTTAAAAGTATTGTTTATAAATTAATTATTTATAAAGCAATATTTTATCAAATAAATAAATTCATTAATAAGAATATAATAATATAAAATAATCAATACACTTTATATATACACACACACACACACACACACACACACACACACACACATATATACACACATATATATACATATATATATATATATATATATACACACACACACACACACACACACACATATACACACACACATATATATATATATATATATATATATATATATATATATATATACACACACACACACACACACACATATACACACACACACACACATATACACACACATATATATATATATATATATATATATATATATATATATATATATATATATATATATATACACACACACACACACACATATACACATACACACATATATATATACACACACACACACACACATATATATACACACACACACACACACACACACATATATATATATATATATATACACACACACATATGTGTGACCCTCTCTGTGAAAACCCAGCTAAAGTAATTTTTGTGATTTGCTGTTTTCTACAAAAAATCATCCTTCATAAGGTAAAGAACATTCTGTGAAATTTGTACCTTTATATCTTTAATATTGACTGAGTAAGGTCATGTGAAAGATTAAAATTATAGTGAAATGAATGGTAGAAATCAAACTTTGATGCTCGTTATCTCATAATTGGATTTTGAGTCTTTAGCCTGGATTTCACAGAGCGGGTCACATATACACTATATACACTGAATGCTATAACCCGAGCGCGTCTCTGCAGCAGCACCTGGCGTGAGAGAAAACCTCCACTCTGTCCTGATGAATCCTGATGATGAGCCAGAAATCAGGCATGAGCGGCATCTGTCTCTCCTGCTCGTTCATAGTGGGTCCGTCACACTCCGAATCACTGCTGCCGCCATCGTAACCTGAACCACACACAGCAGAGGGACCATGAGGATAAATGGGAGCTTTAGCATGCTTTGTGTTGTATGAAGCCTCACCCAGCATGTCTGAGTCCATGCTGCCCTGACTGGAGACCACGCTCTGAACTCGACTGGGCCGCAGTTTCCCACTGCCTGAAAGAGATAGGAATCAAAGCCACTGAGAATAAATAATATCAACTTTATTATAACAAAATCAATACACCAGAAAAACATCCGAAGAGTCGACATGTGTAAGGCACAATAATCCAAACAGGCACAATAAATAATCAAATGATCCAAAATATATATTTTTTATCATGCAACATATCCATTTATGTTATCGATCTCTGTTTAAAAGGAATAGTTTCACCCCAAAATAAAAATCTGCTGACAATGTCCTCATCCAAGATGTAGATGAGTTTGTTTCTTCATCAGATTTGAGATGTAGCATTGCATCAGTGTCTCAGCAATGGATGCTCTGCAGTGAATGGGTGCCGTCAGAATGAGAGTCTGATAAAAACATCACAATAATCCACACCACTCCAGTCCATCAGTTAATGACTTGTGAAGCAAAAAAAGAAACAAATCCATCATTAAGACTTTTTAACTTCAGATTTCTGGCCAAAATCCATAACAATGCCTCCTCCAGTTCATCCACTGTTGTCACTCACATTTAAATCCACACACATATATGTTAAGATCAGTTTTTTCTTGTAAACAGTGTTTGATCTGTGCAGATTTCTTTCCTGATTCAAACCACCCCACTTTTTCACTGGAGGAAGCGTTATTATAGATAAAGGACTCAAACAATGGTTTGAAGTTAAAACACCATAATGATGGATTTGTTTCTTACAAGCACGCAGCTTTTGTCTGCTCAAGACATTAACTCATGGATTATTGTGATGTTTTTATCAGCTGTTTGGACTCTCATTCTGACGGCACCCATTCACTGCAGAGCATCCATTGCTGAGACACTGATGCAATGCTACATTCTCCAAATCTGATGAAGAAAAACTCATCTACATCTTGGATGACCTGAGGGAGAGGACATTTTCATTTTAATAGTTTCAGTTAAACTATTCCTTCATGATGACT
Organism: Gymnocypris eckloni scoliostomus; assembly: GCA_027564155.1. Taxonomy (NCBI): domain Eukaryota; kingdom Metazoa; phylum Chordata; class Actinopteri; order Cypriniformes; family Cyprinidae; genus Gymnocypris; species Gymnocypris eckloni. The sequence continues at coordinate 13,080,989 of CM050419.1, forward strand.
CTTGCACGTGGCATTGAAATGCTTCTTAGTTGTCTTTTTCATCCTCATAGTATGCAGGCTTTTTTTGCAACTTTTCCCTTAATTAGAGTCCAGTGTTAGGAAGGTTACTTTGTAAATGTATTAGGTTACAGATTATGCGTTACCCTATTTAAAATGTAATAAATGGTATAACTATTTAAATTACTTTATTAAATGTAAGTGATTGCATTTGATTACTTTACAAAATTCTAATTTCTCCATTTGTCCAACATTTATCTAAACTGTTAATCATTTTCAAACATGTCTCAACACTGATTACTGTCAGAATTTCATAATCCTTCATCACTTGAATTAAGATTATAATAATTACATTTTAAAGCACAGCCACCACAAAATCAGACTTTACCACCTCTTTTTACTTTGAGATTGTTCGGAGGTAAAATACAGATTTAAACTCATACACAGTTTTATAGCTATGATACTGTTGAGATCAAACCTTTGCACAGCTATGACAGCAAACACTGGCATCTAACAATAAAAACAGTTATTTAAAAATAAAGCATATACACACAAGCCCAAATAGGAAATAAAACAGTTATCAAATAAGCATGTGTTCTGTGTCCTAAACTCCTGATACATTGGGGTCTCATATTTTAGAGCAAGTAATGCAATTTTGGAAAGAAATCACTCAAATCTGTTTGAGTGTGAAAATATTCAGTTGTAACCTCCTTTGTAATCATTAACATTAATTGAATACAAGTAACTGTGATTTAACTACACTTTTGTTCCACAGTAACTGGTTACATTTATTTTGTAATTAAATGAGATGTAACTAGTTACTCCCAGCACCGTCAGAGTCTAACAGTTTGCACTGGCTGCCAATAGCCGCCCGCATCAAATTCAAGGTACTGGTGTTTGCTTACAAGACAACCAGTGGCACTGCACCAATCTACATACACTCATTAGTTCATGCTGTTCAGTGTACGCCGCCTCAGGGTGCCATCCCAAAGAGACACAAAATCACTCTCACAGAGCTTTTTCTGGACCATTCCCAGCAGCTGGAACAACACAAACCTCAATTTGATCAATTTAAAAAAAAAAGATTTTTTTGCCAGCACCAGACCAATTAATACTAGCACTTACATATTCTATTCTTTTTAGTCAAATGTATTTTTTTAATAAAAACTTGCAATGTGTACTGTGTTAAAGATTTGTCACAGCACTTGTATGCAGTTGCTCTCTTTATTGTTCTCCTCATTTGTAAGTCGCTTTGGATAAAAGCGTCTGCTACATGTGAATATAACTTCTCAAGCAGGATCTCAGTAAAGGTTTCTGGTGACACTCACTGTGTGTGGTGGACTGCACAGACTCGGCCAGGCTGGCGGCGGAGGGCGTTTTGGGAGGAGACGTGTGATCAGACGAGCGCTCGGTGCTGCTGCTGACCGCCTGCAGGTGACCGCTGAAGGCACTCTGAGCTCGAGTCTCCTCTGCGTCGGTCTGTTTGAGCTGCACGGGGTCAGAGGTCTCGGAGAGGGACTCGCTGGCTGAATCAGCTGCTGCAGGTCGCGTGTCCTCATCAGCCCTCTGTGCTTCTCCACACTCCTCCGCCTGCTGCGGGGAAAACAGAGGAATCATATTCCAGACAACTAAGAGACATTATTATAACACGGCTCATTGGGAGATTTGATTATGATCCGTTGCATTCTGAGATCAGATATTTTTGTATAAATTATGCTAACTTTATCTTCAGCCAATGATTTCTTGCCGTTTCATGTCTTGTATCACTCTACACTCTTATTGTTCTCACATAAAATCATTTCAACTCAAATCTTACATTTGAATGCATACGTTTCATGCCCGTTTATGTATATATTTTCATTTAAATCATAAATTAGGTCATTTAAGTTTATGGTCAGTTTTTTTATGTTCTCTTTAGAGCTGCATTTATTTGATTAAAAACACATGTAATATTGTGAAATAATATTACTATTTCTATGTAAATGTATTGTAAAATGTATTTTATTCCTTTGATCAAAGCTGTATTTTCAGCATCATTTCTTCAGTGTCACATGATCATCAGAAATCATAATAATATGCCGATTTGCTGCTCAAGAAACATTTCTGATTATTATCAATATGTTGAAAACCGTTGTGCAGCTGAATATTTTGGTGAAAACAGTGATACATTTAATTTTTCAGGATTCTTTCATGAATAGAAACAGCAATTATTTCATATAAAAATATTTTGTAATATTATAAATGTCTTTGATTTTTTTAATGCATCATTGCTGAATAAAACTAATTCTTAAAAATGTAATAAAATGAAACGTTAATTTTCTTTCATATTGAAAAATTTCGAATTGCAAATTTCCCGCAAAAACCTACCCGATGATCAAATTAGAAAACATTATTATAAATCAGGGGTTCTCAAAGTTTACATTCAAAGGTCCGAATCTGAATTATCATCAACGTTAAAAGGTCCGAAATAATTGTTATTAAAAAACTTGTTTTTATAAACATGCTTATAACCTTATATAACAATTCAACTTGATATATGCTTAATTATCATATTTATGACGTCATCAGGTTGTACTTGCGTTTACGAAAATTAACCATAGTTTTATAAAAAAAACATTAAAAAAAACCATGTGGTTACTATTAAACCATGATAACCACAAATGAACCATGGTCTTGCTACACTAACCATAGTTTAACCATTGTATTTGTAGTGACACTGGTTATATAAATTGTAATCAATATGCAAAAGAAAAAATTGAATTTTTACTACACTTTTATTATAATAAAACCATGGTTATTTTTCATAAGGGTTACTCGACAGTACTGCATTTTATACAACTAAATGCCCAATAAAGCAGTTCTCATTTAGGCCTTTACATATTTAATGTTTCTGAAATAGTACTTCATGTAACCTGCAGTCCCTTCAACTGAATTGACAAAATCTTTTAAATATATATTTCATGGAGCACAAACATGCACTATGTGCATATTTCAACCCTTTCCAGATGAACTACACTCATGTTCATATGTCAGACGGTCAACAGTGAGAGGTTTTAGGAAACGCTGTTTTGTACTCGTTCATTCACAAGTCTGCTGCAGTTCGGTTCGGTTCTTTGAATACGCTGCTCACTCTGCCGGTGGAGAAAGACTGCATCGGGGGTCAAAACCGGTGACATTATTCTACTGAATGAAATCTAAGGTTTATCCAAAATGTCGCTAGTTGCTATGTGCTTTGTCTTACAAAAGTCTCTGTAATCACTGCAACACTGGTTCATGCGCCCGTGTGTGTGTGTGTGTGTGTGTGTGTGTGTGTGTGTGTGTGTGTGTGTGTGTGTGTGTGTGTGTGTGTGTGTGTGTGTGCCACGCACACCGCACGGAGGTATGAGTGATACAAGTGGTGGCGGGTCTGGATTGAATTCCCTCCCGGTCCGGATCCGGACCGGAGTCCGGACTTTGAGAAGCCCTGTTATAAACTAACCGTTGTGAATCGGCCTAAACTAAGGCCATAGTTTTGAGCACTGCCTGGTTATGTACTTGCTCAAATATTGATATTGGATCATTTTTAACCAAAATAAGTTACAGACTGCAGCTTTAATGTGATAACTTCATCATTAAACAAATGCAATGTATTTCTTCAGGTGTGGTTTCAAAGATTGCTGATAATTACCTCAGTGTTAGGCTCTTTTTTCTTGGACTCTGCTTCTCTGTCTGACGTACAGATGTGTGCTGATGCTCTGGCTGCGTCCTCCACCTCAGGACACAGGCTGGTCTGCCGAGACGCTGTTCCTGCAGCCGTTGAGTACCGAGCAGCGATGTTAGACAGCTGAAGCCTGTGCGACTGCTGGCGACTCAGTGAGACGTAGTGGAAGTTGTGCTGCTCTGCGTTCAGCAGGTAACCAGGGAGCGATAACCTCTTGAACTCCTGCAGCGAGGAAGCAGGGACGTGTTATTAAACAGCAGGGCAGAACATAATCTTGTGCCTGACCTTTCCTGGGGAGTCTTATCACTACTAATAGAGTTCAAACCTCTTGAAACTTTTCCAGCGACTGCTCGGGACCGAATACGAACTGCAGGGGAACGAGCTCGCTGTGGCACTGCGGGCGTCCGCTGGAGCGACACACGTGCTCCAACACTTTCTGCAGCGTGGAGGAGCTGATAACAGACGAGTGCCGTAGAGCGGAGACGATCTCGTCCTCCAATAGCCATCGGATCTGAAACAGTCACAGACAGGGTTATTCAATTATACAGTATACACATACATATATGTGACCCTGGAGCACAAAACCAGTCATAAGGGTCAATTCTTCAAAATTAGATTTATATATAATATGCATATGAAAGCTGAATATATAAGATTTCCATTGATGTATGGTTTGTTATGATAGGATAATATTTGGCCGAGATACAACTATTTGAAAATCTGGAATCTGCTAAAAATCTAACTTTTGAAAATCATCTTTAATCATAAATTTAGTTTTAATATTTTTGCAGTAATAAATTTACAAAATATATTCATGGGACATGATCTTTACTTAATGTCCGAATTATTTTAGATTTTTGTTTAGTTTTAGTACGAAAATAACTGAAATAATAAAAAACGAAATACTAAAAACGAGAAACATACTAAAAAAAAAAAAAAACTAATAAAATGACTAAAAACATTCATAATATTAATGAAAACCAATAGATTATTAATGATACTAAAATAATGCTTGTCAGAAAAAGAAAAAACAATATTTTAAACAGAGTGATCCTCCTTTTGCAATAATAAACTGTCTGAACTTTCATTCATATTTCATAAACTGTGCTTTCATTACTGGATCAATGTTAAATAATTGTGTAACACCTTAAATAAGACTCCATTCGTTACCATTAACTACATTATTTATGATCATTATTTATCATTTAGTTAACTCATTATTTATGAATTAACAATGCAACTTTATACTTTATTACAAGCATTAATGAATCACTGCTAATTGCTACATTTACCAATGGATTGTAAAAATAAAAAGTTGAGTCTGGAAATATTATTTTATGAAATTGAGCTAACAAGAAATAACAATAAATAGTTATATTTTATGAACAAATTTTAATAAATACTACAAAAAAAGTATTTCTCACTATTAGTTAACGTTAGCAATGCATTACTAGTGGAACAATTATTATTATTTAACGTTGTAATACTTTTACATCATTTCAAATATTATTATTATTATTATTATTAAAGAAAGAAATGCTTATTTTCACTCTCACCTCATCCATAGTAGCTAAAACAGCCATTTTGTGCAGAATAGGAAGTTTGGACAGAGGATCTCCAGACATACTGCAGAAGATGATCAAATCAGTTATTACTCCAGATATTTGTCTACAGAAGATGTGTGCTGAGCTCTGAACGCTCACCTTTCCACACCGACCCCGCGCAGGCCGTCCAGATTAGCCATGAGCTCCTCGTCCGAGCGATAGGAGGAGGGCTGTCCAGGGGAGCGGGTCAGAGACACGCTGCTCTCAGACGTGTACCTGCAGTACATGTACAGAGACCATTCAGGATCACGCTAGCTGTCTGATGCTTTCCGCTTCACAGGCACTGACCTGTTGTGTCGGCAGTCAGGAGTCATGACCTCGATGTCCAGAGGTAACGTGAGCACGAAGATATCAAGAGTGACCGATAACTCGTTCAGATCCACCGACTGAAGACTCTCGGCGTTCTCAAGACAGGTAATGACTTCACCTGCAAACGACATTCGGATATCCTCCAACATTACTGAACTTACATGAGCCAGGTCATTACTAGTCAGAGGAAAACCAAATCAATATATATGTTTCATCCCCTCTAACCAATGAACTCCCATAATTTGTCTTGAGTTGTTAGTATTATATTATATTATAGAATTTATTGATATTTTAAATTAACATTTATTTGTATATTTTCAGTGTTTATTTTAGTTTAAACTGCTTTTGACATTTTTATTATTTTTCTATTTAAGCTTTTATTTATTGTTTTTCATTTGAGTTGAAGTTTTGGTATTTTTCGGTACTTTAAAAACTTAATTTTATCTCCATTAGTTGCCAAAGTAACATTTTTCTGTCTCTTTTTTTTAAGTTCAACATTTTCATTTCAGCTTAATTTTAATTAAAGGAATGTTTAGTTATAGATTTATTTTTAGAAAAACTATTTAGTTCTATTTTTTATTTTAGTTAGTGATAACAAGACTATTGATCAGGATATTAATGTGCCATATTCTCATATATATTTAGCCAATTAAATGGATAAATGTCTTATTTTTTAATTATTACATTCACAAGCAAAATATAAATGACTTTTCCAGGTCACGACCATAAGCTAATTAACATAAGGCAACCTACATTTACACATTAAATAAACACCCAATTAGTACTAAACAAATTGTTTAGTAATATTAACAATTTGTTAATGTGAAAAAGAGAGCCAGTCATAACAAACTCATTTACATACAGAACAAAGCTCACTGACAATCATAATCATTTATACACTGCCCGGCCAAATAAAAGTCACACTCTAATATTTAATTGGACCGCCTTTAGGCACGCGTTCACCGTGGCATCGTATTTATGTCACAACATTTATTCCTATCCAGAGTTGCATTGATTTTTGGCCAAGATCCTGTATTGATGATGTGAGAGTAGTCACTACGCCTCTCTTCTTACCCTGATCACTCTGTACAGGGTACATCTGGACTCATAAGACCACATGACCTTCTTCCATTGCTCCCAAGTCCAATATGTATGCTCCCTAGCAAATTAAAGCCTCACTGATAAGTGGTTCTCTTAAGACTACACGGCTATTTAGTCCCTTGAGTTCCCTTCACATTGTGCATGTGTAAATGCTCTTACTATTTGTTACGATCCTTGGCATCGTTGTTTTCGTGTGTTTTGCTTTGTGTATGTGTATGTGTGCAGGGATTGAGGTCTGCAACCCGACCTGAACCTGCGGGTCCCGAAATAATTTCGGGTTTCGGGTTAATGTTTAATGGATAACCGGGCTCGGGTTCGTAGCTAAACCCAAACTATATGCAGAGGCTTCGCTGCTTTCATAGGCATACGCACACACATATCAGAGATCGCGCACAAACAACGGAAACTTTTATTAGTAAAATAGCTTCGACAGGCTACTGACTTGAAGTCACAACATCATATTTATCTGCAATGGAGGCGGCAAAATCGCTGTTTTGAGTAACTAAGCCTCATTGCTTGTAGAGAAGAGCGCAGCGCAGGTTCACATGCGCGCAACATTCATCCCTCTCTCTGTCTCTGTCTCTGTCTCTGTCTCTGTCTCTCTCTCTCCCCTCCTCCCTCCCTCCTCTCTCTCTCCCTCCCTCCCTCCCTCTCCCTCCCTCCCTCTCCCTCCCTCCCTCTCCCTCCTCCCCCCTCCCTCCTCCTCCCTCCCTCCCTCTCCCCTCCCTCCTCCCTCCTCCCCTCCCTCTCCCTCCTCTCCCTCCCCCTCCCCCCTCCCTCCCTCCCCTCCCTCCCCTCCTCCCTCCTCTCTCCCTCCCTCCCTCCCTCTCCTCCCTCCCCCTCTCCTCTCCCTCTCCTCCTCCCTCCCTCCCTCTCCCTCCCTCCCTCCCTCCCTCCCTCCCTCCTCCCTCTCTCTCTCCCTCTCCCCCCCTCTCCCTCTCTCCCTCCCTCTCTCTCCTCCTCCCTCCCTCCCCTCCCTCTCCCTCTCTCCTCCTCCCCTCCCTCTCCCTCTCCCTCCCTCCTCCTCCCTCTCCTCTCTCCCTCCTCTCCCTCCTCCTCCCCCTCCTCCCCTCCTCTCCCTCTCTCCCCCCTCCCTCCCCTCCCTCTCCCTCTCTCCCTCCCTCCCTCCCTCTCCTCCCTCCTCCCTCCCTCCCTCCCTCTCCCTCCCTCCTCCCTCCTCTCCCCTCCCTCCCTCCTCTCCCTCCCTCCCTCCCTCCTCCTCCCTCCTCCTCCCTCTCCTCCCTCCCTCCCTCCCTCTCCTCCTCCTCCCTCCTCCCTCCCTCCTCCTCCTCTCCTCTCCTCTCCTCTCTCCCTCCCTCTCCCTCTCCTCTCCCTCCCTCCTCCCCTCCCTCTCCTCTCCCTCTCCCTCTCCTCTCCTCTCCCTCCCTCCCTCCCTCCTCCTCCTCCCTCCCTCCCTCCCTCCCTCTCCCTCTCCCTCTCTCCCTCCTCCCTCCTCTCTCCCTCTCTCTCCCTCCCTCCCTCTCCCTCCTCCCCTCCCTCCCTCCCTCCCTCTCCTCCTCCCTCCCTCCCCTCCCTCCCTCCCTCTCCCTCCTCCCCTCCCTCCTCCCTCCCTCTCTCCTCCCTCCCTCCCTCCCTCTCTCTCCCTCCCTCCTCCCTCCCTCCCTCCCTCCCTCTCCCTCCTCTCCTCCTCTCCTCCCTCCTCCCCTCCCTCCCTCTCCTCCCTCCTCCCTCTCCCTCCCTCCCCTCCTCCCTCCCCTCCTCCTCCTCCCTCCCCTCCCTCCCTCCTCCTCCCTCCCCTCCCTCCCCTCCTCCTCCCTCCCCTCCTCCCTCCCTCCCCTCCTCCCTCCCTCCCTCTCTCTCCCTCCTCCCTCTCCTCCCTCCTCTCCCTCCTCCCTCCTCCCTCCCTCTCCTCCCTCCTCCCCTCCTCCCTCCTCCTCCCTCCCTCCCTCCCTCCTCTCTCTCCTCCTCCCTCCCTCTCCTCCTCCCTCCCTCCCTCTCCCTCCTCCCTCTCCCTCTCCTCCCTCCTCTCCTCCCTCCTCCCTCCCCTCCCTCCCTCCCTTCCTCCCTCCCTCTCCTCCCTCCCTCCCTCCCTCTCCCTCCCTCCCCCTCCTCTCCCTCCCTCCCTCTCCCTCCTCCTCTCTCCCTCTCCCTCCCTCCCTCTCCCTCCTCCTCTCTCCTCTCCCTCCCTCCCTCCCTCTCCCTCCCTCCCTCTCTCCCTCTCCTCCCTCCTCCCTCTCTCCCTCTCCCTCCCTCCTCCCTCCTCCCTCTCTCCCTCTCCTCCTCCCTCCCTCCTCCCTCCCTCAAATAAATGATTAATTAATTCAAATAAATACAATCTTATTTAAGATCTTATGTCTGATTTAAAGTAGACAGAATGCTAATGAGCCTTAACTGACAAAAAATGACCATAATTTGCGGTCATCATCTTCTTGTCCATACAAAATTCATAAACTCAGCAGAATGTATCGACCGCTGCACCTGATGTTCACAAACTTTCATAACTGGTAAATGTTTGTGAAATGGCAGGAAACCTTGATTAATCAAAGTTTCTTTGCATGCAATCGTGAAATGCAGCCTTTTCCTTTTTTAGTTGGCTATTCGTTGTGAAGTATTTGGTCGAGTTCGGGCTCTAAATTGAACTGTGCTCGGGTCGGGTTGGGTCAGGCGATCTCGTGCGGGCGGGTTGAGCTTCAGTTTGAGCCTGTGCAAACCTCTAGCATAGCAGGGATTGGCTCTTCATCAAGGAACGCGACTGGTGGATCCTGAAGCGGGTGACTTTAAACGAGTGGCGTTACCAGCACACCGGGAGCTCACTTTGGCGTTTGCTGTTGTGGCATGAAGAGCTCCGGATTCCGGTTCCGTTAACAGATCATCAACGGCTTTGTGTTTATTATTTCGATTCGTGATTTATTCTGTTTAATTCTCTGGAGCGTAGGAGAGGTCTGCTATTTATTTTGATGTGTTTTCTGGTCTAGGGAGATAGGGAAGTACATTTGTCTTTTCTTTTCTTTAATAAATCATTTAAATGTATGTGTTGTACTGGTGATCTGTTGGTTGCGGCTGGAATCCTATTAATATCCCTCGTTCGCGTCTCACCCTATTAATATGGGCCGTAACACTATTAATCACAGTCGTGAGTCCTACTGTTGTTTTATTACGATTTGATTTCACCAAACGTTTAAATGATCTCCGATCACGATCAATCAAGATTAATCCGACCACATTTCTTCCTCGAAGACGATGGTTCCCACTATCCTTCCAGCTTTTAATACTGCGTCGAACGGTTCTTAACCCGAGTTTAGTAGTTTCAGCAATCTCCTTAGATGTTTCTTTGCCAATAATTTGACCCATCTGAAACAGATGAACGTCTTTTCCATAACCACAGGATGTGTCCTCCTGCTTACACCCTTTTAACAGAATCATATTCTACACTTTTATTGCATTTCGTTTTTTACCTAAACTCAACTTACGGCGTCAGTCAAGATTTATTGACCAAAATAAGCATTTTGATAATTCAGATCATTGCTTCTCATGGCCATCTTTTTAGGTTGATTAAGAAATGAGAAGACACTCACTGCATCAGCTAGGGTTAAATAACGTGTTGCCAGCTGAAACATAATCATCCATGCAGTAGTTATCAATGGGAGGCTCTTACCTATTTGCTTAGTTAAAATCAGGTGGTGACTTCTTTTTTTTTTGGATGGGCAGTGTATTTGTATCACAAAAATCAAAAATGCAGTTAAAAACAACCTTAAATAGTAAAAAGATGGCCATGAGAAGCAATGATCTGAATGATCAAAATGATTATTTTGGTCAATAAATCTTGACTGTAAGTGGAGTTTAGGTAAAAAACGAAATGCAATAAAAGTGTAGAATATGATTCTGTTAAAAGGGTGTAAGCAGCTTCAGTCAGTGGTGTTCAGTGTCTCACCCAGACAGGTTGGCAGTGTTTGCGTGGGCATGGAGCCATGGCTGCTCTTCATGTTGACGGAGCAGGTGAGGTGCACAAACAGAGGCGGCATCTCCGGCTGCGGTCCCTCCACCTCCAGCAGAGAGTCTCCGTCCAGAATACTGAAGGAATCCTCGTCCTGGTTCACCGTGTTGGAGTCTGACGGAGATTCGCCTTCACCTGCTCCCTGTCCTCCAGCCTCCGCTCTGCCATTCCCACAATCCTGATACTCCACCTCCAGATCCGTGTCACTCTCCGTCACGATGCAGCAGCCCGACACGTTCTCTGTGCATACGCACGGATATGCATGTTTTAATATTCTTCAAGTTTACTAAAAATTCACTTTACAGACCCTATTAAAGTCACTGTTAAATGTGTATTAATCAGTGCTATTGCACCATGCAAGGAAAAATATTATTTATCAGTAATATCATAGCAAACGATGCCTCACTCATCTAAATAGATGTTTAAAACACTATCATTGTCTTTATGCATGACACGTATTTATTTAGTGAGTAAATATTACTGTTAAGCACTTATGTGCTCATGTTGCAAATGTCTTAATAAAAATGTGAACTTTATTAAAACGGCCTGAGGTGGACGCTCAGATACAGAAGATGTTAAAATGCTTAAAAATAAGTCAATAAATAAACAAATATTACTATTGCAAAAAGATGATTTACTGTGAATTAAAAAAATAAGTCAACAACAATAATAATAATAAACTATAGCTTTTATTTTGCTGGAAAACGCAGAGAGACCTTAAAGCTTCTCTTTGGATAATAGTTGGTCAAATAGTTTACAACGCATGTATAAATGACCAAAACTCAGCGTGATTTCAGAGCTGAAATCTGTACAAATACGAAATCATCGTATCGATTCATTTTAATGGGTTATTAAATATAATATTTTGTATCTTTTAACCTCATCACAGTCAATTCTTAAGATACTGAGCTGATGTTGCTGTGATGCAGCAGTAGTGATCAGCAAACACTGGAGTTTATTAAAGCTGATAAAACACATTCAAAATGACTGGAGAAAAACAACTAAATACTCAAATGTTAACGCACCTCTTTTTTGGAGGATGGAAGGCAGTAAAAGAAATAGTGTGGATTGGACGGTACGGTCTTGAAATATTGAGCACCGATTTCCATGAATTTATCCTGTAAAACAAACAGAATGAGTAATATAGTTTGTGTCATTTCTACATCCCTGATGCCAGGTGTCAGCTATACCTGTATGATTTTGTGTAAATCAGGATACACTTCACACTTCTGCTGGGACTGGAGGAGCGACAGAGGGAACTCTGGGATTTTTGGAGACTTCGGCTCGTCCAGGACCAGCGGGGATGTGGGAGCAGAGACTTTCTCTCTGGAATCAGCTTCACTCACGTCCTCCAGCTCAATGCTTTGAGAAAATACCAATAATATCTGAATACAATGAAAACTAAGCATTCATTCCCACAATGCACCGCTCTGTGGTCAGTACCTGGATGAAGACACCAGCGTGGCTCCGTCATCATCCTCTCCCTCTCCGATGATGAAGGTGGTGGGAGCGTTACTGGACTTGCTTGCGTGGACACCGCCGTGCAGCTCGTGACGCTCACGAAACACACGCACGTGTCCGCAGAGCGTCTGCAGGAAGGAAGTGATGTCGATCTCCTGCAGCGACTCCTCGCAGTAGTCCATGGCCGTCAGTAAGTCCTGAGAGCTCACGTTGTAGGACTGCTGCAGACTGCGATAAACACCTGTCAGGCAACACAGGCACAAGACCAATTCAATCATCTGCTATTAACATATTTATATTGTGATATTATTTTTATGACCCATTATTTTCCATCCCAGTTCATATGAATGAAATGCATTATTTATATGCGCAAGTATTTATATAGCAAACTAATGTTGTTTTTACTGTAGATCTACAGACTAATATTTTAAATGAAATACATTTAATAATTAATAGATTGTAGGAGACATCTTGAAGCACTACTTGCTGATTAAGGACCTCGTGAAATAATCCCAGAAGGTGCTTTTTGGTTATGTTTGAAGCAACTATTACAAAAAAAGAAGAATCCAAGGCACCTCTTCTGGTCTAAAAAAAGTTAAAACACCTTTATTTACATTCTGGCCATCTCAATAAACATTAAAAATGCAGAAAACACTGCTCATTGATGCATTTCAGACTTCCTCAAAGTGTGTCCACAGAAGGAGTGCCTCGTTGGATTCTTCCTTTTTGTAACATTAATATAATTAATGAATTACATACCTTTTATTTAGACAAACATGAAAAAAAATCATGTATCTGGACAGGGTGATTCCCATTAATAATCTCCGTAATGAGACACTAATGAATCACCATTGAGAACAATGTGAATTACATATCAAAACTAATCAAATAATATAATATAATAAATGTAATCGAAAAATGTCCAGATTCAGAGCAATAAGGAGAATCAGATTTTTTTTTTGCATTCATGAGAATTCAGGATATAAATGTGCTTAAATAATTTTTTTACTTATTTTAAATTAATAATAAAATAAAATGTCATTTAAAAATGTATGGACTAAATATAAAAAATGTCTGGACACAATGAGAATGATTTTTTTTGCTTTACACTAAAGAGAATTTGGGACAAATGTGCTTAAATTATTTGTATTTTTTTTATATTTTTACTTTAATATAATAAAAATACATGTAGTAAGATTTTACAATAAGGTTCCATTTGTTAACATCTGTATTAGTTAACATAAACTAACAATAAAAAAACTTAAAAGCTTGTTGATTCCAGCATTTGCAAAAATGAAAAATGTTTTTTAGTTATTTAACAGACCTGTGCTAGCATGGACTAACAATAAACAGCTGTATTTTTACATTAATAAAGATTAATAAATACAGTAACACATGTATTGCTCATTGTTAGTTAATGTTAGTTAAATAATTAAATATAGTTAACAAATGGAGCCTTATTTTAAAATGTTACCATAAATGTAATAAAAAATGTCTTGTCTCAATACAGTATTTATTTTTGCATTATACTAATGAGAAATCAGGAGATATGTGCTTATATATTTGTATGCTTATTTGTTTAAGCTGTGTGCATATATATGCATGTGTGACCTTTGACATAGCTCTGGTAGTAGTGTTCCTGCAGCAGGCTGCAGTAGTTGGCCAGTTCTTTGTGTTTGTGAGGGTGTGACATGAGCTCTGTCCAGGACGAGGCGCTGCTGCGTTCCTGAGAGATTGACCTGCGAGACACACACACCAGATCACAGCAGGCCACAATCTGCCAGACACTTCCCACAACACTACACCAGACAGCAGCTCAGGCCCGGTCCCAAATGGCACCCTAAACCCTCGCGGTCTTCCTCGGAGTCCGCACTTTCGTGGCGTAATGCCGCTTTGACAGTCGGGTAGAAGTCTGCTGCGGAGCTCACCTCAGTGCGGGTTCAGCAGAAGTGCGGATCGAGGGCACATACCAGCCGCAAAGGGGCGCTCGAGCACCCTACTGAACTCTAAAATGAGGAATGGGACACCCTACATCCTCAAATCTGGCCCACTCCTGCAGAGTTCAGCTCTAACCCTAATCAAACACACCTGAGCATGCTAATCAGAGTCGTCAAGATCATTAGAGAATCACAGGTATGTGAGTTTGATCAGGGCTAGAGCTAAACTCTGCAGCGGATTGGTCCTCCAGGGAAAGATTTGAGGAACCCTGCCCTACGGTCTCGTGGACTTAACGAACACGCGGCGGACATTGTAAGTCCGTAAGACCGCAAGTGCACATGAAGTGTTCCATTTGGGACAGGGCCTTAAAATAGCAGAGGCAAGCAGCGGGAAAAGCAATACCCAAGATACCAAAGTCAAACATTTATCCATATGTCTATTATAGAGATTCAACTTTGTCACCAGATCAGCATTTTGATTTTAGCTGATGCACTTAAATTCAGATTCAGCTGAACTACAGCGCTATCAAATATACAAGAAAAACATATTAGTGTAGTATGATTGAGTCAGCCCTAATTTACACAATAAATTAATATTTATAATTAATAAATAAGACTATTTATTTGCAATTTCTGAAAAAATACACTATGAAAATGCAAGTGTTAGAAAACAGAGAGACAACATGCAACAACCATATCTGTCCAACATTTCAACAAGCAGCAAATGCATGCTTTCTATTTGTCAGATTTTATTCATTTGGGTCTGTATTTACTGACTATATTACGTGCAAGAAAAAGTGATTAGAGACCCTATAAAGTGCAATAAACATTTGTAATTATTATTTCTTAATGGCTGGTTGCTGATGCTGTTGATTTTAAATATCAGTATTTCTAAATGCAATACTTTATATTAAGCTGAATTTCCCCTCGGGGATCAATAAAGTATCTATCATCATCATTAGCACCGTGCAACAGCATTTCATTTATCTACAGTCCAGCGGATCATCACATATAAATACTAGTCGTGTTTTGCTGCTGAAGAGGACGGGAAGATATCAAACCAGCTTTAAAAGCACGCAAAACAGATTTACAGCCGTGAAGCAACAACACCCAAGATTTATACTAGAGATCGACCGATATATCGGTTTACCGATATTTTTCCCGATATTTAAGCATTTTACCATTATCGGTTATCGGTTTTGAAAAAAAAAAATATCGGTTTTGAATTTTTTTTTTTTTTTTTTTTTGTCACATACATAATTATACAGAGCAGGCTATAACCAGCAGTGAAATTTGTTCTCTGCATTTGACCACACACTTGGTGTGCACACACTTGGAGCAGTGGGCACACACACACACCTGGAGCAGTGGACACTGTTCACTCAGGAGAAGCTCCAGCACGACCACCGCATGTAACTTTATACAAGATTAACTTGTTTGAAACACGCTGAATTATATTAACATTTACTATCGAACCATTATTTTACCAATAAACATCTAAATAAATACATCTCTATCGAAATTAATTAATTATTATCTCTGCAAGCGATCGCAGTTTGAGTAGTTCTGTGTAAATACATAGATAAACCGCTGTCAGCAGTTTTCATAATCTAGAATGACAAAACATTTGAATTCTGATATAACATGCCAGTTGAGCAATGCAATAAAATAGGCCTACAATGTTTTGTTTGTTATAGCTTATTTCAATATTCCAGAGAATATAACAGCTTATGAACCTAAAACTGTAGTTTAAAATGAAGTTGATATTTTGTTTGAGTTTTCCGTCTTTTCCTCAGGTTTTATATAAGCCTGTAAGCGCCGTCGCGTTTACTTTGACTTTAATATCAGCAGCAATTCGGCATCAAACAGTGTTTAAAATAAAAATCAGCAAATACTGTGGAACCAAATAAATGAGAAACGAATGTTTTTTTTTAAATTATCACTTAGATCTGGGGTAATAGATCGTATTCACCTCTCTCGTATTCTGTGTTTAGGAGGAGAAATACGGTTCTCGTGGCGCTGTGAATACAGACTGAGCGGCGGCTCAAAAACTCTGTATGAGAACATGATACACTACAGCTCTCGCTCGATAACAGAAGCCAGTGTCACACTGGTACACACAAGTTTGGATGGGCAAGTTTTGTAATCAAGGTAAAGCTGATTACAGTGACATGATCGTGCATTAGGCGCGCTGTGTCCTTATAAATGATGCGCAAAACGAAGGCGTGTATCATATTTCTGCTTGAATACAGCTCAGTAGGCTATATAGTTGAATACATCTCAGTATATAGTTGAATACAGCGGCGTGAATAGTGCATAATAATAAAACACAATTTTATTTATTATTATTAAATTAATGCAACATAAAGATACATCACAACAAGCCTTTTTAATTATTTATTTAATGTGTATTTTATCATTTATTTACTTTTCACTTGGTAGATCTCGGTGAGTTTTCTCCTTGACTTAGATTAATGTCAGACTCAGAAGTCAACAGGCTAAAAACGGGTGCTTTTACATTTCGTTTGAAACTCTTCGCATCTAGTCTTGTCTGTGTCACCTCATGTCTCTCATCTTGTCTATCTCACTCTTCTTGTCATCTCTTCACGTGATAAATGAAATCTGATCTGTGATGTAGAGGTCTGCAGGGACTGTTTTTTAGGTTTTATTCACTTTTACCCGCTCGCGATATATTCTGTTTGTTCACATTTCTGATGAAAGACAGAGATAGGCTAACAAATAAAAGTTTAATCTGCACAAAATTGTATTTATTTTATTCGTCTTGTCAAGAGTCTTGAATTTATTGACTGAAAAATGTCAATAAAATTTTGCTGCCAACACGGAATAAAGTTTCACAGAGAGGAAAAAAGTTATACAAAAATTGTTATCCCTATTATAATTTGTTTTGTCAGGATATAATTCGTTTATGCTAACATTCAGCCTACAACACAATAGGAAAAATGAAGGTTTAGCCTAATAGCTATTTTATTAGTCTTGTCAAAACACTAAATTCATTTAACATCTTGCTGTTAACACAGTGAAAAGTGCAGCAGAGAAAAAATAAATAAATTCGACACAGTCTGTCATTTAAAATGATAGGATAAGCATAATACAAAAAAGGGAAGAGAATTGCACGTGCTTCAAGGACAGCGGAGTAATAAATCTGGTCGGGACAGCGGCAATGCAGACCTAGACTGCTGTGATGCAAGACTCTCGTTCCTCAGCCGCGTTCAGTTTTAATTTTAGTGTCCTCTATCTGAACAAATTTATTTTTATTACTATAAAAACAATCTAAAGGACGGTGGGGGACGGTGCCATGGTGAGCAAGTGATGTAACAGTGTTGCGGCTTAACACCAGTATAACCGTCGTCACGTCTATCACGGCAAGCCTACTTCACTCTGTTATTTATTTACTTTATAACAGTAAATAAATATCGGTTCTGAATATCGGTTATCGGTTACATAAACGTATAAATATCGATATCGGTATCGGTTATAAAAAATCAATATCGGTCGATCACTAATTTATACGCCATAGGTTTACAATTTCTGTGGTCAACAAAGCAGGAAAAATACATTTAAAGAGAAAGCGAAGAGGGAAAAACCGAGCCGCTGCGGACACCATTATAATATGCAGCCAAAGGCTTGGGTTGCTCAGAAGACATTATCACCGAGACAGACGTTTATCAGCAGAATATACCAGATCGACAAATACATCAAGAATAAAGAGGACATAATTATACATTACAGTCATTTAGCCCCGTTCTGAATGTCTTGAGATGTTTTAAATTTAAGTACTGTACACTATCAGTCAAACGTTTGGACACATCTACTCAGGCTTCATTATGACACTTTTCAACTCATACAATTTTATGTAATATAACATATATGGAGGCATGTAAAAAAAAAAAAAAGTCAAATGAATAAAAATAAAATGTGAAAAATAAAACCTCTGTAAAGGACCTTCTTCTTTGTGTAGATTCAGCTCTGCTGACTCGAGACATTGATCATAAACTTTTGTCCAAACGTTTGACTGATACTGAACATCAGAACCCGCAGCAGGATATGAGGTCTTAAAACACATTCGATAATAGAGAACGATCCAGATCACTGCACCCCAATCAACAACAAAACACAAACTAATGTTGAGAAGTCAAATATTATCATGTTTCTTCTGCTCACCAAAGCTGCTTTTATCAGATCAAAATACAGACACATCTATAATACTGTGAAATATTATTACAATTTAAAATAACTGTTTTCTATTTGAATATACTCTAAAATATAATTGATTTCTGTGATCAAAACTGTATTTTCAGCATCAGTCTTCAGTGTCACATGATCTTCAGAAATCATAATAATATACTGATTTGCTGCTCAATAAACATTTCTGATTATTATCAATGTTGAAAACCGTTGTGATGCTTTATACAGTTTTGATGAATAAAAACAGCATTTATTAATATTTTAGAACTTTATAAATGTCTTTACTGTCATTTTGATTAATTTAATGCATCCTCGCTAAATAAAACTATTCAATCGTTTAAATAAAATACTAGCCGCAAACTTTGAATGGTAATGCATATAGAAATAACCTTGTCTTCGTTCTGTTGTTTTAAGCCCTCATATCCTTATAAGTGTTCAGTAGCCTAACATCCCCTCATTACAGTCACCTTCACAGAAGAGCAAACCCTCCAGAGAAAGAAAGAAAGAAGCGCCATCCTTAAGGTAACGGGGCCAAAGCGCCCCCCCACACGCCCTCCCGCCGCCAGCAGGAAGCAGTAAGCAGTGCTACCTGTATTTGGGCTGCTGACTGAACTCCCAGGTGTCTGTCTCTTGAGCTCTATTCTCATCCAAAGAGAAACCAGACAGTGCAATATTAGGACGACCTCGGACGTGATCAAACACAACCGCTCTGTTCAGAAACACAGCGAGCCGCCTACCTAGGCAACTTTATTAGACACAAGGGTGTTATCAATGCTCTCATCCAGACCATTTATTGGTCATTAAGAGCTTTTCAATTCAGGGGTTATTAGAGTTCATTAAAACTAAAACCGAAAAAAAAAACATTTTGTTACTAGAAATTTAATTTTAATTTTTTATTTTTGTTTCTTATTTTCATTTAGTTAAACTTGAAGTATCAAAACAACTAAAGTAAAACTAATAAATAAAAATGAATAAAAACTCTATAGGCATTTTTAATTACAAAAAGGTTAAATAAAATTAAAGTGAAAACAGCAATAGAAATAATATAAAAAATATTTAAAAAAATCTAAATAACAAAATATGAATTGTTATTTCTCTTTTTCATTTAGTTTAACTTGAAGCATCAAAACGACTAAAAACTAATAAATAAAACTAATAAATAAAAATAATTACAAAAGGTTAAATACAAAAGTGAAAACAGACAATAAAATATAAAAAATGAAAATAAAAAAATTCTTTTCATTTAGTTTAACTTGAAGTTCCAAAATGACTAAACTAAAAGTAAAACTAGTAAATAAAAACACATTTCTAAAACTTTAAAGCTTAACTCGAAGTACCAAAATAACTAAACAAAATAAAGTAAATCTATTGAATAAAGATTATTCTTTTTTTATCCAAGCTTTTAGAGAAATTATTAAATGAGCAATTACAATATTTTCTGGAAATAAATAATATTCTTTCTCCTTTTCAATCTGGATTCAGAAAGCAGCACGGCACTGTTACTGATGCTATGAAAGTGTTTATTGACATTATTGATGCCTTTGATAAGTCAATAATTTAGTTTTTTTGCAATCTAGGGCTTTTGAGACATCATGGCATACTCTTAAATAGACTCCATTGTTGGTCTCTCTGAAAATGCTATTAAATGGTTTATATTTATCAGGGAGAACACAGTGTGTGCTTTTAAAAGATCATCTATTTTGTCACTTTCCAAAGGAGTCCCTCAGGGGTCTGTTATGGGACCCATTTTATTTTCCTTGTATATAAATAATTAATATGATGTCATTCCGGATGCTAAGTACATCTGCATGCAGACGTCACTGCTATTTACAGCACTTCACTATTTACAGTCAGCATTTCATATTGTTCAGTTCCGTTTGTCGACTTAAGCTGGTCTTAAACACAGTTAAAACTAGTTTAATTATTTTTTCTAATTCTAAAGTTGTAGCAAGTAATCTCCCTGACATTATATCCTTCCAGGGAACGAAAATAGATTATAAGTATCTGGGAAACCTATTTGATAGTCAGATAACTTTTAAGCTACATATTGACAAATTAATCTCAAAACTTAAGCCTAAATTGTGGTTTTACAACAGAAATAGACCTTTATTTTACATTTAAACCAAGGGAATATTTGGTATCTGCTACCTTCTTGCCCCTCTTGGATTATGGTGATCTGTTGTATATGAAAGTCCCAGGATATTATATATAAAAAACTCGATCCTCTTTTCATAGCGCTTTACGTTTTATTACTGGCTGTAGTTATCAAACACATCATTGTAGTTTATATGAGAAGTCCGAGTTACCCTCGTTGTATACCCGAAGAAGTTTCAATTGGTTTTGTTTTATTTATAAGGTTATTTGTGGAATAACTCCATCCTATTTGTCTCTGAATTTTCCTAAATCAAAGGTATGCTACAAACTACGTTCCAACGATCAGTTATATTTTAAAGTCCCTCGGGTGCGAACAGAGCTAGGAAAAAGGGCTTTGGATATAATGCTACTGTGTCTTGGAATAATCTACCAAGCATACTAAAGCTAACCGTGCTTCCATCAGTGCATGCATTTAAGCTTGTGTGATTTATCCTTTGGTGAATTGTTGTTGTGATTTTTGAATTGTGTTATGATGTAAACGTATATATATATATATATATATATTTATGTTATTTGTTGCTGCTTTCTTGGCCAGGGTAACTCTTGCAAAAAGAGATTGTAATCTCAATTAGTTTTTTAACCTGGTTAAATGAAGAAAACGATAAAAAAAATAAAGAAAGGAAAATGTATAAAAACGGCAAACACAAATTTACTAAAACGTTAATTAAAATTATAGTGGAAACAAATGAAAAAAAAACTGAAAATAGACATCAGAAGAATTAAAAGTCATATAAATAAATAAACTTCAAAATATTAACAAAAACTGTAATAGTATATCAACGATACTAAAATACTGTCACTAATAAGGTCCTTCTACAGTTAGGCCAGAGGTTCTCAATTCCAGTCCTCGCGCCCCCCCGCTCTGCATATTTTGCATGTCTCTCTTTGTTAACACACCTGATTCAGATAATCAGCTTGTTAGAAGTGCGCTCCATGCATGAACTGTGTTCCGATTGACATGCTCCCTACACAGGGTCCATTGCTCCCTACACAGGGTCCATTGCTCCCTACACAGGGTCCATTGCTCCCTACACAGGGTCCATTGCTCCCTACACAGGGTCCATTGCTCCCTACACAGGGTCCATTGCTCCCTACACAGGGTACATTGCTCCCTACACAGGGTCCATTGCTCCCTACACAGGGCCCATTGCTCCCTACACAGGGCCCATTGCTCCCTACACAGTGTCCATTGCTCCCTACACAGGGCCCATTGCTCCCTACACAGGGCCCATTGCTCCCTACACAGGGTCCATTGCTCCCTACACAGGGTCCATTGCTCCCTACTCCTGAGCAGGAAATCCGCTGAAGTTTACTTTATTTCAGAACATTCATTCATGGATTTGCGCTCAACGTCTTCACGCACAGAGCAGTGTGACATCATATACCTCTGTAAATATATACAATATTAATTCACGTCTTGCACACTTCAATGCACTTTGAATGGAATATATACGTTCGCTTCGAACTGGAATCATGGAGGAATATCCTGTGATGTCCACCAACTTACGTTTGAATAGAACAAACATCTGAAGCGATAAGAGTAACATACGACATATGCAGAGCGGGGGGGCGCGAGGACTGGAATTGAGAACCGCTGAGTTAGACGCTGCCTGAGAATGTAGCTGTCTATGCTCTCTATGGTTTGGAACAGAGCCTATGACCCGAGACCTTCGTGCTACACACCGTAGCTTTCATCTGCATGAGGGAGAGTGTCTCAGTACCTGAAGAAGACGTCTCTGGGCTGGCGTCCTGAGCGCGGATGGACCAGCTGCTCTTTGAGCGAGTCCAGAGAGCAGTTGTAGATATAGATTGGGCAGCGGGGTCGTGCAGCGTCAGCACTGCTCTGCTGAGACGTCTGTCTGCCGAATGTGATGTGACAGTCTCGCTTCTGCGGCTCCAGAAACTGAACGCCGTCCTTCTCCTCTGGAGCTGAAAGATATCAGACAGAGTATATAAACAACTCTCCCACCCATGATCAGTTTTGTCCTAACCAGCTGTTACATGTAAAACAGCTTTTCTTTATAGCATTTAGATACTATTAAAGTTATGAATATTTTGAATTAGTTTTTTATTTTGTATTTTGTCATCCTACGATTGATTTGGGAGTGCAAGGCACTATTTATTTATTTTTTCACTTAAATCAAAATCACATCAAATTAAAAAATAAATAAAATATTTAATATATAAGAACTTCAGTGACTTGTCTGGATAAATAAAGGTTAATAATAATATTTAAAAATAATACAATGTTTATTTATGGTTTCAGTTTTGAATTTTTTAACTCTGAATAACTATAACTTACATATATAGTATATTACAAATTAATTATATGTTATCTATAATAACCGTGATGAGAAGCACGACTAAACTCCCTGGTTTGGTTACGGTTCTGTCATTTCTGCCGCTTCATCACATCAAATCCAGTCTGGATACATATCAGAATTTAAAATCCCATACCAGCATCACTTGCGTTCAACATCTCCCGTGCTGCTTCTGGTTCCACTGTGGACCCCTTGCTGTCTTCTCCATGTTGACCTGTTCCAAGCGGAGGACCATTGGCAGAGCTGCTGATGGAGTCAGCCTGTGATTGGCCGTTGCCGTGACCACAGGTCTCCTCCTCTTTCAGGAGACTGCTGGTGATTGGAGGTTCAGTTTCCAGCCCAGAAGACATCAAAAGCTGCACATCTGTCAAAATAAAAGCGTACATTGAAATTCCAAAAAACTAAAATTATATGCACACACACGCACGCACGCACGCACACACGCACACGCACACACACACACACACGCACACACACGCTGTACACACACGCACACACACACACACACACACACACGCA
Source organism: Gymnocypris eckloni scoliostomus (assembly GCA_027564155.1). Classification (NCBI taxonomy): domain Eukaryota; kingdom Metazoa; phylum Chordata; class Actinopteri; order Cypriniformes; family Cyprinidae; genus Gymnocypris; species Gymnocypris eckloni. Next base: position 13,104,253 of record CM050419.1, read on the forward strand.
CACACACACACACACGCACGCACACACACGCACACACACACACACACACACGCACACACACACAATTAAAAATCAATGATTGAATGATTACAATGACACTTAATAGTCATATATTCATTATAAATGTTTTAGTCATTAAGAAACATACATTACTACTATTATTATTTTTAATATAATCAATGTAACTTTTTCTGAAACATTTTTACAAGTATAAACGACTAAAGACCCACCAAATGACATTGCAATATTAGTTTGGTCAAACACTGCTGGGTTAAACTGAGGGAATGTTTCACATCCGCAGCCAAAAATGTAAGTGGCTTAATAAAAAGCATTCAAATAACTCCAGTCTCATGATGCGTGTAACCCTAAAGGGCTATTGAGCTCTAATTAGTGTGGCATTGACAGACGATGCACCTGTAAATGTGGCTGGCAGGAAAGTGAGCAGGATCTGCTGATGGCTGATGTATTTGGCGTAACATTTCCAGTGAGGAGATAAGCCGTCCTGCTCCGTGCCAGCTGGCTCGTCATCCACAAGATCTGCATTACTGAAGCTCTGCCAGGAACACACACACACACACTGTAACAGCTCTGCCAACAACAGAAGGATAAGTACACTGCCGTTTGAAAGTTTGAGGTCAGTAAGATGTTTTTGATTTTTTTTATGGAATAAATTAATATTTTTAAATCAGCAAGGACACAATTCACTGATCAAAAGTTACAGTAAAGACCTTTATAATGTTACAAAAGATTTCTATTTCAAATAAATGCTGATCTTTTGAACTTTCTATTCAAAGTATCTTGAAAAAAAATGTATCATGGACGCAGCACAAACTTTCAACATAAAAAAACATCTTACTGACCACAAACTTTTGTACACTAGTTTGCATGATTCACTTACATAACACGAGTAATAACTAACCGCAGTGTTTCCCGAGGTTTATGGCTTTGTTTCCAGCATAAAAGCATTAATTTCATTTATCTTTTAATGAATGAAAATTAAACAAATTACATTTTTTGGAAAATAAAGGGTATTTAATATTACAATTAAAGACATATTGTATGATTATTCCTTAAAAATAAGGTTTTACTAGTTTTAGTAGTAGTAGCCTATTATGTACTTTCTACTGATCAATAATAATATATTTCTGCCCAATGTCAAGTGAAACCAGACTTTTATTTTGACGGGTTGCCGTAATACCGTTACATTTCTGTGTGTATATGATATTTTACTCAAATGAAACTGGACGTTTCTGTATGAGTAGTAAACAAACCCGCGAGTCTGTGCCATACATTAACACAGAGACAGGCAGAAGTCATATTTCAATAGTCGTTTTGTGGCTTAATATTTACAAATACGAGTGGGAGTGTTCTTACGTGTGTGTGTGTGTGTGTGTGTGTGTGTGTGTGTGTGTGTGCGTGTGTGTGTGTGTGTGTGTGTGTGTGTGTCTGTGTGTGTGTGTGTGTGTGTGGGCATGTTTATGTGGTTTATGAGGACACAAATTTGTATAATGACATGGGTATGACATAGGTATTACAAGGAGAAGGTGATTTATGAGGACATTTTCAGTGTCCCCATAATTTAAAATGCTTATAAATCATACAGAGTGAGTTTTTGAGGAAAATAGAAATGCAGTCTCCTGTGAGGGCTAAGTTTAGGTAGGGTAGGTGTAGGGCAATAGCACATACAGCTTGTACAGTATAAAACCATTACGCCTATGGAGTCCCGTAAACCATAAAACCAACATGTGTGTGTGTGTGTGTGTGTGTGTGTGTGTGTGTGTGTGTGTGTGTGCGATCATGTAAAGTAGAGACAGAAACGACATACCGTCATGTAAATAAGATAAATAACATAAGGCAATTTAGTTTGTTTAATAAAGTAAGAGAAAGGGTATAGACCTGTTCTATAGGAAAGGTAACATTAAATGACTTTTGTGATCTGGTGCTATAGAAAATAAAATTAATTTGACCTTCAAGGGGGGGGCGAGTCGCCCCCTTAAAATAATGGTAGGGGAAACACTGAACTGTGATGCGGCAGTGAGAGGAGCCATAACGTCTCATTCTGACCCAACAGAAGAAGGATTGATCATCCTTTTAAGCATTTAATTTAAAACCAGCCATGCCTTTTTTATTTAATTTAAATTCATTTTTACTGAAAATACTTCTACACTATTTTGGGTTTTCCCCTTCATATAAGTGATGTACAAATGTGTACCCCTAACCAGTAAGGCATGATGTCTATGGCAGGGTCATAAAGTTCTGTTTTAAACTGATGTTAAATTATCCACTGTGGTAAAAGAGTTGTACATTTTTGTGGACAGTCAGTTTCATCTGTGATGGTCAGATATCATTGATGGGTCATATGTATTATGCCCCTGATAAAGTTACCAGGCATTGGATTTGCTAGCCGAAGATTGTTTGACACACGCTTATGCGCGTGGTTGGGCTTTTTCAGCGGAGCTGTAATATGAGATGACGCACCTGTAGTGTGCTGGAGGAGCCCGTCACCTCTTTACTGCTTCCTATAGTGTGGAAGGAAAGAACAGTGTCCTGCCTCTCCGGAGGCTTCAAGCTCTCTTCTGAAAGCACACAGAGATAAACACATGAGGGAAGATCAGGGACCAGATTCTGCTCAAGTCACTAGTAATTGCTATCGAATCAATTAAAGGTCATTTGGGATGTCTGGCATCCATTAGCGTGACGTCTTTCGATTAGTGTGTTTTAAATCATCTACTTAGTTTAAACATCTTGTTTCTCCTTCACGCCATTCAATTTATCAAACCCTTAGCAAGAGTAAATGAAAACAACAAGCCAACCAACAGTGGCTGTTCTGTGCTTCCAGATTAAAGAAACATTCAAGCACTAGTTAACAGTGATGCATTTACAATGAAGTCTATAGGGCAAGACATTTCTGAGTGTTTAAAAGCACAATCGCTCCTAAAACATGTTATATGAAGTATAGACTACCATTCAAAAGCTTAGGGTCGGTATGATTTATGTTCTTGAAAAGTCTCTTAAAGGCCGCATTTATTTGATCAAAAATACGAAAATATTATGAAACACTATTACTATCTAAAATAACTGTTTTCTGTGAGAATATATCATAAAATGTAATTTATTTCTGTGATCAAAGATTAATTTTCTGAATCTTCAGTATAACATGATCCTTCAGAAATCAGTCTAATATGCTGATTTGCTGCTCAAGAAACAGATTATTATTATTATTATTATATTATTATTGCTGATTATTATCAATGTTGAAAACAGTTGTGCTGCTGAATATTTTTGTGGAAACCGTGATACATTTTATTTTACAAGATTCTTTGATTAATAAAAAGTTGAAAAAAAGATTTAAAACAGAAATCTTTTGTAACATTATAAATTACTTTACTGCTACTTTTGATCAGTTTAATGCATGCAACCTTGATGAATAAAAGTATTAAGTGTGTGTTTTGGATGCATGAATGTTACAGACATTTTAATGACCTAGACATAAAAAAAAAACAAACCAGCCGAATCACCTTTAATGACAGGGAGTGAGAATGGAGCCACATGACCGTCTCTTTCCCGCTCTAGAATGTGATGCATGAACGCCACATGATCGCCGTCAGTTAACGGGATCTCTCGATCGCTGAGCTCGCTCTGCAGAGAGCCGTGGAAGAGGCTCAGGAGGAGATCATTGGGCAGACAGGAGGCGTCCGCTTGACCCTCTGTTAAAGGTCAAACAGTTCAATAAGGCCCAGTGAATGTAAGAAAGGATAGGACGAGGGTTGAGTGGATGGAGTCGTACCTCGGCTGAAGGTGTAGAAGAAGAGCTCGATCTGCTGGCACTTGGGCAGGAGTTTCATCAGGTCAAACTGGAAAGGTACAGTGTGTATGCAGTCATCAGCAGCAGCGGTGGCGGGGATCTCGCCTGCAGGAGCAACACATCACACTGAGCATCAGATCTCATTAGAGCTCTGCACGGGCTCAAAACTGAAGCCCGAACCCGGCCCGTACCCGAGATCGTCTGACCCGACCCGACCCGAGCGGCACAATTAAATTTAGAGCCCGAACCGACCCGAAATACCCCCCCACACAACGAATAACAAAACAAAAAAAAAAGGAAAAAGGTTGCATTTCACGATTGCATGCAAAGAAACGGATTAATCAAGGCTCTGCCATTTCACAAATATTTACCAGTTATGAAAGTTAGAAAGTTTGTGAACATTCTGCCTTTATGAATTTTGTATGGACAAGAAGATGATGACCGTGCAACATTATGGTCAGTTTGTCAGTTAAGGCCAGCATTCTGTCTACTTTAAATCAGACATAAGATCTTAAATAAGATTGTATTTATTTGAATGAATTAATCATTTATTTGAGAGAGAGAGAGACAGAGAGAGAGAGAGACAGAGAGAGAGAGAGAGAGAGAGAGAGACAGAGAGAGAGAGAGAGAGAGGGAGAGAGAGAGAGAGAGAGAGAGAGAGAGAGAGAGAGAGAGCGAGAGAGGAGAGAGAGAGAGAGAGAGAGAGAGAGAGACAAAGAGAGAGAGAGAGAGAGAGAGACAGAGAGAGAGAGAGAGAGAGAGAGAGAGAGAGAGAGAGACGATCAGAGAGGGAGAGGCGAGAGAGAGAAAGAGAGAGAGAGAGACAGAGAGAGAGAGGGAAGAGAGAATAAAGAGAGAGAGAGAGAGAGAGACCGGGAGAGAGAGAGAGAGAGAGAGAGAGAGAGAGAGAGAGAGAGAGAGAGTGAGAGAGAGAGAGAGAGAGAGAGAGAGAGAGAGAGAGACAGAGAGAGAGAGAGAGAGAGAGAGAGAGAAAAAAAAAACACAAAAAGAATGTTATCATGTAAAACCATTCTGACCATTCTCTACAAGCAATGAGGCTTGTTACTTCAAAACAGCATTTTAATGTATATAACATTGCAGATAAATACTTTTATATGTTTGACTTAGGAGTCAGTAGCCTGTATTGTAATTTTTTACTAATAAAGTTCCCGTGCTGTTTGTGGCGATCTCTGACCAAACAAAAATGAGAAGTGTTTCTTTGGTAACTAGCTGAATACAGCGCAGCCTCTGCATATAGTTTTGGTTTAGCTTACTTGATGTGTAACATTAACTTAAATAAAATAATATATATTTATTTCAGGCAAAATTTATCTATTTTTACTTCTTATTCTAAACTAACAAAACCCAAACAAAACTAATAATAAATAAAACTAATAATAAAATTAATAATGGTAATCAGTGGTGGCTGGTCAATAGGGGGCGCCCCCCCCCCTTCAAGTTAGCCCCTTTAACATGTTAACAATAAGTTAAAAATATATCGCAAATATTAACTAAATAAAATCATTTAGTCATAGTATTCTACTGTTAGTTATATTATAATTTATTGAAAATCTAAAAATCTAAACTATATTTCTTTCATATTTGTGTGCGGGGCGCCGGACTAATGAGTGTGTATGTAGGTACACAAACTTTTCAAAAGCATGTGATTTGAGGCTAAGCTCTAATTGGCTCGTTTCAAATTGTCCTTGGGGCGCAGGCTCCTCCCACTTTTGTTGTTAGAGCGAATCAATGTTGTTTTTATATGTTTGGCCTCATGTGATTGGACCGTTCTCAACGACTCTCGTTCCACTCAGCAGCAGCTCGTCAGTTGACAGACAGGTACTAATTAATGTGGAAGCAAGCGCAATATCTCCAGATGAAAGAACATTCGGTTTTATCTTTACAAAAATACCCGTTCACAAGGCGTTCGGATGAAGAAAAAAAAGATCAAGGAGCTTGGACCAGATTGCACGTACTTTGTTCGTTTGTGCCCCCCCAAAAAATTTTTAGCACCAGCCGCCACTGATGGTAAATATAATAAAAAACGAATTCCAAACATTAATATAACCTGCAACAGTTTTCAATAGTACTAAAATTACAATGAGTGATGTAAAGCTAATATCATTACTAACTACTGTCCCAGATTTAGTAAAACTATGCATGATTTAGATTGGGTTTATGTTCTGTGGCAGTCGTGGTGATGTCACTAACAGCCTGAGGGATCTCCTGGTAGGTGAGCTGATGAAAGTGTCTCTGCTGCTCCAGCGAGCTGCAGACGGCTCCGCTCTGAGGCTCCACCCAGCACTCCGTCACCAAACTCAGCTCCGTGTCCACATCTATGGCCTCCACCTCAGTGTCATTGTCATCATCTGTGGAGAAGCTGGAGACGCGATGCCAAAACAGACCGAGTCAAACCAAGCGGACATTAGAAGACAATGCTGCCACAAAAAATGTGTCTTCTAGTCTTTAACTTGCAATTAATTTAATTAAAAAAATTAACTATGTAGCATGTGATTAGCTGTGTGAAGATGACGAACAATTTTTGCTAATAAATTTTACATTTTCCCTACCCTGCTATATTTATGTATTTATGCATGCATGTATTTATGGTTTGTTAAATTTCATGCATTTATTGTTTTATTTTTGAGGCTATTTTTATTATTGTTTAAGTGTTCAGATCTTGGGCAATTAATAAAGGCAGATTTTCCCAATCTTATCTGTCAAATAAAACTTATACAAAAATATTTATTTAACATTAATCTATTATGTTATATATTATGCTAAATATAATCAATTTCATTAAATGTTAATAATTCAAACAATAAAAACACTTAATTAAAACAAACTTTTTAAAATTATTTAAAATTAAATAATATTATTAAATTAAAATAAAACGTATTTAAATATTTTAACTATAATAAAAATGTTATATTGATTATCAATTTCATTAATGTTAATAATTCAAACAATTTTAAAAACATGTATTAAAAGACTTTTAAAATTATTTAATGCTAAATAATTAAATATATTTAATTAATATTCAAATAATTAAATAATTTGTAATTAATTCAATAAAACAGTTCATTAAATATTTATTTAAACATATTTAATATTATAATTAGGTTAACATCATATTGATTTGTTTATGTATTTTATACATTTAATATGTTTTAAAATTAAATAATATTATTAAATTAAAATAAAACGTATTTAAATATTTTAACTATAAGAAAAATGTTATGCTAAATATAATCAATTTCATTACATTTTAATAATTCAAACAATAAAAACACTTAATTAAAACAAACTTTTAAAATTAAATAATTAAATAATATTATTAAATTAAAATAAAACGTATTTAAATATTTTAACTATAATAAAAATGTTATATTGATTATTTTTATTCATTTTAATTGTATATTTAATTTTATATCATGTATTAAAAGGTATACACTATTAATGCTAAATAGAATATATTTAATAATACCTTAAAATATTAATAATTTGTAATTAATGAAAACAAAAACAGTTCATTACATTTATTTAAACATTATAATTAGGTTAACATCATATTTATTTGTTTATGTATTTTATTTGTACATTTAATTCTACATTATGTTTTGACTTTCATTCAATTCAATTCATCAAAAGCTGTTTAAATGTGATGGTGATGATTGAGCTCTACAACGATCTGTTCTTGGCACAGGAATCATTCGGCTGAAGCCGTGCTTTTAGCAGTGAACAGAACCAGTACTGCTTTGCACAGGTGTGATGAAGCGTCACCTGTCTTTAGTAGAAGTGGAATGCGGTGGGAAAAGGATGTACTGGACTATGCAGGTGTGTTTTTCTCCGTCCAGATCCGCTGACAGACTCTGCATACACAGTTGTGGCTGAACGTTAGAGATGCACCGCAACAAATGCTAAAAGTGCGATATACAAGCAGAGCGTGTTCATACTTTCACCGGCATTGGCAGTTCTGCCACCATGTTGACGATACCCTCCCCGCTGGCGGCAAAGTGGAAGCCTTCAGACAGACGAATACTGTGCAATCAAAAACAGCCGTTAGGAATTTAGCAAATGCTATTATCTGAACTGACTTATTTTAGGTCAGAGTTTCCCCAAGGATGTTTGAGACTCACTCTGAGAGCATGGAGAGGATATGAGCGACCGCGTGCAGCGATACGGCGGTTCCCGGGCCGTTCTGCACGGCCCAAACCCAGCGCTGGTGCAGGAAGTAGCGGGACAGAGACGCCATGGAGGAGGACGCCATCCGGCTGGCAGCCATGCTGAGAGGGGCGCCCGTGATGTGCGGCTGGGCGAACGGCTCCATGTTTAAGATGAAAGGGGTGCGGAAATCTGACGGGAGTTTCTCGTACCTGCAGCAGGATGTCAGAGGAGATTTACTAAATCAGGGGTTCTCAAAGTTTACATTCAAAGGTCCCAATGGGAATTATCATCAACATCAAAGGTCAATGTTGTCATTTTTAACTAAAACTTCAAAAAACGATTTATATAAAAAATTTGATTAGAAAATGAGAAAAAAATTAATGTATAAAAAATTTGATTAGAAAATGAGAAAAAAATTAATTTATAAAAAATTGGATTAGAAAATGAGAAAATTTTGAAGAAATTACATTTCTAAATGTTGGCATGGCAGCTATCAGAAATAAAATACATCGAAGCTAACGCACTAAATTTACTAAAACAAAAATTATGTTAAATATAAATATTATAAACAATAAACAAAAAATAAAAGCACAAATATTCACAAAATTTAAACTAAAATTATATACAAAACTAATAAAATGACGCAATCTAATAAAAATGAAAAACTTTAAAACTTTAACTAAAATTAATGAAAACGGATTTTTTTTTTTTTTATCAAAACATTATTAAATATCAATTAGTCCAAAATAATAATTAAATAACACTTATCGGTGTACATTAAAATAGTGTTTGCAAATCATTGTCATTTTATAAATTGACACATTCAAATTAAAACATTAAACTAACAAAGACTATATTTGCACAGTTTATCCATCAGGAATTGATAATAAAAGTGTCAGAGTCCATGTTGTTATTTTTAACTAAAACTTCAAAAAACTATTTATATTAAAAATTTGATTAGAAAATGAGAAAAATAAATTTCAAAAACTTTTAAGAAATTAAAATTCTAAATGTTGGCATGGCAGCTATCAGAAATAAAATACATCGAAGCTAAAGTACTGAATTTACTAAAACAAAAATTATGCAAAATATAAATATTATAAACAATAAACAAAAGCACAAATAATCACAAAATTTAAACTAAAATTATATACAAAACTAATAAAATGACGTAGTCTAATAAAAATGAAAAACTTTAAAACTTTAACTAAAATGAATGAAAACGGATTATTTTTTTTTTTTTTTTATCAAAACATTATTAAATACTCAATTAGTCCAAAAATAATAATTAAATAACACTTATCGAAGTGTACATTAAAATAGTGTTTGCAAATCATTGTCATTTTATAAATTGACACATTCAAAGTAAAACATTAAAACTAAAAAATACTATATTTGCATTTCAAGCCAGTTTATCCATCAGGAATTGATAATAAAAGTGTCCCCACAGAGTTTAAATATAAAAATATAAAATCTGAAAATAATAGGGCTGGTGTCAGCCAAAAAGGAAAGTTGTTTCAAGCACCGATGAATCATTCACAAAAGTGTTTCGACTGAAAACAAGGTCGATTTTGACTTGATGTTGACTGTAGGTCTTCACAAGGTTACGTTCAGATAACCGTAATGAGATCCATTACTGTTCAATGTTACGTCACGCACCTGATCAGTAGTTTTTCCAGGGGTTTGTTGAGCACCACCACACACGGCCGGTCAGACAGCGCCGGTTTGGCTGCAGGAAGAGGCGGGGATTTGGAGGGCGACGTGTTACCCAGAATCTTCCGTTTGGTTTTTGGCGTGGCCTCCTTATTCTGGACTCGATGAGGGAACCGCAGCCGTAGGATCTGCTCTCGAAGTTCATCCACAATCTACAGAGTGAGAGTCAGAAACACTCGTTCTATCCCATCCGGGATACACAGCTTTCACAGTGTGGAGAGCGCCGCCTCACCTTGTTCCTGGAGTGTGCCAGAGTCCCTATCGGGAAGCCCAATCGCAGCACCATGCAGGGAGCTTTCGAGATCAGACGCACCAGATAGAAGGAGACGGGCGGCAGCTCCGAGGCACTGTGGGGATAACGCTTGTTAAAACACTGCTGAACTGCTCCTTAGTTTGCCTGTGGATCAAACTGTGATGTTTTAGTATCATTGAGACACTAATATGGTTTGTATTAACACACTGTGAGCAATGGTTGTCCACAAGGTTGTGTGCTCTCCCCTGTGCTGTTTTCTATTTTTACTAATGAATTTACAATTAATGAGGACAATTTCAGATTATTCAAATATGCTGATGATATGGCCCTGGTTGGCCTGTTGGACAAAACAAATCAGACATATGATCTAGCCTACCTGACCCACACTAAGACTCTTGAAACTTGGTGTTGTTCTAGCCAATTAGAAATTAATATTGCTAAGACTAAAGAATTAATTATGTGTACAAAACGAGATGTGATTTCACTTGAGAGTCAACAAGTTGAAATTGTGGAACATTTTAAGTATCTTGGATCAATTTTGGATTCTCAGTTGAGCTTTGCTGATAATTCAGAGTACATTTTTAAGAGATGCTCTCAGCGACTTCTTCTTCTCAGACAGCTTAGTGGTCTTGGTGTTAGTAAGCACATTTTGGAACTTGTGTATAAATCCATTGTTGAAAGTGTTTTAACCTTTCACCTTCCTGTCTGGTACGAACATCTAAATTGTAGACTCAAGAACAAACTTTCCAGAATTGCATCCTCAGCAAATAAAATAATTGGCAGGCCTCAGAATCAATTATCACAACTCTATGTGGAAAGGACAAAGAAGAAGACGAGAGTTATTCTTTTTCTCTTTTCAGCCAGTTTGAGCTCTTGAAGTCCGGTAGACGTTATAGAGTTCCTCTAGCAAAACAAAATGTGTTTAAGAAGTCTTTCATCCCCAATGCAATTAGAATCATTAATTCAGCAACTTTTAATTGAGCAGTGTGTAAGGCTTGAACCGTGTTTTTTTTTTTTTTTTTTGTTATACGTGACTAGTTATTGTGTTTTTATATGTATGTCGTTGTTCTGCTGTGTTGGTGAGCCAAAGATAATTTTCCACTTAGGTGGACAATAAAGTCATACAATAAAATACAATATTTTGAATCGTTTTTTATTTGTAGATTTTCCATTTTAATTAATGTTTTACTAAATTTGTGTTTTTTGACATTTTGAATAGATTTTCATTCACTTATTTTTCATCTCATTTTAATAGATATTTTAGTACATTTATTGTGTTTTTGTCATTTTTAGTAGATTTTTTAAAATATATTTTAATACATCAAGGTAAACTAAATTAAAAATGAGAAATGTCACCTTGGCAATTAGCTGAAATAAAAAGGTCTTTATATTAGATTTCGTTTCAGTTAACAATTATTTTATTTCAAGTACTGGAAATATTTATGCTTTATGTTTTAGTTTACTGTAATAACTTTGGGATGAAAAGTTGTCACATACATTGAAAACAAATCTAAAATAGAATAAAACCTATAATAGTTGATGAAAGAAAATTATGAAATTAGAAATGTTGTCTTGGCAAATAACTAGAATAAATATGTTCAAGTTGAAGTATAAAAATTACTAAAACTAAAGCCGAAATAAAAAGCAATTAAAGCTGTATGGAAATATATTAAAAATTACCAAAGAATATAAGAAAATATAAAAAACATAATTAAATGTAAAAATACGAGTTAATTCAAAATATTAATAAATAATATAATGGTTTAAAAATTAATAACACTGGTCTACTAAAATGTGATGAATAAATCTGAATGTAGTGCGGGAATAATGTGAATATAAATATTAGATGAAAAACTGATCATAAATGTTGTCTTGGCAACTAACTAGAATAAATGTTAAAGTTGAAGTATAAAAATCACTAAAACTAAAGCTGAATTAAAAATCGATTAAAGCTACATAGAAATATTTATATATAGCAAATAACAAAAATATAATGAAAATGTAAAACTGAAAATGTTTTAATAAAAGCTCATTCAAAATATTGAATAAATAATGTAACCGTATAAACACTGCTGAAATTACACTGTCACCTAAAAATGTCTAAGTGTGTGAGAAATGTCTAAGTGTGTGAGAAATGTCTAAGTGTGTGAGAAATGTCTAAGTGTGTTAGAAATGTCTAAGTGTGTTAGAAATGTCTAAGTGTGTGAGAAATGTCTAAGTGTGTGAGAAATGTCTAAGTGTGTGAGAAATGTCTAAGTGTGTGAGAAATGTCTAAGTGTGTTAGAAATGTCTAAGTGTGTTAGAAATGTCTAAGTGTGTGAGAAATGTCTAAGTGTGTGAGAAATGTCTAAGTGTGTTAGAAATGTCTAAGTGTGTGAGAAATGTCTAAGTGTGTGAGAAATGTCTAAGTGTGTGAAATGTCTAAGTGTGTTAGAAATGTCTAAGTGTGTGAGAAATGTCTAAGTGTGTGAGAAATGTCTAAGTGTGTGAGAAATGTCTAAGTGTGTGAGAAATGTCTAAGTGTGTTAGAAATGTCTAAGTGTGTGAGAAATGTCTAAGTGTGTTAGAAATGTCTAAGTGTGTGTGAGAAATGTCTAAGTGTGAGAAATGTCTAAGTGTGTTAGAAATGTCTATGTCTAAGTGTGTGAGAAATGTCTAAGTGTGTGAGAAATGTCTAAGTGTGTTAGAAATGTCTAAGTGTGTGAGAAATGTCTAAGTGTGTTAGAAATGTCTAAGTGTGTGAGAAATGTCTAAGTGTGTTAGAAATGTCTAAGTGTGTGAGAAATGTCTAAGTGTGTTAGAAATGTCTAAGTGTGTGAGAAATGTCTAAGTGTGTGAGAAATGTCTAAGTGTGTTAGAAATGTCTAAGTGTGTTAGAAATGTCTAAGTGTGTTAGAAATGTCTAAGTGTGTGAGAAATGTCTAAGTGTGTGAGAAATGTCTAAGTGTGTGAGAAATGTCTAAGTGTGTTAGAAATGTCTAAGTGTGTTAGAAATGTCTAAGTGTGTGAGAAATGTCTAAGTGTGTGGAAATGTCTAAGTGTGTGAGAAATGTCTAAGTGTGTGAGAAATGTCTAAGTGTGTTAGAAATGTCTAAGTGTGTTAGAAATGTCTAAGTGTGTTAGAAATGTCTAAGTGTGTTAGAAATGTCTAAGTGTTAGAAATGTCTAAGTGTGTGAGAAATGTCTAAGTGTGTTAGAAATGTCTAAGTGTGTGAGAAATGTCTAAGTGTGTTAGAAATGTCTAAGTGTGTGAGAAATGTCTAAGTGTGTGAGAAATGTCTAAGTGTGAGAAATGTCTAAGTGTGTGAGAAATGTCTAAGTGTGTGAGAAATGTCTAAGTGTGTGAGAAATGTCTAAGTGTGAGAAATGTCTAAGTGTGTGTGAAATGTCTAAGTGTGTGAGAAATGTCTAAGTGTGTGAGAAATGTCTAAGTGTGTTAGAAATGTCTAAGTGTGTGAGAAATGTCTAAGTGTGTGAGAAATGTCTAAGTGTGTTAGAAATGTCTAAGTGTGTGAGAAATGTCTAAGTGTGTGAGAAATGTCTAAGTGTGTGAGAAATGTCTAAGTGTGTGAGAAATGTCTAAGTGTGTGAGAAATGTCTAAGTGTGTGAGAAATGTCTAAGTGTGTTAGAAATGTCTAAGTGTGTGAGAAATGTCTAAGTGTGTGAGAAATGTCTAAGTGTGTTAGAAATGTCTAAGTGTGTGAGAAATGTCTAAGTGTGTGAGAAATGTCTAAGTGTGTTAGAAATGTCTAAGTGTGTTAGAAATGTCTAAGTGTGTGAGAAATGTCTAAGTGTGTGAGAAATGTCTAAGTGTGTTAGAAATGTCTAAGTGTGTGAGAAATGTCTAAGTGTGTGAGAAATGTCTAAGTGTGTGAGAAATGTCTAAGTGTGTTAGAAATGTCTAAGTGTGTGAGAAATGTCTAAGTGTGTTAGAAATGTCTAAGTGTGTTAGAAATGTCTAAGTGTGTGTGAGAAATGTCTAAGTGTGTTAGAAATGTCTAAGTGTGTGAGAAATGTCTAAGTGTGTGAGAAATGTCTAAGTGTGTGAGAAATGTCTAAGTGTGTGAGAAATGTCTAAATGTCTAAGTGTGTTAGAAATGTCTAAGTGTGTTAGAAATGTCTAAGTGTGTTAGAAATGTCTAAGTGTGTGAGAAATGTCTAAGTGTGAGAAATGTCTAAGTGTGTGAGAAATGTCTAAGTGTGAGAAATGTCTAAGTGTGTTAGAAATGTCTAAGTGTGTTAGAAATGTCTAAGTGTGTTAGAAATGTCTAAGTGTGTGAGAAATGTCTAAGTGTGTGATGATCACAAAGTGTGTGAGAAATGTCTAAGTGTGTGAGAAATGTCTAGTGTGAGAAATGTGTGTGTGAGAAATGTCTAAATGTGTTTGATCACAAATGTCTAAGTGTGTTAGAAATGTCTAAGTGTGTGATCACAAAATGTCTAAGTGTGTTAGAAATGTCTAAGTGTGTTACAAATGTCTAAGTGTGTGTGAGAAATGTCTAAGTGTGTGAGAAATGTCTAAGTGTGTTAAAATGTCTGTGTGATCACAAATGTCTAAGTGTGATCACAAATGTCTAAGTGTGTTACAAATGTCTAAGTGTGTTAGAAATGTGTGTGTGTCACAAACTGTCCGTGTGTTAAAAGTGTGTCTGTGTGATCACAAACTCTCCGTGTGTGAGAAATGTCTAAGTGTGTGATCACAAATCCGTCTAAGTGTGTGAGAAATGTCACAAAGTCCGTTAGAAATGTGTGTTTGATCACAAATGTCTAAGTGTGTTTGATCACAAATGTCTAAGTGTCTAAAATGTGTGTTTGATCACAAACTCTCCGTCTAAAAGTGTGTGTTTGATCACAAATGTCTAAGTGTGAGAAATGTCTAAGTGTGATCACAAACTCTCCGCTAAGTGTGTGTTTGATCACAAATGTCTAAAAGTGTGTGAGAAATGTCTAAGTGTGTGTTTGATCACAAATGTCTCTGTGTTAGAAATGTCTAAAGTGTGTTTGATCACAAACTGTCTAAAAGTGTGTGTTTGAGAAATGTCTAAAAGTGTGTGAGAAATGTCTAAGTGTGTGAGAAATGTCTAAAGTGTGTGTTTGAAACTGTCTAAGTGTGAGAAATGTGTGTGTGATCACAAATGTCTAAAAGTGTGTTTGATCACAAATGTCTAAGTGTGTTAGATCACAAACTCTCCGTAAAGTGTGTGAAATGTCTAAATGTAGTTGTTGAAACACTGCTCTGTAATTTGGCAGCTGAACTACACATGCACCCTGTAGATGAGTTTGACGATGAGTATCCCTCCACAGAAAACTGCTCCGTTTGATCACAAACTCTCCGTCTAAAAGTGTGTGTTTGATCACAAACTCTCCGTCTAAAAGTGTGTGTTTGATCACAAACTCTCCGTCTAAAAGTGTGTGTTTGATCACAAACTCTCCGTCTAAAGTGTGTGTTTGATCACAAACTCTCCGTCTAAAAGTGTGTGTTTGATCACAAACTCTCCGTCTAAAAGTGTGTGTTTGATCACAAACTCTCCGTCTAAAAGTGTGTGTTTGATCACAAACTCTCCGTCTAAAAGTGTGTGTTTGATCACAAACTCTCCGTCTAAAAGTGTGTGTTTGATCACAAACTCTCCGTCTAAAAGTGTGTGTGTTTGATCACAAACTCTCCGTCTAAAAGTGTGTGTTTGATCACAAACTCTCCGTCTAAAAGTGTGTGTTTGATCACAAACTCTCCGTCTAATTGTGTGTTTGATCACAAACTCTCCGTCTAAAAGTGTGTGTTTGATCACAAACTCTCCGTCTAAAAGTGTGTGTTTGATCACAAACTCTCCGTCTAAAAGTGTGTGTTTGATCACAAACTCTCCGTCTAAAAGTGTGTGTTTGATCACAAACTCTCCATCTAAAAGTGTGTGTTTGATCAAACTCTCCGTCTAAAAGTGTGTGTTTGATCACAAACTCTCCGTCTAAAAGTGTGTGTTTGATCACAAACTCTCCATCTAAAAGTGTGTGTTTGATCACAAACTCTCCGTCTAAAAGTGTGTGTTTGATCACAAACTCTCCGTCTAAAAGTGTGTGTTTGATCACAAACTCTCCGTCTAAAAGTGTGTGTTTGATCACAAACTCTCCGTCTAAAAGTGTGTGTTTGATCACAAACTCTCCGTCTAAAAGTGTGTGTTTGATCACAAACTCTCCGTCTAAAAGTGTGTGTTTGATCGCAAACTCTCCGTCTAAAAGTGTGTGTTTGATCACAAACTCTCCGTCTAAAAGTGTGTTTGATCACAAACTCTCCGTCTAAAAGTGTGTGTTTGATCACAAACTCTCCGTCTAAAAGTGTGTGTGTGATCACAAACTCTCCGTCTAAAAGTGTGTGTTTGATCACAAACTCTCCGTCTAAAAGTGTGTGTTTGATCGCAAACTCTCCGTCTAAAAGTGTGTTTGATCACAAACTCTCCATCTAAAAGTGTGTGTTTGATCACAAACTCTCCGTCTAAAAGTGTGTGTTTGATCACAAACTCTCCGTCTAAAAGTGTGTGTTTGATCACAAACTCTCCGTCTAAAAGTGTGTGTTTGATCACAAACTCTCCGTCTAAAAGTGTGTGTTTGATCACAAACTCTCCGTCTAAAAGTGTGTGTTTGATCACAAACTCTCCGTCTAAAAGTGTGTGTTTGATCACAAACTCTCCGTCTAAAAGTGTGTGTTTGATCACAAACTCTCCGTCTAAAAGTGTGTGTTTGATCACAAACTCTCCGTCTAAAAGTGTGTGTTTGATCACAAACTCTCCGTCTAAAAGTGTGTGTTTGATCACAAACTCTCCGTCTAAAAGTGTGTGTTTGATCACAAACTCTCCGTCTAAAAGTGTGTGTTTGATCACAAACTCTCCGTCTAAAAGTGTGTGTTTGATCACAAACTCTCCGTCTAAAAGTGTGTGTTTGATCGCAAACTCTCCGTCTAAAAGTGTGTGTTTGATCACAAACTCTCCGTCTAAAAGTGTGTGTTTGATCACAAACTCTCCGTCTAAAAGTGTGTTTGATCACAAACTCTCCGTCTAAAAGTGTGTGTTTGATCACAAACTCTCCGTCTAAAAGTGTGTGTTTGATCACAAACTCTCCGTCTAAAAGTGTGTGTTTGATCACAAACTCTCCGTCTAAAAGTGTGTGTTTGATCACAAACTCTCCGTCTAAAAGTGTGTGTTTGATCACAAACTCTCCGTCTAAAAGTGTGTGTTTGATCACAAACTCTCCGTCTAAAAGTGTGTGTTTGATCACAAACTCTCCGTCTAAAAGTGTGTTTGATCACAAACTCTCCGTCTAAAAGTGTGTGTTTGATCACAAACTCTCCGTCTAAAAGTGTGTGTTTGATCACAAACTCTCCGTCTAAAAGTGTGTGTTTGATCACAAACTCTCCGTCTAAAAGTGTGTGTTTGATCACAAACTCTCCGTCTAAAAGTGTGTGTTTGATCACAAACTCTCCGTCTAAAAGTGTGTGTTTGATCACAAACTCTCCGTCTAAAAGTGTGTGTTTGATCACAAACTCTCCGTCTAAAAGTGTGCGTTTGATCACAAACTCTCCGTCTAAAAGTGTGTGTTTGATCACAAACTCTCCGTCTAAAAGTGTGTGTTTGATCACAAACTCTCCGTCTAAAAGTGTGTGTTTGATCACAAACTCTCCGTCTAAAAGTGTGTGTTTGATCACAAACTCTCCGTCTAAAAGTGTGTGTTTGATCACAAACTCTCCGTCTAAAAGTGTGTGTTTGATCACAAACTCTCCGTCTAAAGTGTGTGTTTGATCACAAACTCTCCGTCTAAAAGTGTGTGTTTGATACAAACTCTCCGTCTAAAAGTGTGTTTGATCACAAACTCTCCGTCTAAAAGTGTGTGTTTGATCACAAACTCTCCGTCTAAAAGTGTGTTTGATCACAAACTCTCCGTCTAAAAGTGTGTGTTTGATCACAAACTCTCCGTCTAAAAGTGTGTGTTTGATCACAAACTCTCCGTCTAAAAGTGTGTGTTTGATCACAAACTCTCCGTCTAAAAGTGTGTGTGATCACAAACTCTCCGTCTAAAAGTGTGTGTTTGATCACAAACTCTCCGTCTAAAAGTGTGTGTTTGATCACAAACTCTCCGTCTAAAAGTGTGTGTTTGATCACAAACTCTCCGTCTAAAAGTGTGTGTTTGATCACAAACTCTCCGTCTAAAAGTGTGTGTTTGATCACAAACTCTCCGTCTAAAAGTGTGTGTTTGATCACAAACTCTCCGTCTAAAAGTGTGTGTTTGATCACAAACTCTCCGTCTAAAAGTGTGTGTTTGATCACAAACTCTCCGTCTAAAAGTGTGTGTTTGATCACAAACTCTCCGTCTAAAAGTGTGTGTTTGATCACAAACTCTCCGTCTAAAAGTGTGTTTGATCACAAACTCTCCGTCTAAAAGTGTGTGTTTGATCACAAACTCTCCGTCTAAAGTGTGTTTGATCACAAACTCTCCGTCTAAAAGTGTGTGTTTGATCACAAACTCTCCGTCTAAAAGTGTGTGTTTGATCACAAACTCTCCGTCTAAAAGTGTGTGTTTGATCACAAACTCTCCGTCTAAAAGTGTGTGTTTGATCACAAACTCTCCGTCTAAAAGTGTGTGTTTGATCACAAACTCTCCGTCTAAAAGTGTGTTTGATCACAAACTCTCCGTCTAAAAGTGTGTGTTTGATCACAAACTCTCCGTCTAAAAGTGTGTTTGATCACAAACTCTCCATCTAAAAGTGTGTGTTTGATCACAAACTCTCCGTCTAAAAGTGTGTGTTTGATCACAAACTCTCCGTCTAAAAGTGTGTGTTTGATCACAAACTCTCCGTCTAAAAGTGTGTGTTTGATCACAAACTCTCCGTCTAAAAGTGTGTGTTTGATCACAAACTCTCCGTCTAAAAGTGTGTGTTTGATCACAAACTCTCCGTCTAAAAGTGTGTGTTTGATCACAAACTCTCCGTCTAAAAGTGTGTGTTTGATCACAAACTCTCCGTCTAAAACTGTGTGTTTGATCACAAACTCTCCGTCTAAAACTGTGTGTTTGATCACAAACTCTCCGTCTAAAAGTGTGTGTTTGATCACAAACTCTCCGTCTAAAAGTGTGTGTTTGATCACAAACTCTCCGTCTAAAAGTGTGTGTTTGATCACAAACTCTCCGTCTAAAAGTGTGTGTTTGATCACAAACTCTCCGTCTAAAAGTGTGTGTTTGATCACAAACTCTCCGTCTAAAAGTGTGTGTTTGATCACAAACTCTCCGTCTAAAAGTGTGTGTTTGATCACAAACTCTCCGTCTAAAAGTGTGTGTTTGATCACAAACTCTCCGTCTAAAAGTGTGTGTTTGATCACAAACTCTCCGTCTAAAAGTGTGTGTTTGATCACAAACTCTCCGTCTAAAAGTGTGTGTTTGATCACAAACTCTCCGTCTAAAAGTGTGTGTTTGATCACAAACTCTCCGTCTAAAAGTGTGTGTTTGATCACAAACTCTCCGTCTAAAAGTGTGTTTGATCACAAACTCTCCGTCTAAAAGTGTGTTTGATCACAAACTCTCCGTCTAAAAGTGTGTGTTTGATCACAAACTCTCCGCCTAAAAGTGTGTGTTTGATCACAAACTCTCCGTCTAAAAGTGTGTGTTTGATCACAAACTCTCCGTCTAAAAGTGTGTGTTTGATCACAAACTCTCCGTCTAAAAGTGTGTGTTTGATCACAAACTCTCCGTCTAAAAGTGTGTTCGATCACAAACTCTCCGTCTAAAAGTGTGTGTTTGATCACAAACTCTCCGTCTAAAAGTGTGTGTTTGATCACAAACTCTCCGTCTAAAAGTGTGTGTTTGATCACAAACTCTCCGTCTAAAGTGTGTGTTTGATCACAAACTCTCCGTCTAAAAGTGTGTGTTTGATCACAAACTCTCCGTCTAAAAGTGTGTGTTTGATCACAAACTCTCCGTCTAAAAGTGTGTGTTTGATCACAAACTCTCCGTCTAAAAGTGTGTGTTTGATCACAAACTCTCCGTCTAAAAGTGTGTGTTTGATCACAAACTCTCCGTCTAAAAGTGTGTGTTTGATCACAAACTCTCCGTCTAAAAGTGTGTGTTTGATCACAAACTCTCCGTCTAAAAGTGTGTTTGATCACAAACTCTCCGTCTAAAAGTGTGTGTTTGATCACAAACTCTCCGTCTAAAAGTGTGTGTTTGATCACAAACTCTCCGTCTAAAAGTGTGTGTTTGATCACAAACTCTCCGTCTAAAAGTGTGTGTTTGATCACTCTCCGTCTAAAAGTGTGTGTTTGATCACAAACTCTCCGTCTAAAAGTGTGTGTTTGATCACAAACTCTCCGTCTAAAAGTGTGTGTTTGATCACAAACTCTCCGTCTAAAAGTGTGTGTTTGATCACAAACTCTCCGTCTAAAAGTGTGTGTTTGATCACAAACTCTCCGTCTAAAAGTGTGTGTTTGATCACAAACTCTCCGTCTAAAAGTGTGTGTTTGATCACAAACTCTCCGTCTAAAAGTGTGTGTTTGATCACAAACTCTCCGTCTAAAAGTGTGTGTTTGATCACAAACTCTCCGTCTAAAAGTGTGTGTTTGATCACAAACTCTCCGTCTAAAGTGTGTGTTTGATCACAAACTCTCCGTCTAAAAGTGTGTGTTTGATCACAAACTCTCCGTCTAAAAGTGTGTGTTTGATCACAAACTCTCCGTCTAAAAGTGTGTTTGATCACAAACTCTCCGTCTAAAAGTGTGTGTTTGATCACAAACTCTCCGTCTAAAAGTGTGTGTTTGATCACAAACTCTCCGTCTAAAAGTGTGTTTGATCACAAACTCTCCGTCTAAAAGTGTGTGTTTGATCACAAACTCTCCGTCTAAAAGTGTGTGTTTGATCACAAACTCTCCGTCTAAAAGTGTGTGTTTGATCACAAACTCTCCGTCTAAAAGTGTGTGTTTGATCACAAACTCTCCGTCTAAAAGTGTGTGTTTGATCACAAACTCTCCGTCTAAAAGTGTGTGTTTGATCACAAACTCTCCGTCTAAAAGTGTGTGTTTGATCACAAACTCTCCGTCTAAAAGTGTGTGTTTGATCACAAACTCTCCGTCTAAAGTGTGTGTTTGATCACAAACTCTCCGTCTAAAAGTGTGTGTTTGATCACAAACTCTCCGTCTAAAAGTGTGTGTTTGATCACAAACTCTCCGTCTAAAAGTGTGTGTTTGATCACAAACTCTCCGTCTAAAAGTGTGTTTGATCACAAACTCTCCGTCTAAAAGTGTGTGTTTGATCACAAACTCTCCGTCTAAAAGTGTGTGTTTGATCACAAACTCTCCGTCTAAAAGTGTGTGTTTGATCACAAACTCTCCGTCTAAAAGTGTGTGTTTGATCACAAACTCTCCGTCTAAAAGTGTGTTTGATCACAAACTCTCCGTCTAAAAGTGTGCGTTTGATCACAAACTCTCCGTCTAAAAGTGTGCGTTTGATCACAAACTCTCCGTCTAAAAGTGTGTGTTTGATCACAAACTCTCCGTCTAAAAGTGTGTGTTTGATCACAAACTCTCCGTCTAAAAGTGTGTTTGATCACAAACTCTCCGTCTAAAAGTGTGTGTTTGATCACAAACTCTCCGTCTAAAAGTGTGTTTGATCACAAACTCTCCGTCTAAAAGTGTGTTTGATCACAAACTCTCCGTCTAAAAGTGTGTTTGATCACAAACTCTCCGTCTAAAAGTGTGTGTTTGATCACAAACTCTCCGTCTAAAAGTGTGTGTTTGATCACAAACTCTCCGTCTAAAAGTGTGTGTTTGATCACAAACTCTCCGCTAAAAGTGTGTGTTTGATCACAAACTCTCCGTCTAAAAGTGTGTGTTTGATCACAAACTCTCCGTCTAAAAGTGTGTTTGATCACAAACTCTCCGTCTAAAAGTGTGTGTTTGATCACAAACTCTCCGTCTAAAGTGTGTTTGATCACAAACTCTCCGTCTAAAAGTGTGTGTTTGATCACAAACTCTCCGTCTAAAGTGTGTGTTTGATCACAAACTCTCCGTCTAAAAGTGTGTGTTTGATCACAAACTCTCCGTCTAAAAGTGTGTGTTTGATCACAAACTCTCCGTCTAAAAGTGTGTGTTTGATCACAAACTCTCCATCTAAAAGTGTGTGTTTGATCACAAACTCTCCGTCTAAAAGTGTGTGTTTGATCACAAACTCTCCGTCTAAAAGTGTGTGTTTGATCACAAACTCTCCGTCTAAAAGTGTGTTTGATCACAAACTCTCCGTCTAAAAAGTGTGTGTTTGATCACAAACTCTCCGTCTAAAAGTGTGTGTTTGATCACAAACTCTCCGTCTAAAAGTGTGTGTTTGATCACAAACTCTCCGTCTAAAAGTGTGTGTTTGATCACAAACTCTCCGTCTAAAAGTGTGTGTTTGATCACAAACTCTCCGTCTAAAAGTGTGTGTTTGATCACAAACTCTCCGTCTAAAAGTGTGTGTTTGATCAAACTCTCCGTCTAAAAGTGTGTGTTTGATCACAAACTCTCCGTCTAAAAGTGTGTTTGATCACAAACTCTCCGTCTAAAAGTGTGTGTTTGATCTCAAACTCTCCGTCTAAAACTGTGTGTTTGATCACAAACTCTCCGTCTAAAAGTGTGTGTTTGATCACAAACTCTCCGTCTAAAAGTGTGTGTTTGATCACAAACTCTCCGTCTAAAACTGTGTGTTTGATCGCAAACTCTCCGTCTAAAAGTGTGTGTTTGATCACAAACTCTCCGTCTAAAAGTGTGTGTTTGATCACAAACTCTCCGTCTAAAAGTGTGTGTTTGATCACAAACTCTCCGTCTAAAAGTGTGTGTTTGATCACAAACTCTCCGTCTAAAAGTGTGTGTTTGATCACAAACTCTCCGTCTAAAAGTGTGTGTTTGATCACAAACTCTCCGTCTAAAAGTGTGTTTGATCACAAACTCTCCGTCTAAAAGTGTGTGTTTGATCACAAACTCTCCGTCTAAAAGTGTGTGTTTGATCACAAACTCTCCGTCTAAAAGTGTGTGTTTGATCACAAACTCTCCGTCTAAAAGTGTGTGTTTGATCACAAACTCTCCGTCTAAAAGTGTGTGTTTGATCACAAACTCTCCGTCTAAAAGTGTGTGTTTGATCACAAACTCTCCGTCTAAAAGTGTGTGTTTGATCACAAACTCTCCGTCTAAAAGTGTGTGTTTGATCACAAACTCTCCGTCTAAAAGTGTGTGTTTGATCACAAACTCTCCGTCTAAAAGTGTGTGTTTGATCACAAACTCTCCGTCTAAAAGTGTGTGTTTGATCACAAACTCTCCGTCTAAAAGTGTGTGTTTGATCACAAACTCTCCGTCTAAAAGTGTGTGTTTGATCACAAACTCTCCGTCTAAAAGTGTGTGTTTGATCACAAACTCTCCGTCTAAAAGTGTGTGTTTGATCACAAACTCTCCGTCTAAAAGTGTGTGTTTGATCACAAACTCTCCGTCTAAAAGTGTGTGTTTGATCACAAACTCTCCGTCTAAAAGTGTGTGTTTGATCACAAACTCTCCGTCTAAAAGTGTGCGTTTGATCACAAACTCTCCGTCTAAAAGTGTGTGTTTGATCACAAACTCTCCGTCTAAAAGTGTGCGTTTGATCACAAACTCTCCATCTAAAAGTGTGCGTTTGATCACAAACTCTCCGTCTAAAAGTGTGTGTGATCACAAACTCTCCGTCTAAAAGTGTGTGTTTGATCACAAACTCTCCGTCTAAAAGTGTGTGTTTGATCACAAACTCTCCGTCTAAAAGTGTGTGTTTGATCACAAACTCTCCGTCTAAAAGTGTGTGTTTGATCACAAACTCTCCGTCTAAAAGTGTGTGTTTGATCACAAACTCTCCGTCTAAAAGTGTGTGTTTGATCACAAACTCTCCGTCTAAAAAGTGTGTTTGATCACAAACTCTCCGTCTAAAAGTGTGTGTTTGATCACAAACTCTCCGTCTAAAAGTGTGTGTTTGATCACAAACTCTCCGTCTAAAAGTGTGTGTGTGATCACAAACTCTCCGTCTAAAAGTGTGTTTGATCACAAACTCTCCGTCTAAAAGTGTGTTTGATCACAAACTCTCCGTCTAAAAGTGTGTGTTTGATCACAAACTCTCCGTCTAAAAGTGTGTGTTTGATCACAAACTCTCCGTCTAAAAGTGTGTGTTTGATCGCAAACTCTCCGTCTAAAAGTGTGTGTTTGTCGATTGTGTGGGTTTTAGTGATGTTTTCTCTCAGAAAGCGACTGTTGTGCAAATCAGCAAAGTAACGTTAGCGTGGAAAAATAGCGATTTATAAAAACGTTTCAATTAAGAGCATGGTTGCAAATATATATGTAAGTTACAGGACTGTGTAGAGCACAAAACAAGACTGTCCTAATTTTAAATAAATTATTTAAGATGTAAATACTCTCTGGATGATCTGGATCAGTGTGTTCTGGGTACCGCTTGGTTTCAAGTAAGCTCGTGAAAATGCTTGGTTTTAAGGGGTATCTACCCCTTCCACTTACCCCTACCCCTCGATCAAAACCCCTCGAATTAGCCCTTACTCTCACGTGAACGTGCAAAACTAAGGGGAAGGGGTAAGACAGAGAATCGGGATTCACCCTAAATCTTTGAAGTAACTTTCCCAACACTAGCAGGACTACGCTATATCTCCCGCTGACCAATCCGGGCTGTGTCCACTCACATGTCATGCTCCAGAATGATAGCGATGCGATGCATGTGCAGCCAGCGCTGCCAGAAGTTGGCGTCCATGGACAGGATGGGCTTCCAGTAGGAGGCAAACTGTGATTGGCTGGAGTCTTTAGAGCCACTGTGCTGGAGGGAGAGGACCTGATGGAGAACAGGGTTGTGTTTATCATGTTAATATCACCAAAACAACAAAAATGTGAAGCTTAGTGAACTACTCTACTGTTTCCTCCAGGTTTCACAGACAAGGCTTAAGCCTAGTCCCAGACTAAAATGTAAGTCTGAGCTGTTTAAACTGAAAGAAACTTACACTGGATGATCTTTAAATACATCAGTGCCTTTGTTTGGTCTCAAGATGCACCACAGTCATGTTTTTTTCTAAGTACATTAATAAAAATACGTATGCCTTAATCCTGGTTTAGTCTAAACCCTGTCTTTATGTAATTTAAGAGATGCTTTTGTTCCACACAGGATTAACTATTGTTTGAATTTAGTATGATTTTTATTTATTATTTTGAAAGACGTCTATTCTGCTCACGAGGGCTGCATTTGTTTGATCAAATATACAGTAAATACAGTAAAATTGTGAAATATTATTATCATTTCAAATAGCTGTTTTCTATATGAATATGTTGTGAAATGTAATTTATGGCTGTGATCAAAGCTTAGTTTTCATCATCATTAAATTAGTCTTCAGTGTCACATGATCTTCAGAAATCACTCTAATATGCTGATTTGCTGCTCAATAAATATTTCTGATTATTATCAATGTTTACATATTTGTGGAAACTGTGATCTATTTAATTTTTCAGCATTCTTTGATGAACAATGTTTATTTGAAATGCACTTATTTGAAATAGAAATCTTTTAAAACATTATGAATGCCTTTGCTGTCACTTTTGATCAATTTCATGCATCCTTGGTGAAGGAAAATCATGCTGACCCCAAACTTTTGGACTTTGTAGTTTTTGCGCCAACACTCACCGGTGTGGTGGATCCAGGTGGGATGTAAAACAGAGGCACCCCATTTTTCGTGCTTTCGGGGATGGTGTAGTGTTCTGGGATGGAATTAAAGGACTGCAGGTGCACCAGCATCTGGTCTGTCTGATTTATGCTGTTGAGGAGAAGCAACATTACTCTCATACCTGCAAACTCACAAGAGGTCAAAAGGTGACATCGTTCAGAATTGAAGCCTTGTAGAGGGGTCTGCATACAATTTATTTTATGAATTTAACATGTAAATGAAGTCTCTTCCCAACAGGGAAAACCACCAGCCAATCAAAAATGCATGATTATATGGTGTCATGGCTTTGCAATCAAAAAATGTCGTTATAATGGAAGTCAATGGGGCAAAAACAGCCACGAACAGTAAATGAGGGAGAAAAAATGTAAATCTGATCCTGCTCAAAAACAAAAAAATGCATCAAAGCCAATGTTTTTCCTAATCTTGGACATGCCCAAGACTGTGATAAAAGTAAAAAAAATTCCAGTCCACAATCACTTTTTATATTGAAAATAACAAATTTTGTGTGTTTTTTTTCCAAAATCAGTGACATCATTTATGAACTTGGCAATCAAAGAGTAAAAATCCTGGATTTTTTTTTTTAATTTTAGTAGTTTTGAACAGGACTGAGGTTGATTAATAGATTTATGCAAATAAAATGGAAAAAAATATTTATCCGATACATTTTTATAGCAGTCTAATTTAGTGGATGTTTTCATCCCGAACATAACGAAAGGGTAGTGAATTTGTCCACGGTGCATTGTTGAGTTTTGAAAAAAATTCAAAGCATTTTCCTAAAATATGTGTTAAAATAAGATTTGTCACCAAAAATCATTCCATTTGCTGAAACACAAAAAAAGTTGTGGCCAAATTAACACTCAACAGCACCCCTTAGTGGACGAAAACGTCCCCAACAGCACATAAGGGTTAAAAGCAGTCAAGATAAGACAGAGATCGGACCTCTGCAGAGTGTTCCAGAAGCGGCGGATCACAGACGTCCGGTAGGGGCTTGTGATTGGTTTCCTCATGGTGCAGCTGATGTCATGGAGGATGTCGTAGCTGCCCTCTATGGTCACCTCCACCCAGGTGGTGCGTTGGACTGGATATAGCGGCCAGGACGCCACCGCAAGGTACTCGACACGCATGTTATGCTTCCAGAGGAGGACCAGCTTCACCTCCAGCTGACTTCCTCCTTATACAGACAGATTAGATGATTATTTAGAAATCCCAATAAGCCAGCGGTTCTCAATTCCAGTCCTCGCCCCCCCCCGCTCTGCATATTTCGTATGTTACTCTTATGGCTTCAAATGTTTGTTCTATTCGAACGTAAGTGCCCTGCGAAGTGGACATCACAGGATATTCCACCATGATTCCAGTTCGAAGCGAACGTATATATTCCATTCAAAGTGCATTGAAGTGTGCAAGACGTGAATTAAAATTGTATATATTTAGCAATGGACACTGTGTGGGGAGCAATGGACACTGTGTGGGGAGCAATGGACCCTGTGTGGGGAGCAATGGAGCCTGTGTGGGGAGCAATGGAGCCTGTGTGGGGAGCAATGGACCCTGTGTGGGGAGCAATGGACCCTGTGTGGGGAGCAATGGACCCTGTGTGGGAGCAATGGACACTGTGTGGGAGCAATGGACACTGTGCGGGGAGCAATGGAGCCTGTGTAGGGAGCAATGGACCCTGTGTGGGAGCAATGGACTCTGTGTGGGGAGCAATGGACCCTGTGTAGGGAGCAATGGACACTGTGTGGGGAGCAATGGACCCTGTGTGAGCAATGGACCCTGTGTGGGGAGCAATGGAGCCTGTGTGGGAGCAATGGACCCTGTGCTGGGAGCAATGGACCCTGTGTGGGGAGCAATGGACCCTGTGTGAGGAGCAATGGACCCTGTGTGAGGAGCAATGGACACTGTGCAGGGAGCAATGGACCCTGTGTGGGGAGCAATGGACACTGTGTGGGGAGCAATGGACCCTGTGTGGGGAGCATTGGACACTGTGTAGGGAGCAATGGACACTGTGCAGGGAGCAATGGACCCTGTGTGGGGAGCAATGGACCCTGTGTGGGGAGCAATGGACCCTGTATGGGGAGCAATGGACCCTGTGTGGGGAGCAATGGACCCTGTGTAGAGCAATGGACCCTGTGTAGCAATGGACACTGTGTAGGGAGCAATGGACCCTGTGTAGGGAGCAATGGACACTGTGTGAGGAGCAATGGACACTGTGCAGGAGCAATGGACCCTGTGTGTGGGGAGCAATGGACCCTGTGTAGGGAGCAATGGACACTGTGCAGGGAGCAATGGACACTGTGTGAGGAGCAATGGACACAGTGTAGGGAGCATGTCTATCGGAACACAGTTCATTCACGGAGCGCACTTCTAACAAGCTGATTATCTGAATCAAGTGTGTTAACAAAGAGAGACATGAAAATATGCAGAGCGGGGGGGTGCGAGGACTGGAATTGAGAACCTCTGCAATAAGCTGCACTAAATGCAAAGATTCTGTACCATTACAGAAGCATATCTGAACACCGTATGAGGTTGAAGTACCTTTAGTGATGTTGATCTCCCGGATGGTGTATCCCTCTCGCAGTCTGATGGACAGGACACTGATCAAGTCAGCATGCACTTCCTTCTCCGTGTGTTTCTTCCTGCGCATCACTAAGGCGGGGTTTCCACTGGCCGACACCAGGTGTTCATTAAAGAGCCTATCCTGGGAGACTAGAAACACACAGATGACACAGATCAGCGTTACAGCGGTGTTTGCATCACATTACGAAACCTAATAATAATCCAAATTAATTCAAATGTATACGGGCGCACTTTAAGGACAAATTCTCACTTCAAAAGAACTATTAACTACTACTTTTGCCTCAATAAACTCCTAATTAGCTGCTTATTAATTATTAGTAAGCTAGTCTAAAATATGGATCTAAAAAAACAAGGCATTAATACGTGCTTTATAAGTACTAAAAAATAGCCAATATGCTATTAATGTAAAAACAGTGAGACATTGTACAATATATATGGTAATTTAGCATACTAAACAATCACATCATAGCTGTATGTAGATAAAGTTTGAAAAGTGAAAGTAAAATCGGTGTGGTTCCCTACAGTCAGATGCTTAATTTCACAAACGATTTAGCAACTTCAAATGAGAATCATATGACATATGAACTAACGTTTGACTCATGAGCTTTTATGAAATTGCCATATGAACTAATCTTGACTGAGGCAGAACTGAAAGTGCACGGACAGGGCTGATTTTCTGAGCGCTGGGAGCTCTTGTATTGATTTCTTTGCAGTCTTATTATGTGAGGTGAATTAACCGAGTGTTTTAAGTGAACAGAGCAATCCTCTCTTTGACCTTTTCAAGGACTCAAA
This sequence comes from Gymnocypris eckloni scoliostomus, assembly GCA_027564155.1. Classification (NCBI taxonomy): domain Eukaryota; kingdom Metazoa; phylum Chordata; class Actinopteri; order Cypriniformes; family Cyprinidae; genus Gymnocypris; species Gymnocypris eckloni. The sequence continues at coordinate 13,133,285 of CM050419.1, forward strand.
CATCTCTGAATACTTCTCATCCCACTCGGTGTTTCTCGGATCTCATAACATTTATATTTACATTTATGCATTTAGCAGACGGTATTATCCTAAGCGACTTACAGTACATTCAGGTTATACATGTTTCTATCAGTATGTGTTCCCTGGGAATCGAACCCACAACCTTTGCGCTGCTAACGTGATGCTCTACCACTGAGCCACAGGAACACAGAACACATAAAACAACAGAAACGGTGTAATCCCTGTTTTAGACATCCACGGTTATCTACTTTAGTCCCAAGTAAAGTATTTGGACACTTTTGTCACACTCAGTGCTGTTAATGTTAACTAAAACTGTTAAAAATTATTTTGGTAATTAAAAAAATTGTTACAAAAATCAATTAAATATAAATATTACATTTAAAAAAATTTTTTTTACAAACATCAGAAATGTTGCCTTGGCAATTAACTGAAAAAAATATGTTTAATTTGAATTACTAAAACTAAAATAATAAATAAATCCAGAAATAATAATAAAACTAATAAAAAACATATACAATTTTAAAACAATACTGAAAATAAAATAGAAGCCAATTCAAAATATGAATAAGCACTACAATAGTATAAACAAAGCTAAAATACACTGGTCACTTAATGTCTGAATGTCATTGCATTACTTAACAAAATATGAAATCAATGGCTATTATTTCAAAGATGAAAAGCTTAAACCAGCGGTTCTCAACCCGCGGCCCGCGAATCCGAATGCGGCCCACCATGCTGAATGTTACAGTCTTATGTGTTGAACATAATTAAAAAATAACTTTCAGTTTTACAATTAGTTTTAGTTTTTACATTCATTTAAAAATGTACTAAACAAATATGTTTTTGTTATGTAAAATGATTTATTTTTTCATATATTATTTTGCAGATCACTTAATGTTACGGATTTAATGAGCACTTACAAGCGTGCACTTAATTAATTAATAGTCATTAATAGGCATAATTAATTCAAATAGTCATCAGCAGCCATTAGTTCTGTAGAATTGAGCATCAGAATGGACACATTTGTTAAGGGAGAAAACGAAATGTGGCAAATGCCAACGAAGAAACGCATTCAAACAAGAATAGTCTCAGCATCAGCGGTGAAGAGTGCTGGACTTCGGTTTGCCCCCCCACTCACACTGAAGATGTTCAGGCACAAAGAAACACCCATAAACTACTACACAGCAATCATCCTTATTACAGAAATGTGGCAAAACATCTCTGGAGAGAACCTCAGATTATTACATTTGAAAATTCTTTCCATATTTGGATCAACATCGGCTACATTTGTGAACGCACACTTTCTGCAAAAACACTTCCGTGCGCGTCTTACAGACTGCAATTTACAATCACAACTTCATTGTGCTGTTACTCCTTTCCAGCAGAATTTCACTAAATTGGTTCCCGACAGCATCAGGTGTTTTGTTATTGGTGAGTAGAATTATTTATTTAAATAAACGTAATCGTTTAGATATCCTAATATTTAGCCTATAAATAATATTATAAATCCGGTTGGTTTGTATTGATGACGTAATATGTAAATGACATGCGTGCGGCCCGTGAGACTTGCACTTGGACCACAGTGGAAAAAAGGTTGAGAACCACTGGATTAAACAATCAGCCTAGTGTTGAAACGGAGTCATTGTTGTGTTTGTTTGTGGTTAGTGTATGATGTTGATGGTTCTCTACACCTGTGGTTCCTCTGCCAGGACAAACGGTGTGAACCTGAGGAGAACCGACTACAAAGCACCAGCTCCAGCACACAGATCTGGGCCCGTATTCATGAAAAATCTTAGTTGCTCCTAGTAACAAAATTCTAAGAAAATTCTTAGAAATATGGGTGTTTCCTCTTAAATTTAAAGAAAAGATCCTAGTAAAGAAAAAAGTAATTCAGAAAGCATCTTAACCCTTAAAAGAGGTCTTAAGGACCGAAATTGTTAGGAGTACGGACGAGGACTTTTAAGAGGCTTAAGAGTTTCTTTAGCAGCAGAGAAAATGGATGAAACATGACGAGGGAGAAGAAATGTGTTGCACACATTGCATGACAGTGAGTTAATAAGACGCTACACATTAGATCGTGCAGGGATCGTGTTTGTGAGCGATCTTATTAGAGAAAAACTAACACTAGCTTTCTTTTTTCTATTCTATCCACTCGTTTTCTTTAAAAAAAAACTTGTACTGCGTTAGGCTAACCGAGACTTGTCATAACACTTGCATGTTGATGCTCTTTTGTTGGTTTTTATTACTTCTATTGTCCTCATTTGTAAGTCGCTTTGGATAAAAGCGTCTGCTAAATGATTAAATGTAAATACGTTAAGTAGGAAATTAACAGCATGGTAAGTAAAAAATAAAGAATATATATATACATAATGTGTGTGTGTGTGTGTGTGTGTGGTGGGAGTGAGTGAGTGAGTGAGTGGTGGTGAGTGAGTGAGTGAGTGAGTGAGTGGTGAGTGAGTGAGAGAGAGAGTGAGAGAGAGAGAGAGTAAGGTAAAACAGAAAAAAAAAAATGCCTGCAATTTCAAAGTGAAGGCTTAAAATAGACCTACTCTTAAAATCTCTTTTTAATTTCCTTATTGGACCACCAACCAATCACAGTCTTCAAAAGACTGTGTCATTCCTAGCAACGGGGTCAGGTCCGCCTCCTCACTAAGATAAAAGTTTTTGTGTTTTCCTCGCTCAGAGTTGCTCTCAGATTGGTCCTGAATCACTTTTAAGCTAAGACTCCTAGCTAGAAATGTTTAAGCTAAATTAGGAGCTCTCTGAGAGGATTCTTAGAATCTTTATGAATACGGGCCCTGGTCTTCAGACACCGTTCAGGTGTGTCAGTGTTGAGCTTACAGCAGCAGTACTCTGGGTTCATGGACTCGCCGGTCCTCAGGAAGGAGTAGGTGAGGAAGGCGCGGTGGTAAGCGTTCATCTCGTCGCCTGTAGAGCCGGACTCTGGACACATGGACATGTACGAGCCAAAGGTAGCCATGGAGATGAACTTCATCAGCTCCACGTTAGGGATGTAGCCAAAACTACAGTCGTAGGAGTAAGCGCCGCCCACCTGAGAGAAACACATCAAAATAAATATACATGCTACGCTTTATAACAGACATGTTACAAACATACTGCATTTACACTACAATTCAAAGCTTGAGATCAGTAAGAAATTAATACTTTTATTCATCAAGCATTCATTAAACTGATTTATAAAGTTATAAAATAATTCTATTTCAAATAAAAATGCTCTCCTTCTGAACATTTTATTCATCTAATAATCCTGAAACATAACTGTTTTCGACATTGATAATAATCAGAAATGTTTCTTGAGCAGTAAATCAGTATATTATTATGATTTCTGAAGATCATGTGACACTGAAGACTGGAGAAATGATGCTGAAAATACAGATTTGATCACATAAATAAATTACATTTTACAATATATACTCATAAGAAACAGTTGTTTTAAATGTTAATAATATTTCACAATATTACTGATTTTATTGTATTTTTATCAGCCTTGGTGAACTGAAAAGACTTCTTTCAAAAACCTTACCGACCCTAAACTTTTGAACAGCGGTGTAAAAGGTATTATTGTGTATATATTTGTGGCAGGTAGAGTGAAATGTCAAATGGATCTGAGCAGCACCTGGACAAATGAACAGGCAATGGTTCCACTTCTCAGCTGGTTCAGTAATGTTTCACACACAGCTACATCAGGAACACTCGTCACTCCATCTGTGATGATTATTATACCTGCAAGACAGCACAAACGATGACTAACTACACAAGCACTTTATTTACAACCATTTGTGCACTTATTATAATGCCAACTTAGACAGGAGGAGACCACGCGAGTGACCAACCAGTTTGTTCTTGCATGCCATTTAGCCATAGGTTAAAGCCACTAACACTAGGGGTGTAACGATTCATCGACATATCGATACAATGTATGACAATACGATGCCACGCGTAAAATATCGATTTGTAAAAAGTCACCTTTATTTTGGCACTGTCCAC
>CM050419.1:13137413-13349113 GCA_027564155.1 Gymnocypris eckloni scoliostomus
AAAAAGTTTTAGCAATGTGATCTGAGAAATTTAGCTTATCATCAATCAAAACTCCAAGGTTCATGGCTGTTTTTGAAGGAGTTATGGTTGATGAGCCTAACTGGAAGGTGAAATTGTGATGAAGTGATAGATTTGCTGAAACTACAAGCAGTTATTTCTTAGCTAGATTGAGTTGAAGGTGATGGTCCTTCATCCAGCAAGAAATGTCTGTTACACATGCTGAGATGCGAGTAGCTATCGTCGGATCATCAGGATGGAATGAGAGGTAGAGTTGAGTGTCATCAGCATAGCAGTGATATGAAAATCCATGTTTCTGAATTAAAGAACCAAGTGATGCCATGTAGATAGAGAGAATTGGTCCAAGAGCTGAGCCCTGAGGCACCCCAGTAGATAGATGCTGTGACTTGGATATATCACCTCTCCAAGATACCTTAAAGGACCTATCTGAGAGGTAAGACTCAAACCACAGGAGTGCAGTTTCTGAGATGCCCTTTCTCAATAGGGTTGACAGGAGGATCTGGTGGTTGACCGTATCAAAAGCAGCAGACAGATCCAGCAAGATAAGTAATGAAGACTAGGACGCCACTCTTGCAAGTCTTAGGGCTTCAACAACTGAGAGCAAGGCAGGCTCGGTTGAATGTCCACTTATGAAGCAAGATTGGTTGCTGTCCAGGAGGTTGTTCTGTGTGAGAAATGCTGTGGGTTACTTGCCTGCTTATGTTTGAATCTCCCTGTTCATATTATTCAATCTTATTTTAGAACTTTACCTTCTTCGTCACTCATTGGACCACACCCATTTCCTTGTCAGTTTCCATGGTAACACATTAGTGGATTGGAGTTCAGCTCAGCATATATAGTCCTAAGCTGTCTCTCAATTCCAAGAATGCAAAGAACGGACTTGTGTTCTCGTGGAGACCGTCTTGCCAAGCTTCCTTGGAAGAATGAACTCGGAAGCACGTGAGGACACAGAACGCACACTTGTGAGGATTGAGATGTACTACGTTCTTGCTTAACTAACCACATAGTCTTAGCATAAGCAGCAGCCAATGAACAATAAATATAACATAACATTACAAACAAATGTAATAGCTTATTAAAAGATTTAATACTTTTATAGATATTACTTTCATATAATTGTATATTGTTTTATTTTACAGCGTTGTATGTTTAACTGTTAAGATTCATTTTAATATGCCAATAAAAATATAGACTTTCTCCGGGTCTTATATCTTTATTAAAACTAAGCAAAACAAATGATAAATGTTTACTTTCAACTTCAAGAGTCAAGTATTTAGAGTGAATTTAAAGCTTACAGGCTTTGACCGCCCGCAGCGTCTTCTGGGATTTATAACGGCTCGATTGTCTTTTGTTCTCTTATAAAACAGCATTTTTATCAGTGTGAATCTAAAAATAGTTAAATCCAAAAGTATTGTTTAGTGTAAAACATGTTGAAGATTATCCGATAGGCTGTCGATTCATTAAACGATAAGCTGTTTCCTCTAAAAAGATGTTTATTCAGTGTAGTGGAGCCTCTCCTCAATTGACATCCATTAAAAATAGCCTCTGGTCTACTTTCCGTTAGCATTAGCCGTTACACTTTTTTGGCTAAAGGTTGCAGGCTTGCCTTCTAGTGGCTTTGACATGTAGCTATTCCATCACAACACTCACTTACTGTAACAAATTATTGCTCATTGTTAGTTAATGTATTAAATATAGTGAACAAACGGAGCCCTGTGGTAAGTGTTACTGTTTATTTTATATGATAATATTAGACTCTGTTCATAATAATGGCAAGCAAAGCTATTTTGTCTCAATGCAAATTTTAAACTAAACATTGCAAAAATGGTAGGCTACTTGTTTGCACAGTGTGTATTTGACTCTGATGTTCATTTCTAAACTTGGTTACCACCCTTAACCACTCATCTTCCTTTGCAGTTGTGGTCATGTATTCCTTTCTTTGAATACATCAAAACAAACCACACAGACATGTTTCTTGCACTGACTAACAAGTTTAGTTTAACCCCCACATGATTGTAAAGCACTTGTAAAAATCAGCTAAAAATAAACTGCTGAATTTTTTCTTCTTCCCAATTAAACTATTACATTCGTCCTGATCTACAACATATCAAATATAACCATGACATTCACACTAAATTCATTAAATAATTATGTTCAACCTGATCTCATGACAAAAATGCACATGTGGGAACTTTTTCACAAGACGTGAAATACATATCGCCATGTACGTTTTGTGACATATTCGATGTGAAATGTCCACTGAGTGGCACTAAAAGGGTGTTCATTTTTTTCCCCGGAGCAGATGAACGTATGGTACGTTTCATGTGACGTTGGTTTTGTACGTTTCACCGCAGTTACATTTACATTTATGCATTTAGCAGACGCTTTTATCCAAAGCGACTTACAATTGTATTCAGGTTATACATTTTTTGTCAGTACATGTGTTCCCTGGGAATCGAATCCACAACCTTTGCGCTGCTAATGCAATGCTCTAACCACTGAGCCACAGGAACACGTTCTCATTTGACTTGAAATGTCTGCCGAGTGGCGCTGTAACTCTAATGCTCTGTGAGGTTTTAAAATAACTTACCATTTGAACTACACTTAAACCTAACGATAGAATGAACAAGAGCGAATTTAATGTAAAAATGCAACTGCAAGCATGCCGTTTTAGCTTGTTTTTCTTATCTTTTAGCTCTTTCATAATGAGTGATGTTTTTCACAGGAATTTGTACCCAAGGATTCCGCATCATAAGTCCAGTTCCGTGCCGGATGAGCTACCGAGCAAGCTTGTTATGTTAGGTGTTGTGCCTATTTTCACCCCCTGCCAAATCACCCCCTCGTTGAAATGGTTACATGATTGCCTAATCCTAACCCCAGCCCCATACCTAACCCTAAACCTACCGATACTAGGTGGGTAGTAATCTGATGTGGGTCAGAATTTGGCACAACACCAGAAAGTTAAACATATGGAGCTGTAATCGAAACTGTGTAGGAAAACAATTACAAGTGCTCGCTGTTTTACTGCCTCTAGTGTTCATTTATTTTGGAATCTGCTGTGATATGTACTTATTGGTACGTATTTCGCGTCTTGAAAAAAGTTCCCACAGTTACGTCTTTCGTGATGAGATCAGGTAGATTATTTCTCTCTCTCTGAACTGAAAGAAGGATCAGAAAAAGACAAATGATTAACTCAAATATGAAGCAATAAAATCATTTGAAAGCTTTGCGAATCCAAATAGAGTTAAACTTAAACTATATGTAATTTAGCGGACTAGCTTGGTGGATTGATAGTCAGGGTTGATGAGCGTCTGTACACTGGGCTGGGTGTCCAAATTGCTCCGTTTCATCTCCTCGTAAACTGAGTCCGAGGGTGGATTTGATCTGTATTTCTTGTTCCCCCAACACCCCTTCACCTGAGGATGACAAAAAGAAGTGACTCATTTAAAAAACATATCAAATCTTCTTCAGCTTTCAAAATGACTGAGAAAACAATGTTCCAGGGGCGCAGTAAAGGGGGTTAAATGGGGAGTGATTCTAGGGACACCAGGAACAAGGTTTAGAGCCAGTGAGAAGATCAAAAGGACATTTTATTTGGAAGAGAGACGAAGGAACAAGGCACTTGTAAAGCTGTTCACAAGAATCGTGTTTGTGGTGCATGACTGCTAGCGGCGCATACTGCGAAATACGTAATTGACCAGTCAGACATACTGTAACAGCGATTTTGTGGTTAGATAAAAGTATGGTTTGTTATTCGATGGCTTGCTGAATTTTTTTTACTCTATGCTTCTCAAATGAGAAATCTTTTGGTTATAGAATGTGAGCTGTGCATTAGTGGGCATTAGGTGGTTCAGCTATTAAAAGACATCCGCAGCACTTTTTGCATCTAGGTCAGTGTGAGGCTAAGCTTTTCTGAGTGTGTAATGCTGATATACTCTCAACAAGACTCAACAAATCCCTTTATTTTTTTCACTTCAGGATTCATGAAGCCAAAATTAACTAAAGGCTCATATCATTTTCTATTATCGGCGGTTCATCTATTTATTTGCACCTTTTGCTTAATGTCAAAAACAATTAATATTTTGAGAACAACTTCAGGGCCTTTTGACTTTTGAGCACCATTTCAAAAGTGCAGTGGTCTGAAAACACGCCATAATTAATTTTACATGTAAAGCTTTAACTTATTTGGACAAACACAAGTGTTTGTCACAGAAAAACATCCCATAGTGAATGCATTGCAAAACAATTAGACAGCAACAGATTTTCAACAACAAATCAAACCACAAAAACTATAAAAAATGGCACATTGCATGTTTACACATAACATACCTCTGTAATGCATTTCAGATTTATGTATAATGTTGTTTATAAGTTTAGTTTTAATTTTTGATTTGTGCTTTTCAAAACTGATGTTTGTGTGTGTATGTATGCTTACCTTCAGAATCACAAAGATGAAGCAAGAGATGCACAGTAGCAACATTACCCCACACACAATGAGAAAGATCTTCATATGATGATGAATATCTTCTAGGCACACTTTTTCATCATCTTTTCCTTCTATTTCTCCAGTTTTATTTGTTTTTATATCTACTAATTCTTCTATGAAATAATAGAAAATCAATGCCAGGGAATTAGAGCTGTCATCTGTGCTGTTTTTCATTCAATATTAATTAGAAAATGACTGTACTTCTCAATCTCTGCATCAGAATAGAAGTTGCATTAACATAGTTTACATACTAAATACTCAACTACATGTTTTACATTCGTTTGATAATACAATTAGGTAACACTTTATTTTGATAGTCCACTTTAGATATTCTACTAACAGTAAGTAACTTTGCAACTACATGTCGATTAGCAGTCATTAGAGTATTAGTAGACTGTCTGCTCAATATCTTCTAACACTTTATTTTGATGGGTCCACAAAATACAACATACTAAGTATGAGAAACTTTACAAGTATGTCAACTTATTCAACTAACCAGAAGCCTACCCTACTGAGAGTTAGTAGACATGTAGTTGTAAATTAATGATAAATCGTTGACATGCAGTTTACTTTACGTCATTTAGCAGACGCTTTTATTCAAAGCTAATTACAAATAAGAAAAAGTAATTAAAACTATAATTTAAAACTCTATAAATACTATGTATACACATTTAAGAAAATAAAGAAATTAAATAAAAATTACAAATGCATACAACAACATTTCAAAACGTTTAAATGAAAACAAAAAATAAAGCTACAAATAACTCAAAATATTAAAACAACAAAAGGTATGAGTATAATAATGATTCTAACATGACACTAAGCCAAACACCCATATATACAGTGGGTACGGAAAGTATTCAGACCCCCTTCAATGTTTCACTCTTTGTTATATTGCAGCCATTTGCTAAAATCATTTAAGTTCTTTTTTTTTCCTCATTAATGTACACACAGCACCCCAATTAAAAAACACAGAATTGTTGACATTTTTGCAGATTTATTAAAAAGAAAAACTGAAATATCACATGGTCCTAAGTATTCAGACCCTTTGCTGTGACACTCATATATTTAACTCAGGTGCTGTCCATTTCTTCTGATCATCCTTGAGATGGTTCTACACCTTCATTTGAGTCCAGCTGTGTTTGATTATACTGATTGGACTTGATTAGGAAAGCCACACACCTGTCTATATAAGACCTTACAGCTCACAGTGCATGTCAGAGCAAATGAGAATCATGAGGTCAAAGGAACTGCCTGAAGAGCTCAGAGACAGAATTGTGGCAAGGCACAGATCTGGCCAAGGTTACAAAAAATTTCTGCTGCACTTAAGGTTCCTAAGAGCACAGTGGCCTCCATAATACTTAAATGGAAGACGTTTGGGACGACCAGAATCCTTCCTAGAGCTGGCCGTCCGGCCAAACTGAGCTATCGGGGGAGAAGAGCCTTGGTGAGAGAGGTAAAGAAGAACCCAAAGATCACTGTGGCTGAGCTCCAGAAATGCATTCGGGAGATGGGAGAAAGTTGGAGAAAGTAAACCATTACTGCAGCCCTCCACCAGTCGGGGCTTTATGGCAGAGTGGCCCGACGGAAGCCTCTCCTCGGTGCAAGATACATGAAAGCCCGCATCGAGGACTCCAAGATGGTGACAAATAAGATTCTCTGGTCTGATGAGACCAAGATAGAACTTTATGGCCTTAATTCTAAGCGGTATGTGTGGAGAAAACCAGGCACTGCTCATCACCTGTCCAATACAGTCCCAACAGTGAAGCATGGTGGTGGCAGCATCATGCTGTGGGGGTGTTTTTCAGCTGCAGGGACAGGACGACTGGTTGCAATCGAGGGAAAGATGAATGCGGCCAAGTACAGGGATATCCTGGACGAAAACCTTCTCCAGAGTGCTCAGGACCTCAGACTGGGCCGAAGGTTTACCTTCCAACAACACAATGACCCTAAGCACACAGCTAAAATAACGAAGGAGTGGCTTCACAACAACTCCGTGACTGTTCTTGAATGGCCCAGCCAGAGCCCTGACTTAAACCCAATTGAGCATCTCTGGAGAGACCTAAAAATGGCTGTCCACCAACGTTTACCATCCAACCTGACAGAACTGGAGAGGATCTGCAAGGAGGAATGGGAGAGGATCCCCAAATCCAGGTGTGAAAAACTTGCTGCATCTTTCCCAAAAAGACTCATGGCTGTATTAAATCAAAAGGGTGCTTCTACTAAATACTGAGCAAAGGGTCTGAATACTTAGGACCATGTGATATTTCAGTTTTTCTTTTTTAATAAATCTGCAAAAATTTCAACAATTCTGTGTTTTTCTGTCAATATGGGGTGCTGTGTGTACATTAATGAGGGAAAAAAATGAACTTAAATGATTTTAGCAAATGGCTGCAATATAACAAAGAGTGAAAAATGTAAGAGGGTCTGAATACTTTCCGTACCCACTGTATATATATATATATATATTAGGTGGGCATAGATTAATTTTTTTAATCTAGATTAATCTAGATTAATTTTGGAATTAATCTAGATTAATCTAGATTAAAATGGCTCATTTGAATTCTGCCGAAGGCATTCAGAATATGTGTGCTACCCAAATAATGACTAAAAATAAGTCTTTGAGAACGGGTTTCTCAAGCCAGGTGGCGCATTAGACCAGGGGCTCATCTCCTGTTTCCAAAATGCATCACAAACTTTAATCTCTTCCCGTCCCAATCCCACGAAAAAACTGGAGGAAAATCCCGTCCCACTCCCGGAAGAATGACTCCCATTCCCTCCCACTCCCGTGTTGTTTTTTTTTTTTTTTTGCCGATAACTGTCAATTACAGTAAAAATATAGTACAGATCACAGCGTGCCCACCTTATTAGTTGAATAAAAACCCAAAATGTCGTTTTTTGTTATTATATTGAACTGAAAGCCATCTTATTATGCACAGTGTTGCACAGATAAAATTTCATGTAAATCATCCATGCTAACACACGCTTCTTCTATTTTTTTTTTTTTTAGACATTTCACTCTCTATAGATATATTTTCTATGTACTGTATTTTAGATATATTCGAGTTTCAAGTTTCTCGCTCAAGTTCACATGAGACCTAAAGCATCCTGTTTGCTTAAAAGCGCAACGTTTCGTTGTTATTCTGAGTGCACACAAATAAACGTAGAGTCTTTACAGATTCGAAAGATGTATTAGGCTACTTTTATCTGTATGACCAAGAATGACGGAGATTTTAAGAGCAAGTGAGCGCACCGGAGCCTGTCCTGCAGCAAACGCGCTTCCACACAAACACTACAATAGCGCACATTTCTCTAGGTTAACATCATATTGAGCGGCCATGTAAAGTTGCTACTACATACATCTTTCAGATGAAAAGCCATATTTGAGGTTGATGAATGATAGGTGAGCGTTTGGATGTCCTGCCCGATTGTATTACCACATAGACCAGCCGTTAACAATCTGTCCATCACGGACTGCGAGCCTCTAGTTCGAAGACTCGTTCTCGCCCCCTACAGTGCAATTCGGCTAGGTATACATCCGCGTTAAAATATCAGGGTGAAAGTCATCATAGCTTGCGTAGTATAGACCCAGCTCCCAAACCAACTTTGAGAATAGATTAACGGCGATATTTTTTTTATCGCCGATAAGAGTCTCACGTTAACGCAGCACGTTAACGCCGATAACGGCCCACCACTAATATATATATTATTTCATTTGCATGTAGTATGTTGAAGTAACGTTATTAAAATAACTCCAATTAAATACAACTAAAACTTAAGAAAATACCTATGAAGACATAATAAATTAAGACACAATTGAACTAAAATGAAAATAGATAACAAATCGAACGGCAGTAGTTTATCAGTAATCCTAAAATAATATCACTGCCAAAAAATTATGCTAACAAACAACAATTTACTTACACATAATAAGAATTGGTTATAAAAACTAAAACAGAAGGGAAACTAGCAGTAAGAAAGAAGATAAATAAAAAGCGATACTTATATCCTTTGGCGGTGTCCCTGCCCGGTAGAGTAGATTGTCTTTACAAAGATGGTCTTTAGTTACAAAGTTACTTATGTCTAAAGTGGACTGTCGAAATAAAGTGTAACTTAAAATGATTTGCATGACGTGTAAGACACACTTACCTATCCATAACCACGTGACTGTGCCAACTGTGTTTTTGTCTTCCAAATTAAACTCACACCAGTAAAACCCATTGTCTGTGGCACTTACATTTAAGACGGTGACATTAAAGTTGGGAAATGTTCCATTTACTTTGACTTTGTCCCTACACCATTTTGATTTAGGGCTAAAATACCCATCTTTGTAATAGTAGAAGACTTCCTGGTTATTTTTACTTGCTCCTACTTGTTTGTACAGGTACACCCCATCTTGAGGAGTTTTATCAGCAGCGCACTGGATGATGATCTTATTCCCAACAGCTCCAATTATAGATGTAACTGTGTTTGAGAAAAACAACTAATGAGATCTTCAACACTTAAATTCCATGATGAATGTTCAGGCTATTGTGCATCAGAAATATTTTTGTAGCAAACTGCACAAACATGTTAAAACATACAAATAAAGTATTATTTATAGCCTTACATTTATATAAGTGTGCTTAATTTTCTTTTCTTAACTAATGCAACATTTCTATATAACATTTTCTATTGCAGGATCTAGCATCCATGAAAGTAACATTTGTAAAAGTTGAAATGGAAAGCAAAACATGCATATACATATTCATACCTTGCAGCATTGAGTTTGCCCATGAAGTGCTTCTTAAACAGATACTGATCAATAGAAAACTGTATCTCACAACACACGCCATCTTCACAGCTCAGTGTGACTATGACTAGTTTCTGCTGAAGAACATCTTGTGGAAGTGGAAGTGGTGGTCTTCTGGTGGAAGTGGTGGAAACTTTTTTTTTCTGTGTGTGTCAATGAAGTTGAGAACTCAGGGGTTTTGCATTGTAATTGCAGCATGTTAGCTTGCGCTTAGAATATAGATATATAATATATAATATTCTCAAATGACAGCTTACAAAACAGCTAACGGTTAATGATAAAATTGCTTTTCAGGACATTTAAATGCTTTTTAGTCTATACCTGAATGCATAAACTCTCCTATGTATTTATTTATTTAATAGACTATTCGCAAAGAGCTTGATTGACAGGTGATCTGACCAATCAGAACGCGGACATTATTTGCCGCCGCTGCTATCCAACATCTTGCCCAACATCTACGGCTGGTCTCCATAGAAATCCATGTTAAAACGGGGTAAAAACAAATTGACTAAATTGAAACTTTTTCAATATAACTAAACATAAATATGTGCGGAGCTGGCAAATATTTTTTTAAATAAAAGTTGTTTTTGTGCTGCTAACAGGACCCACGGCTGCAAACTCTGTATGCAGCAAAGTTTCAGGAGTGATATCCCTCAAATAAATTCGAGATTAATTCACTTTCAAAACAGCTTGTTTGCAGTCAGGGTAAGTTGTTTAGCTATGTGCACCGCCTCAATGGCAGGCGAGTATTTCAATTTATAAAAAAATTGCTCCTCTTTATAACATGAGGATCACGTAACATTGTGTTTTTCTGTTTATACCTTTCTCTTGCTATATCGTCTAAACCAGTACAGTACGGACTTTCCTTCATCTCATCCGTTCTCTTTGTTTTCAGTCACTCCTGACACTCCTGACACACAGTACGTAAAGCAAAACTTTTATTCAAATTCTGAATTGTTTACAGCTTATAGACAGCGAGTAGCGCTTCTATATAAATCACTATAAAGCTGTCACTCACTTCAATTTATTGCAATATTACAATGTTTCGTTAATCAATGAAGCTCTCTGAATGCAAATAATATCATATTTTCATCGTCATACCATCTCACACTGAATGCTTGAGAGGTGGCAGCCCTGGATTATCTATTTATATCTGTCTTATATTAACCGTTTGTACACACGCGCATTATCCGATCGGCTCCTGTCGACCGCAGACGCAGGTTTACAAGCCACTTTTTCCCTGCGTTTTTCTGTTAATTTCTTGACTTTTCCCCTTATGAACAACACATTTTCGTACACGATGAAAGCTCCTTGTGTTTTCTCGGTTTGGCCGATTTAAGCATTCATAAACAGCGCAAAACACAGGCATCTTGAGTTTCTGCAACTGATTCCTATGGAGAAAAATCATTTCCTGCCCTCCAGCTGCATTTCGCGTCACAGCAATGACGTCATGTGCAAACGACACGCGGCACAGTGATGACGTCATGTGCAAACGACACGTGTGGCATGCAGACGCGCCTGTATATTAATCGGCCTAATTTGTAGCACAATCTAATGCTAATTTTCAGAGATCAGAGCACACCTTGCTTCTTAGAATGATGAGCTTTGTAAAAATCAACGCGTTTCAGAAAGGCGGGGCATAGAGGAGAAAACAATAATGTACAGTATGTGGAAAAATAATGTGTTATTTAAAAATAATATTGTGAAAATAATGTGTATTGCTCAACGTTACCGCTTCCGCCAACAAAGCTAACATGCGGGCGAGACCACAGACCTGTATGTCGCTGAACTACGTGAACTGGCTGCCACCTGAATTCGGTACGATGGAGGAAGAGATGATACGCGATCAGCTGGTCGAAAAGAATAATTCATCTCGCATCAGAGAACGGCTGCTGCTGGAAGTGCCACTCGACCTTCGAAAAGCTGTGACTGTCGCTCAGCACATTGAAACTGCTACAGCGGAGGCTAAAACGATGATTACATCATCCGACACCTCAGTACAAGTAGTTCAACAACATAACAGGTTCCAAAGGAGCAACAGTAAAGTCAACACCTCGCGTGGACCTCCAAAGTTTACCCGTGCACGTACTTGCTACCGTTGCGGATCTGAGCAGCACGCAGCTCATTTCTCCGGATCCCCTGCTAAGGATGCAGTGTGCAGGAACTGTAACAAAACAGGACATTTTGCAAAGATATGACGTGGAAACAAACGGGCGAGTGAAATTACGGTACTTGATGTGACTGTGCTAAATGCTGAACATTCTGCTCGTGACTGTGGTAAAATAATGTGTACAGTACAGATATGTGCCAGTACAGGACAAACACGAGACATTCAGTTAATGGTGGACCCGGATCAGCAGTGTCCATATTGCTGATGTCCATTTTCACTGGATCTTTCAATCAAGCACCCCTTTCACCCCTCTCACCACCGAAACTCAGTCTAGTTCTCTTTGGGGGCGCTGCAGTTGAAGTGAAAGGATGCCTGCCAGCCAGCATCTCGTATGGAGGCCATTGCGCTATCACAGACTTATACATTGTACAAAAGTGATCAGCTGTACTAGGCAGAGACCTCTTTACTGGACTGTGTTTACAACTCTGTGACGGTCAGGTCAGTACAGACCACACATTCTGCCTCATCTATAGATGCAAAGTCGGAAAACAAGCTGGGATGTGCAAGAGGATTTGTGCATCGTGTTCACCTTCGGCCTGGTGTTCAGCAAAAACTGAGGCGTTACCTTTCTCAATTCGCAACGAGGTGTCCAAGGAATTACAGAAGCTTGTTAAACAGGATGAAATCAAGCCGGTGGATGCATCTGAGTGGGTCTCCCCAATAGTTGTGACTAGAAAATAAGACGGGGGGATTCGGCTCTGCGTCGACTTACGTGAGCCTATTAAGGCAGTGGTAGTGGACAGTTTTCCTCTTCCGCATATGGAGGAGATGTTTGCGAACCTGTGTGGAGCAACAGAGTTTTCCACATTAGACCTCCAAACTGCGTATCACCAGGTAACATTGCCTGAGGACAGTCGAAACCTTATTGCGTTTATCATGCATGATGGATTATTTAGTTTCAAACGGGTTCCATGTGGACTGGCCTCAGCTCCAAGCTGTTTCCAGAGGATGATGTCTGAAATCCTTAAAGGTCAGTCTGGAGCACATTGTTATTTGGATGGCATCATGGTCGCAGGAGCAACGCTCAAGGAACATGACGAAAATATGCATGCTGTGCTGCAATGAATCGATGAAGCAGGCCTCAAACTGAACATGACAAAGTGCCACTTCAGAAAAGCAGCACTGTCGTTCCTGAGTCACACCCTGTCTGAGAAGGGATTACAGCCTGATGCTTCCCATGTCTCTGCAGTGTCAGATGCACCACCTCCTGCTGATGAGGTTAGCCTTCATTCATTTCTGGGTCTCACGTCATGGTATTCTAAATTCATACCAAATTACGCTACAGTGGTGGAGCCATTGCGTGTGCTCTTACGAGACTCTACCCCATTCGTTTGGTCACCTGAGGCTCAGTAGAGCTTTGAGACAGTTAAAGGACTGATTGTGAATAGTGCTGCCCTTGCAATTTTTAATCCAGAACTACCTACTATAGTCACCACAGATGCCTCAGACTACGGGATAGGAGGTGTTCTTACCCAGATACACGCAGACAACACGGAGAAAACAGTGGCTTTTGCATCACGCACTCTTACCACAGCAGAACAGAAGTACTCCACAGTAGAAAAAGAGGCACTAGCATGTGTTTAGGCCACAAAGCGATGGAGGACCTACTTGTGGGGACAACACTTTACACGGCGGACATATTACAGCCCATTGATCACCCTTCTGTCATCTAAGGTTCAAGGCAGAGCAGGTATGCGCATTGCAAGATGGTCAGCTAGGCTGATGGTATTTATCTATGATATTCAGTATGAGCCGGGGCATGAGAATGTGATTGCATACTGTCTATCTTGCTTACCACTCCTTAGTACTGAACCTAGTCTGGAACTTGATTTCTAAGTCGTAGCTTTCACTACTACACTCATTGCAACAACCAGCTCTGAGTTCAAAGCGGCATGTGATTGTTGTCCCATCCAAGCTGAGCTACGCAGACTGCTCTCCTCAAAATGGCCAAAGTGTGCAAAGGCACTGGTTAATGCTTTAAAGCCGTATTTCCAAGTGCGGCATGAACTTTCACTCCAGGATGGTTGCGTGGTGCGTGGAACCACACGTCTTCTGGTTCAAGAATGTCTCCAGCCCAAGTTCATTGTACTCGCACATGATAGACATCAGGGCATTGTGAGGACAAAAAGGAGACTGGGAGAGCTCTACTGGTGGCCTGGCATGGACAAACAAGTAGAAACAGCTGTCAAAGCTTGTGTCACTTTTCAGTTACATGACAAATTGTCTGTCACACTTACCACACCACTCCAATCTGTATCTTACCCTACTCACGCGTGGGAGAAAGTGGCCATAGACATCATGGGTCCTTTTAACGCAGCGTCTGCTGATTGTCATTTTGTGGTCACTCTGGTGGACTATTACAGTAAGTGGCCCAAGATAGCATTTGTCTCACATCCTACCACCCAGGCCGTGATGCAGTTCTTGTCTACAGTGTTTAGCAGGGAAGGGATCCCGAGAGAGCTGATTTCTGATAATGGAGTACAGTTCACTTCGCACAACTTCAAAATGTTCTTGGAAAACAGAGGAATCATACACAAGACATAATCTGTGTATTTATCAAGAGCAAACGGGGAGGTCGATGCTTCAATCACAGTTTAAAGTATGGTTTACAAACTGCTGCATTGGAAGGAAGAGGGTGGAAGGAGTTCCCGAAAGACTTTCTGCTGGCATACTGTGCAGTGTCACATGCCACAACACTGTGCACACCAACTGAACTCTTGCATGGGAGAGCCATGTTAAACAAACTTAACATCTCATGTCTTTCCTTGCCACCTGCAGGCAAAAGGCTCACACCCCACCAGCTTGCCTCATACGTGAGAGAGAAGCAGGAAAAAACTAAACAGTACTGTTACAGAAAACGCTGCGCAAAGCATGTTTCAATTCAGTGTGGATCGTATGTTTGTGTAAAGAAACCCGGAATTGTGCCAAAGTTTCTAAATTTGAAAAACCCCTGAAGGTTGTGGGTAAGAAAGGACTGTACACATATAAGCTGTCTGATGGATGATGCTGGAATGCATCCCACCTGGCACCTGCACTTGCTCCAGGCAGAGCAGACGAGTCCAATTAACTGCCATTGTTTGACTCTGGGCATACTAATCCTGTAGGGGGTGAACAGCCAACAGCAGTTACACGACCTGTTCGGAGTAGGCATGCACCTGCATGGACTCAGGATTATGTAATGTAAAATGTGCTTAATGCATTACTAGTACACAATATGTGTCTACACAGTATAAGGAAAAACAATTATTGCTGTTATGTGAATATTGTGTTTGAGTACTGTTATGTGATGCTTATACCAAGTATTTGGAAATTGCATTGCTGTACCAATATTTGTTCAAAAAGTTTTTTTTTGCAAATCATAATGCTGTGATTACAAGGTTGCAAAGAGAAAAAAAAATAGTAACTTGCATCTTAACTGTTAACTAATTGCAGACTGAGACTATGTCCCTATAGTATGTTTGTTCTTAAGAGAGAGGGATCTGTGGTGTTCTGAGTAAGCCTCTAGAGGGAGCTCTAGTGTGTGAGTTGGAGTTGTGAAAGGATAACAAAGGAAGAGAGTACCTGAGTGGTGAATAAAGAAGGTTACACTTTGTTCGACACAGAGTGCATTTGCTTTTATTGATGCACTCAACAGGACATAAAGTTTAAAAATGGTGTGTTCTTTTAAACTTTTAAAATGGTTATTGCTCATACATCAGTGTTTTTAAGGGGATTTAAAATACCTCAACAGAAGAATAAACTTCCTCCTGCACCATTTGCACTGATTGATTCTCAAATCATGTGTTTAGTTGAGGAGAGTTGTGATATTACTGTACTATAAGGTGACCAGACATGCCACTTCCCAGGGACACGTTCTGCACAGGATTTCTAAAAGGTCTAAAATAAGCAGGTGTTGGTTGTTTGCACGAAGCTGATCGATCGTTTAATGACATCAAAGTACTGAGAGAGAGATTCGAAAGCATGGAGCCGTCTGCTCTGCTCTCTGTAGCTCTCGCAACTCTCAATCAGAGCAGCGCAAACAACCAACACCTGCTTTTTTTCGGTAACTTAGAAAACCTGTGCAGACCGTGTCACCGGGAAGTGGCACAACCTTACTTATTTTTATTTATTTAGTCATTTAGCAAATGCTTTTATCCAAAGTAGGGCTGTAGCTATCGAATATTTTAGTAATCGAGTACTCTACGGAAAATTCCATCGATTAATCGGATAAGAACTACTTTTTATTTTTAAAGAGCAATCCTAAATACACAAGAGAAAATAAGACAAGTCTCTTAAAATGAACAAATAATTTGTTTCCTTTTTAGAAAAAAATATTTTTTATTGCTGAAATAGCATATATTAATAACTGAAAATTAAACCCATTTAGTGCATTTGATTGCCATATTACATACAAAATGCAAATACAAATAAGGTAAGGTACAAATAAGGTAAATGTAGTAAAACCTAAAACTAAGACATAAATCTAAATAATTGTATTATAAAAATAATAATAAAACCTAAAAATTGTGCAACTTAACTTCCACCTTTGATCCTAACTACAGCTCAAGCATGACACAAGTCTTTACTGTCTTCTTAGAAGAATTGTGTCTTTTGTGAGAGGCAAAGATTAGTGGACAGGAATCTAATGTGGAACAAAAACAAGAGTCCAGATACATAACAATAACACATTTTTCAGCAACATGAATTTAAAGTTATTTGGAGAATAAACCCTCTTAAATGTGTGTGTGTGTGTGTGTGTGTGTGTGTGTGTGTGTGTGTGTGTGTGTGTGTGTGTGTGTGTAATCCTTTAAAGGTGCATGTGGTTGCAAACAGTGCTCTGGATGTAGTTACAGTAAATGGTAGGGATGCACCGAAATGGAAATTCTGGGCCGAAACCGAAAATTATGGATGTGCTTGGTCGAAAACCCAAACCAAAAATGCTTTATAATAATTATTTATTTTATTAAATACTATAAAGTAATTTTGTAAGACTTTTAATTTAACTAAATTTTAATGACAGAATTTAAAAAACACAAGCCAATAAAATAACCACACTTTTATTGAAAGAAAATTGGACAGAAATTATATTAATATTAAATATCAAAGTATTATTTTTATTCAGTTATATGCAACAGAATCAGACATAACTGTTGTTGTTTTTGACTAATTACCATCATGATCACGTGCACACAATATACACCCTTCAACACTTTTTACATGCAATTTATTTTAGATGTTATAATAATTATATGATTGAAGAAAAGGACAATTATAAAGTTATGTTTTATTTTCTCTCACCTAATGTTATTTGTTTTTTAAAATATCCAAATTAAATGTTTTATTTTTCCTATATAATTTATAGGATTTTTGTAATTAATCATTTATTTTAATTTATAATTTATAGTTTATAATTCTGTGTTGTGTGTCTGGTTATCAAACGAAGGCATAACACATCAATTGAATTTATCTTTAAATTATTGACAATTAAACTTTTTTGGCAAACAAAGGGAATTTACTATTAAAATTAAAACATGTTGGAAATGTTGTGTGATCATTCATTAAAAAAAATAAAGTTTTCATAGTTGTAGTAGTACATTCTGCTGAACAAATATTTGTGCTGCACTGTCTTCAAAAAGGACTTTTATTTTGACGGGTTGCCGTGAATACCTTTACATTTCTGTGTGTATATGATATGAGGATATTAAACGCTTTTACTCAAATGAAACGGTGAAACGCTCACGAAGTGACTCTCAGAGCAGTTCTACCAGCAAACCTATAAAGGAAATATTTTTATGAGTTTTTGAAAATATCAGCAATAAAGGAAACGCCGTTATGACAGCTTTACATTCATTTTGAACGCTCCCAGCGCCCGTACCGTAAGTGCGCGATTAGACGCGCAGACCAAATAAAAGTGCGGCTGGCTTGACAATCCACTACCTCTAAAATTAATGTTTTAATATTGCCAAAAGCATTTATTTGTGAGCAAACAGGCCCGGATCAATGTGTAAGTCTGTAAGAGAGGTTTAGTGTTTGAGAGATTTCACAAATCCTCAGCCTGGAGGTCAGAGCGTGCGTTTCTGTTTGCATAGATGAAATATCAAACATTAATACAATCATACTGCATTAGAAAGTGACAGCAGTCTGTCCGGAAACTTATGCACTAATATTGATCAGCATTCATTTTGAGTTCATGGCCATATGCATGGAGAAAATTCCTATTCATGGTTCAGTCGAGTTCAAAAACATCCCGATATGATCTTCTGGTTCTTTTATAAAATGCTTTGAATAAATCTGATTTATATGATCAGAGGCATGATTATTCCAGAATGCACGAATATAAATCCAGATCAGGGTTTAAATGCACTAAGATCCGAAACAGCAAGTAAAACAAATCAAATGTTATAGAGTCGGATAAACTGTATTCCTCTGTAAAATCCTAAAGCGCCTCTGAATGATCCCAGATCAGATGAACTCAGCTGCATTTCTGTGTTTAAATGCTCCGGATCCGCCTGAATAAACCCTCGGACGCGTCCAGATATTCTCTCATGTGTCCTGAACACAACATGGCGAACAGCGCGGAGTGTTTTGGTTTTTCCTCTCCTCCACTCCTCCTCCTTTCAGCCACTCCTCCTTCTCTTTTACTTGGACACTTCCAGCTGGAGCGTGTTGAGGAGATTTTATTCCTGTAGGGGGCGCTGCGTGGCTGAAAAACCCGCTAATGCCTTTATAACACATTCAAATCTTGTGACGGTTCTTGTTTTAATGCGAGTATATAAAGACTTTAAAGTGTAATTTTTTATATAAGTTCTTCGCAAGGATTTATTGGTGGCATGCATATTCAATTTTAAATTCCGCCTTAACTGTAAAATTATTTTTAAGAATAAACACCTAGTAATCACAAATGACTATGATTGGTCCAACTGTATCCGCGCTGAGAAAAGTAACAGATATCATGTGACAGCGCTGTCCGCGTCAGTAGCGGTATTCACAGTTTACACATAAATGATAATGAAAATCCATAACAGGTAGTGCATTTAATATACACAGTGAATAAATAAAAAAATATATATATTATTTACACCCAGCTAGTCCCTATTAATATTTTAATAACAACTGTTTCGAGCCATTCTACTCGTTTACTCTATAAGCTTCCACACAAAACAGTCATTTGATTGACAGCTCGAATGGAAAGAAAGCAAAGAGTGATCAGGTGACCCGGGATCAGGTGGTGAAACACACACACACACACACACACACACACACATACACACACACACACAGAGAGAGAGAGAGACACACACACACACACACACACACACACACAGTTTTTTTCTAGTTCAGATGTATTGGCAGTACTACTGTAGTACACTATTGCGAAAGCGTTGTAGAGCATTTTTAAACAAGCCAACACTTTACTTTGAAATATAATATAACTATAAAGGAGTTTGTTTATACTGTAAATGGAAACATGATGCCGCTAATGGTGTTTATTTCACAAATTAATTTCTTTATAAGCTTGATAGGCTAATAAATCTGAATAAACATCAAACTGGACATCATAGTACTGTAAAAGAGGCAGCGTCGACAATGGAGGTGGAGAACATGATCCACTCTGACTCAATATCTCCAACCTCCCTCGGGATCCGGTCGAAGCTCAGCCGGAGGTGGGAGTTGAAGATCTCTCTGACAGGGGATTCGGCCAAACGTTTCCAGCAGACCCTTACATTACGCTTGGGTCTGCCGAGTCTGTCCAGCTTCCTCCCCCGCCATCGGATCCAACTCACCACCAGGTGGTGATCAGTTGACAGCTCCGCCCCTCTCTTCACCCGAGTGTCCAAGACATACGGCCGAAGGTCAGATAAAACGACCACAAAGTCGATCATCGACCTACGGCCTAGGGTGTCCTGATGCCACGTGCACTGGTGGACACCCTTATGCTTAAACATGGTGTTCGTTATGGACAAACTGTAACTAGCACAAAAGTCCAATAACTGAACATCGCTCAGGTTCAGATCAGGGGGGCCGTTCCTCCCAATCACGCCCCTCCAGGTGTCACTGTCGCTGCCCACGACAGTGACATTAAAGTCCCCCAGTAGAACGATGGAGTCCCCAGTTGGAGCACTTTCCAGCACCCCTCTCAGAGACACCAAGAAGGCCGGGTACTCAACACTGCCGTTTGGGCTGTAGGCACACACGACAGTGAGAGACTTATCCCCGACCCGTAGGTGCAGGAAGCGACCTTCGTTCACCGGGGTAAACTCCAACACATGGCGGCTGAGCTGGGGGCTATAAGCAAACCCACACCAGCCCGCCGCCTCTCACCATGGGCAACTCCAGAGTGGTGAAGAGTCCATCCTCTCTTGAGGAGTGTGGTTCCAGAACCCCAGCTGTGCGTGGAGGTGATCACGACTATCTCTAGTCGGAACCTCTCAACCTCACGCACAATCTCAGGCTCCTTGCCCGCCAGTGAGGTGACATTCCACGTCCCTAGAGCTAGTTTCCGTGTCCAGGGATCGGGTTGTCGAGGCCCCCGCCTTCGACTGCTGCCCGATCCTCTAAGCACCGGCCCCTTACGGTCCCTCCTGCAGGTGGTGAGCCCACGGGAAGGCGGCCCCACGTCGCTCCTTCGGGCTGAGCACGGCCGGACCCGTGGGGAGAGGCCCGGCCACCAGGCGCTCGCATACGAGCCCCAATCCCGGGCCTGGCTCCAGGGTGGGGCCCCGGCTGCGCCATACCGGGCAACGTCACGGTCCTTGATTTAGTATCCATCATAAGGGGTTTTTGAACCGCTCTTAGTCTGACCAGTCGCCTAGGACCTGTTTGCCTTGGGAGACCCTACCAGGGGCACATAGCCCCGGACAGCATAGCTCCTAGGGTCATTCGGGTACTCAAACCCCTCCACCACGTTAAGGTGGCAGTTCAAGGAGGGGGAATGTATATTTGGATTAAATATATAAGGCTAAATACATTTTTATATATGCTTTTTAAAAATATTAAATATTAAAAAATCAAAATTTACATAAATATATTTTGAAACATATTTTAGCAATATATTTGTGGGCTTTTTGTGTATTTTGAAATATAGGCTAAAACATATTTAAAAATATATGTTTCTTTATGGGTCAGCATGGACTGTGCTTCGCAGCTTTGCAGATGATTTCATGCACAAACAGCTATATTACAAACTTAAGGGAAGGAAAAATTATATGTAAAAAAAGTATATTTTAAATAGACTTTGACATTGAAATGAAACAAGCTTAGTTTTGTCCTATATTATGAGATTGTAACAGTTTAAAATGCAGAGTTTTGAGGTGACCTTAACTGTGATTGCAGGTTCAGCAGATGTGCTGCTCTGACACAAGCCTGCAACCTCATGTTTGGAGCTCTGTACTGTGGCCATAATTAACTGCACTCTTTAGATGAATGTGCCAGCTGGGACAAATGCCCAGCCCGGCACGCGCACACACGTACACACGCGCGCACACACACACACGCACACGCACACACACACACACACACACACACACACACACACACACACACACAAACACACTCTCAGATGCTCAGCTGTGACAGAGATGAGCTTTACACCCATAAACGCCTCTAACCACAAACAAGTGAAATACACTGACCTTGACAGAGAGAGCAGGAGCGTCTCTGCACCACAGATTTATGGGAGATGACGTTTTAAGTGCTTTCTGGCATGTCTAACTAATGTATCGATTCATGTTGAAGAAAAGCACAAATTATGAAAATTGTGAAACCAGCTGATATAATTCTGGTCAAAAGGTCGTTGTTTGTTGGCGTGTCACACACAGTAATAGACATCTTTCAATGAATATGTTTTTCCCATTGCATGAGTTCTCATGATGTCATCAGGTCACAGTTTTTCATACTGAGTGTGGTACTATATGATGCAAACAGTGAAGGAGTGAGTGATGTTCTTATGTGCACAATCATCCTCCGTGTGTGTGTGTGTGTGTGTGTGTGTGTGTTTAAGGGAGTAAGCACAGAAATCAGTGAGATAATGGACACTCACACTGACCTCACTTTACTTCTCTTCTGCTGAAACAAGGTGCTTTATAAATAGGGAACACTTTAGTGTTCAGCTTCTTATTTTAAAGCATCAGAGGCACAAATCCAAAATGCATTGTGTAGTAAAAATGTTAGATAAACTTCTTCCTAATATATTTACATATCATCATCAAATAATTAAAATCATAAAAAGTCATCATTTTAAAATGTATATGCAATATACACTGAACAAAATTATAAATGTAACACTTTTGTTTTTGCCCCTATTTTTCATGAGCTGAACTCAAATATCTAAGACTTTTTCTATGTACACAAAAGGCCCATTTCTCTCAAATATTGTTCACAAATCTGTCTAAATCTGTGTTAGTGAGTACTTCTCCTTTACCGAGATAATCCATCCAGGTGTGGCATATCAAGATCAGCAGTTTGCTGATGTCAACGTTGTGGATCGAGTGGCCCATGGTGGCGGTGGAGTTATGGTATGGGCAGGCATATGTTATGGACAACGAGCACAAGTACATTTTATTGATGGCATTTTGAATGCACAGAGATACTGTGACGAGATCCTGAGGTCCATTGTTGTGCCATTCATCCACGACCATCACCTCATGTTGCAGCATGATAATGCACGGCCCCATGATGCAAAGATCTGTACACAATTCCTGGAAGCTGAAAACATCCCAGTTCTTTCATGGCCAGCATACTCACCGGACATGTCACCCATTGAGCATGCATGAGATGCTCTGGATCGGCGTATACGACAGCGTGTTCCAGTTCCTGCCAATATCCAGCAACTTCACACAGCCATTGAAGAGGAGTGGACCAACATCCCACAGGCCACAATCAACAACCTGATCAACTCTATGTGAAGGAGATGTGCTGCACTGCGTGAGGCAAATGGTGATCACACCAGATACTGACTGGTTCTGGACCACCCGCGGACCCCCCCTCAATACAGTAAAACTGCACATTTTAGAGTGGTCTTTTATTGCGGCCAGCCTAAGGCACACCTGTGCAATAATCATGCTGTCTAATCAGCATCTTGATATACCGCACCTGTGAGGTGATGGATTATCTCATTCACTAACACAGATTTAGACAGATTTGTGAACACTATTTGAGAGAAATAGGCCTTTTGTGTACATAGAAAAAGTCTTAGATCTTTTAGTTCAGCTCATAAAACATGGGGCAAAAACAAAAGTGTTGCGTTTATAATTTTGTTTGGTGTATATTCTCTGTAGTAAAACTCATTTTAATTACCAAAATCAGTGTTTCGTTGAAACAGTAGTTATTTCAGAGCTCACATGATTTTACAGTAAACAAAAAAGTTTTAAAAGCAAGCATTTTGTAGATTCTTTCTACATTTTTACACAAATGATTGGTATTATTGATTAAACATTTTAGTTATTATACTAGAAAACTAGAAAACTTGATTTAGCATCTTTGAACAAATCTGTAAATGATGATTTGACACATCGTTTCACATTCGTTCTGAATTTGTTATTTTAAATATATCAGTTGGACAAATTATTCAAAGACTCTTTCATAAAGATGCATACTTCCTTACTATATAGTAGACGAAAAACAGTATGTGACAAAAGAAGTATGTCCAAATTCACAGAACTCATAAAATAATAAGTAAAAAGTGCCCAGATGACCTACTTTTTCTGACGTGATTCTGAAGTGTACATACGAGAGGATTCATGAATGATCGTGACGTGACGCAGCTGATGCTGGTAGGTCATCTGATAATGACAACAGCGTGAATATATATTACAGTACAATTACAGTAAGAATCATGATGATGAATTAAAACATGCTGTTTTCTCTCTCTGTCTCTCTAACAAACATTCAGTCACTACTCTTATAAGTGCTTATACTTTGAATAACCACACTAAGTAATAAAACTCTGCAATGATTAATTCTGCATGTGTTGCTGACATGCATGATTCATTAAATCACACAGCTTGTGGAGAAGAGGTGTGTGTTACCAGAATATCATCTCATCAGTCTTGGCGCCAGGCCTGTTTGACTTAAACTAGAAAGTCACCTACTTTAGCAACCACCCAGAACTCCCTAGCAACCAGGGCCATGGTACAAGACTAATATAGTACAGATAGCACACAGACATATTCGGTGCTTTACATTGCATGCTGAAACGTATCATTTGGCATCATTTGTGCACAGGAATTCAGCCTCAGGTTTAATGGTAATTCTGGATTGGATACACATTCAGGAAATTAGGAAACGTGTCCTGCAGGCACTGAACTGACAGACTCAATGACGGATATCTTTTACTGTTACTGCATGTTCTGCACTTGCAATCCTTTATGAGGGCTAAAATACAAACATGTAAAACACATTAACACGTCTTCTGACTGAACCTGAAGTTCTCAGAAACTTTTTTTCTTCAACACGGATCTAAATTTAGTCTTGAACCTGAACCACATTTACACACTGCCAGTTTAATCTTATATAGATCCAGACTTTCATCAAAAAAGAGAGAAACGGTGAATAGAAATGACACGAATGACCCCAGTACTGCTAACGGAGGCTGAACTCTGTTCAAGTCATTGCACACACATCGATCTCTTAACATTGTAATGTTTGCCTAAAGCTTTGTGTTTCTGTCATGGGTTCACTGGGAAATTTAATTCCAGTCATTTGTCTGATGTGGGAGTTTTCTTGCTTTCTTTCTTTTTTGCTCCACTCCCTCCATCTGAGTCAGGTCGAACTGTAGCCACTGGATGTGGGAGTAGTAGGGTGTGTGTGTGTGTGTGTGTGTGTGTGTGTTCATGATGAAGGGTGTGACAGAGGTCATGGCCTTTCTGTAGATACATTTTTTAATTTAAAAGGCCCATATGATGAGAAATGATATTCCATTAGAACTCAAAACCTGCCCAAAATGATCATTAAGTAAGGAATAATTAACGATCAATTATTCTGCTTATACTTTGGTTGCCACACCTCAAGACATCGATCAGATGATATATTTCAAGGCATTCGTTTGTTTTTTATACTTCAGTGGCTATTGTGAGTAGAATTATTTCTTCCGCATCTCATCTAACGCCTCTCTTGCTAATTCCAAAAACGCCATTTTTAAACCATAACAGAGGATTGAGCCGTTGATAGCAGACTAATGCAGTTAATACAGTTAATAACTAAGTTATGAGACAGATATTAATGTTACCTTTGTGAGTCAGTGATCGGCAGCAATGAGAATTTAAGTTCATTTTTTCCACGAACAGGGCCGTTGTAGTTTTTAAGTTCTTAAACTATGTTACTGATAAAATCGTCAGAGTAGTGCTAACTACATCAGCGCTTATGTTAAGGTGTGTGTAAACTATATGTGTGTCTGTGAGAGAGAGAGAGAGAGAGAGAAGACTATGTGCTTTCCGTACATAATAAAACGTAATGTTGTGGCAAAAACATGGACAAGATCTGTCGATTTTATGCTTTTGTTTACTGTATTTATTTGTTTGGCCAGTGTCGTTGTGGGTTTTGGTTATTTTTCTGTTGTAAGACCTTTGAAATAACAGAAATAATTTGGTGAAGTGATATGGTCACGTAATGCGGTCATCGGTGTGTTTCCCTGAAAATAACTGCACACCTCAGAACGCTCATCAGCCAATCAGATTCAAGCATTCAACGGCCCCGAAGTATAACTGAAACTAAACTGCAGAAATGTGTTTTATAAAATACATGTTAATGCATTAATAGTTGTTCAGAAACCTGACTATTATTCCTTAAACTTTGAAAAAAAAGGTTGGTAGGAATTGTGAAATGTCACTGTTTCTGTATCTTCAAAGCAACTCTAAAAACTACTGGGTTAAAAACAACTCAATTTGTGTCTTTAAACTAGTGGTGGGCCGTTATCGGCATCAACGTGCTGCGTTAACGTGAGACTCTTATCGGGCGATAAAAAAAATATCGCCGTTAATCTATTCTCAAAGTTGGGTTGGGAGCTGGGTCTATACTACGCAAGCTATGATGACTTTCACCCTGATATTTTAGCGCGGATGTATACCTAGCCGAATTGCACTGTAGGGGGCGAGAACGAGTCTTCAAACTAGAGGCTGGCATTTTTTCGGGAATCCCGCGGGATGGGAAACAAAATCGCTACGAATCACGTGATTGGGACGGGAGAGGAAAATATTTAATCGGGAGTGGGCGGGACCGAATAGTAATGATACCAACTTTACACACAAATATACCTTTTATATAAATAAACTATAAACTGTATATTTTAATTCTGAACTCAACTGTCTCTTTATGCTCTCCTCCTGTTTGCTTTGGTGTGGCTGGTTAAGTGAATGACGCAGTCCGTGATGGACAGATTGTTAACGGCTGGTCTATGTGGTAATACACTCGGGCAGGACATCCAAACGCTCACCCGTTCTCAAAGACTTACTTTTAGTCATTATTTGGGTAGCACATATATTCTGAATGCCTTCGGCAGAATTCAAATGAGCCATTTTAATCTAGATTAATTCCAAGATTACAGTGAGATTAATCTAGATTAAAAAAATTTATCTATGCCCACCACTACTTTAAACACACACTACTGATGCAGATCTAATCCAAGTGCAAGGTTTGGCTATTTAGCATGGATTAATTAACTCCTACTCGTAGACGCTACAACTACATCAGAAGAAAATAAATCAATTAGTGACATTCAGTCATTGAATCTAAATTGCAGTCCTTACAGACGTCACCAGCTGCCGTTAATAAAATGGAAATGGTAGCAGAGAACTTTCTTCAAGTATTTCTAACTCCTTTAAATAACAGAAACAATGTGGCACAATACTTTTGGTCTTTACTTTCAATACTAGATCTATGGTTGTATCAAATCTGACAAACTTCTAGTTAAATGTCTGCATTTGCTTCTTTCTTTGCATTAAATCCCAGAAATGTTTTTCTCTGTTTTCAGTCATTCAATAATTGAATTTAAATTGCATCCTTTAGAAACTCAGTTTATCAGTTGAGATAAATGGGAATCCTTGTGGAGAGCTTTTTCAAGTATTATAGACTTCCTTGACATTAACTATGAACATACCATGTTTGACAACCACAATGTAGTCGAGTGTTTGCCTTCATTTTCAATGGTCTTAAATCTAGCAAACTTCTTTTGCTGAAATGTTTTTCTGATGAAGTGTGCTTATGCTTTTTTTCTTTCCATTAAATGCCACTTGACTTGATTTATTTTGCCATCTAATGCATTCAGACAGCTTTAACGTGTGGCTTAAGTGTCTAAATACTTTTGGAGTCACTGCATTGAGCATAAAAAGTGCAAGTACACAATGTGCTGCCGCTTTGGTCCAGTTCACCCGGTTTGTGAAAGTGAAACTCTCCTTATGTAAGTCAGAACTAAATATTGACTATCACGCCGAATCACATGAGGAGCTGTTTTAGTTTTTACAGACTTTCAAAAATCTGTATAGCATGCATGTAGTAAGGGTCACTGGGTGCTTGGCTGTATTTCACCCCGAGGCCTGTTCAGACATTCTCAAATGCAGTTATTTTAATGCAACTGTACATGACCTCATCCATCCTTCTGCACTCCTAAAATATCATTTTAAATAACATCATCTACCATTAATATTCACATCTACTTCAAGTAAACACAAAGGGTTAGAGGGTTCATATAGGCTTACATTACACACACACACACACACACACACACACCTGTAAGTGTTACTCAACAGATAAAACAAGACGTGCCAGTCACAGTGGCGTCAGACAGAGATCAAGCTCATCTGATTTTAAACAAATCCCCTACAGCACACACATCATGTGATTCCTGTTTATAAACACACACACACACACACACACACACACACAATGTTGGTTTTTATGGTTTACGGGGACTTTCCATAGGCGTAATGGTTTTTATACTGTACAAACTGTATGTGCTATTGCCCTACACCTACCCTACACCTAAACTTAGCCCTCACAGGAGACGGTGCATTTCTACTTTCCCTCAAAAAACTCACTCTGTATGATTTATAAGCATTTTAAATTATGGGGACACTGAAAATGTCCTCATAAATCACCTTCTCCTTGTAATACCTATGTCATACCCATGTAATTATACAAATTTGTGTCCTCATAAACCACATAAACATGCACACACACACACACACACACACACACACACAGAGACACTCTTACACACACACACACACACACACACACACACACACACACATTCCTGTGCTGACATGATCAGTGCTGTCGAACAGGAGCTGTGAACAGAAACACTCTCACAATCTAATCAACAATCGAAGTGACGGTGGAAAGACCAGATATTCATAGATAACCAAGCAAATGACTGTATTTTTAGCTTGTGCTTATGCATACATAAAGTTTAATGTGAGATATTCTGCTCGTGCACAGGCTACTTTGATTGATGTACCTGCATGCAAAGTCATTTTATGACAGGATGAATCTGTTTGTTGGCACCTCGGGTGATGTCTCCATCGTTCACAAATGTCCTTCCATTAACAGCACTTCTGTTATTCAATATCTGCACTGTCTTATTTTAGTATCATCAATACAGTATTATAGTATTTATTAATATTTAGATTTTGTTCAAAAATTATTATTTTTATTTGTTTAGTTTTTATTATTTTTATTTCAGTTTTAGTTGAGTTATTTTTATTTGAGATTAGTTTGTTTTAATTGTATTAATGTAAGTACATCAACTGGTAATTTTGTTTGTTTAAATGTTTATTTAGTTTTTTATTACAGTTTTAGTTTAGGTATTTCCAGTAATGTAAGTACTTCAACCCAAACTCAACAAACATTAGAAACACCTTGAGCAGCGCTTATGGATTCAAACCTACAACCTTTCATTCACTGCCCCAGATGTTTAACCAAGGTTTCCCCATCTTCATTCTTCATTCTTCATGCAAAAGGCCAATCTGTTTACAGCGCTGAGGTCTGAATGATCTCTCAGCTGGTGTAACTGTATCACAGTATCTCTATGATTGAGTCATCAGATGTGTTGATTTGGCTGTGACTTTACTATGTCTCAGGATCACTGAATATCAAGCAGATGAGATGAACGAGTCAACTGTCAGTGTGTTTATGAAGATCTATTGGCATCTGAGGAGGAAAGAAGCATTATGAATGAAAAACACAACTAGCTGTAACTGATGCATACGCTCAACTTTATAAACAGTCAAGAACTGAACATGAAAGCAGAAGTCAACTTTGGATAACATGACTATCATAACCAGGTAAACAGGTTTGTGTGTGTGTCTCTCTCTCTCTCTCTGTGTGTGTGTCTCTCTGTGTGTGTGTGTGTGTGTGTGTGTGTGTGTGTGTGTGAAGATCGTGGTCAGTCTGAGATGGTATCCTGATAACTGGCGCCAGCGTGGTGATCTCACCATCTCTGGACACGGCTCATTTCTCTCTCTCTCACACACACACACACACACACACACACACACACACACACAGTCTCTGCCCTCCACAATCCAGGCTCGACTCCAAAAATGCAAACTATTTCCCTACATCAGGACAAGCTGTAAAAAACATGGGATCAGGCAGTTGCCCCATGGCCCGCTGCCATCACTTCTGCTGCTCGGGGCTTATATTTGCTGCTCAGACCTGTGTTGCACACCATTGTCTTCAACTCTATTACTGGTGTTTGCTAGGTTAATGTCACTATTAATATTGCTCTAACAGAGAGGCAGTGTTTAGAACAAACTCTGAGTACCAAACTCCCTGCAACATTCGTCTGGCTGCAGTTTTCAGACTGAAGTCATCAGACTAATGATTTTACATTAAATGAGGGAAACAAGCCATGCATACTGTAGAGAGAAGAATATTAGAGAGGAGGAGACTGTCTTCTCTTCACAGCCTAGAACACCATAGCAACAGCACAAAAACTCCCTAGCACCCAAAATCTGCATAGAAACACCATGGCAACTGCGCACAGCAACCTAGGGTTTTAAATTACAATTCAGCTTCTAAATTGAAATTCAGGAATTTCAGATGTAATTCAGTTCAGATGTAGGAAGTAATGCTAAAATGAATTGAAATTCAAATAATGTTTTTTTCCCATATAACTAACTAACTAGAAAAGCAAAGTTTATCAAAACAAAAACTTGAATGTTGGCTGGACAAAGCCTTGTTTCAAAAGTTTTGAGTTGTATGAAAGTGAAAAATTATTCAAAGAAATTGAAGTTTGAAGGTTTATAGGCCACAAATCATATATAGACAGATAGATTTTGATAGTTTTTGTTTGCATAACATATGTATATGTCACTGATCATAAACTAGATGTGCTCTGTTTGACAGAAACCTGGCTAAAACCAGATGAATACATTATTTTAAACGAGTCTGCCCCCAAGATTACTGTTACAAAAATGAGCCGCGTCCAAATGGCAAAGGGGGAGGTGTTGCTACAATTTATAGCAATACTCTCAGTATTTCTCAGAGGACAGGCTTTAAGTATAACTCTTTTGAAGTAATGGTACTTCATATAACATTATCTAGAGAAAAAGTATTAATGATAAATCCCCTGTGATATTTGTACTGGCTACTGTATACAGGTCACCAGGGCACCATACAGACTTTATTCAATAATTTGGTGATTTTCTATCAGAGTTAGTGCTGGCTGCAGATAAAGTCTTAATAGTTGGTGATTTTAATATCCAAGTTAATAACGAAAAAGATGCATTAGGATCAGCATTCTTAGACATTCTGAACTCTATCGGGGTTAGGCAACACGTGTCAGGACCTACTCTTTGTCGAAATCATGCTTTAGATTTAATACTGTCACATGGAATTGATTTTAATGGTGTTGAAGTTCTGCAGCAAAGTGATGATATATCAGATCCCTATCTAGTCTTGTGTAAACTCCATATAGCTAAAGCTGTAAATTCAATTCCTTCTTACAAATATGGTAGAACCATCACTTCTACCACAAAAGACTGCTTTGTAAGTAATCTTCCTGATTTATCTCAATTCCTCAGCATATCCAACAGCGCAGAAAAACGTAATGATATAACAGAAACTATGGATTCTCTCTTTTCTAGCACTTTAGATACGATTGTTCCTTTACGCTTAAGGATGATTAAGGAAAAGAGTCCAACACCATGGTATAATGAGCACACTCGTGCCCTAAAGAGAGCAGCCCGGAAAATGGAGCTCAGCTGGAGGAAAACTAAACTAGAGGTATTTCGTATGGCTTGGCGGGAAAGTACCCTATCCTACAGAAAAGATTTAAAAACTGCTAGATCTGATTACTTTTCGTCTCTTTTAGAAGAAAACAAACATAACCCCAGGTATTTATTCAATACAGTGGCAAAATTAACAAAAGATAAAACATCAATTAGTGTTGACATTTCCCAACAGCACAGCAGTAATGACTTTATGAACAATTTTACTTCCAAAATCAATACTATTAGAGATAAAACTGTAACCATGCAGCTGCCAGCTGCAGTATCACATCAAATTGTGCACTATAGATCCCCTGAGGAACAATTCTACTCATTCTCTACTATAGGAGAGGAAGAATTGAAGAAACTTGTTGATTCAGCTAAACCAACAACATGTATGTTAGACCCCATTCCATCTAAACTACTTAAAGAGGTGCTTCCAGAAGTCATAGATCCTCTTTTGGCTATTATTAATTCATCAATATCAATAGGGTATGTCCCCAAAATCTTTAAATTGGCTGTTATTGAGCCTCTCAAAAAACCACAACTTGACCCCAAAGATCTAGTTAATTACAGACTGATCTCGAATCTCCTTTTACATTTTAGATTTAGTCATTTTGCAGACGCTTTTATCCAAAGCGACTTACAATTGGGGAATACATAAAGCGATTAATCTAGAAGAGGGAAACAGACAGAGGAAGTGCCCATAACACCAAGTCTCAGGCATTGTTCAAATAAGTACAAGCTAGCAAGGAAAGGAGAGAAAGATAAAGAGAAAGATGAAGATTTTGAAAGAGTGAATTTTTTATTTTTATTTTTATTTTTATGATGAAGTCAAGTAGAGTTGAAAGAGATGAGTTTTCAGTTGTTGCTTGAAGATTGACAGGGATCCAGCATTCCGGATGGGGGTGGGAAGATCATTCCACCGGCCAGGAATGGTGAAGGAGAATGTTCTGGAGAGTGATTTTGAGCCTCTCTGTGATGGTACCACGAGGCGCTCACTAGCAGATCTCAGACTTCTGGAGGGATATAAATTCGTAATAGTGAGTGGAAGTAGGTGGGTGCTGAGCCTGTGGTTGTTCTATATGCAAGCATCAGTGTCTTGAACTGGATGCGAGCTGCAACTGGTAGCCAGTGCAAGGACACAAAGAGAGGTGTGACATGTGCTCTTTTGGGCTCGTTGAAGACCAGTCGTGCCGCTGCATTCTGAATCATTTGTAGAGGTTTGATTGTGTTTGATGGAAGTCCAGCTAGAAGAGCATTGCAGTAGTCCAGCCTAGAAATGACAAGGGCCTGGACAAGAAGTTGTGCATGCTCTGTCAGAAAGGGCCTGATCTTTCTGATGTTGTGTAGTGCAAACCTGCAAGATCGAGCAGTCTTTGCAATGTGCTCTTTGAAGGTCAGCTGGTCATCAAAGATTACACCAAGATTTCTGACTGAAGCTGATGGGGTAATTGTTGATGAACCTAACTGAATCATGAAGTCATGCTGTAGAGTTGGAGTTGCAGGAAGACAAGAAGCTCAGTCTTTGCCAGGTTGAGCTGTAGATGATGTTCTTTCATCCATGCCGAGATGTCCACCAGGCAGCCTGAGATCTGTGCAGCTACCGTTGGATCATCTGGTCGAAATGAGAGATAGAGCTGTGTGTCATCAGCATAAAAATGGTAGGAGAAGCCATGTGCCTGTATGATGGGAGCCAGTGATGTAGTGTATGTGGAGAAAAGGAGGGGTCCAAGAACCGATCCCTGGGGAACCCCAGTGACCAATTTATGTGCTTTGGATATCTTCACTCCCCAGGTCACCCTGAAAAACCGACCAGTGAGATAGGATTCAAACCAGCGAAGTGGAATTCCAGTGATGTCCAGTGATGAGGGGGTGGACAGGAGGATCTGATGATTGACAGTGTCAAAAGCGGCAGACAGATCCAGCAGAATGAGGACTGAGATACTGAGGACTGAGAATGAGGACTTAGACTTTTCTGTCTAAGATACTAGAAAAGGTAGCATCCTCACAATTATATTCCTTCTTAGAGAAAAATTATATCTGTGAGGATTTCCAGTCAGGATTTAGACCATCTCATAGTACTGAGACTGCTCTCATTAGAGTGACAAATGACCTGCTCTTATCATCTGATCGTGGTTGTGTCTCTCTATTAGTGCTCCTGGATCTTAAGCGCCTGCGTTTGACACTATCGACCACAACATTCTTTTGAATAGACTTGAAAACTCTGTTGGCATTAGTGGAAGTGATTTAGCATGGTTCAAATCGTACTTATCTGACCGCCATCAATTCGTAGCAGTGAATGAAGAGGTATCATATCGATCACAAGTGCAGTATGGAGTACCTCAAGGTTCAGTGCTAGGGCCGTTATTTTTCACGCTTTACATGTTACTCTTGGGAAATATCATCAGGAAACATGGGGTTAGCTTTCACTTTTATGCTGATGATACTCAGCTCTATATTTCTTCACGGCCCAGTGAAACACACCAAATTAAAAAACGTATGGAATGCATAATCGATAAAAAACTGGATGACGAATAATTTCTTACAACTAAATTCTGAAAAACAGAGGTGTTAATTATCGGACCTAAAACCACACAAGTAATAACCTAGAACACTGTCTAACACTTGATGGCTGCACTCTCGATTCTTCATCATCAGTCAGGAACCTAGGTGTGCTATTTAATAGCAATCTCTCCTTTGACAGCCACGTTTCTAGCATTTGTAAAACTGCATTTTTTCATCTTAAAAATAAAACTGAGACCTATGCTCTCAATGTCAAATGCAGAAATGTTAATTCATGCATTTATGACCTCAAGGTTAGATTATTGTAATGCTTTATTAGGTGGTTGTTCTGCACGCTTAATAAACAAACTACAGATGGTCCAAAATGCAGCAGCTAGAGTTATTACTAGAATCAGGAAGTATGACCACATTAGTCTGGTTATGTCAAAACTGCACTGCTCCCTATTAAACATCGTATAGATTTTAAAATCTTGTTAATTACTTATAAAGCCCTGAATGGCTTAGCTCCTCAGTACTTGAGCGAACTCTTATCACATTATAGTCCTCCACGTCTGCTATGATCTCAAAACTCTGGCCATTTGATAATACCTAGAATATCAAAATCAACTGCCAGCGGCAGATCCTTTTCCTATTTAGCAACCAGACTCTGGAATGATCTACCTAACACTGTTTGGGAGGCAGACACACTCTGTTGGTTTAAATCTAGATCAAAGACCCATCTCTTTAACCTGGCGTACACTTAACACATTAATACGCTTCTAATATTCAAATCCTTTAAAGGCTGCATTAAATAGGTCAACCGGAACCAGGAACACTTCCCATAAAACACAATGTACTTGTTACATCGTAAGAAGATTGGCATCTACACTAATATTAATCTTTTTCTTTCTTATTCCGAGGTCACCGTAGCCACCCGATCCGGTCCTTATCCAGCCCAGATGATCACTGCAGTCAACAAATCCAGTCCGTATCCAGATGAGATGGTGGATAATCACCTAGAGATGACCTCTACTGCTCTGAACGTCAGCGGAGACCAGGGCACCAAGATGAGCCCCAGAGACAGATCCCCAATGAGGACCTCGTCACCTAGACAGCCATAAGGAAAAGAACACTGGAACCAGTGGAGCCCTTACAATCTGATTTTGCTGCAGTTGGAACAAACTACTGGTTCTGCCTGGCCAGAGGGTAACTGGCCCCCAAATGAGCCTGGTTTCTCCAAAGGTTTTTCTCCGTTCTGTCACCGATTGAGTTTTGGTTCCTTGCCTTTGTCGCCTCTGGCTTGCTTAGTTGGGGACATTCTTCATATCACCAACTTGATTGCACAGATACTGAACTGAGCTGGACGATGACATCACTGAATTCAATAATGAAATGCCTTTAACTCCAAAATTTTCCTATTTTGATATTGTGCAGTTGCTTTGACACAATTTGTATTGTTAAAAGCGCTATATAAATAAAGGTGACTTGACTTAACTTGACTTGATTATGTAAAAGATGGTCAGTCTGTCGATGAGTTCATTGATGAAGTAGAACAGGTAATTCGGTTAAGGGTTTGTACACTGATGATAAAGTTGATTTCATACTTTCCCATTTAAGATATTCAGCCCTAGACAAAGTCAAACTGCGTATGGGGGAGAGACCAAACAATCCAGTGATCTGTTTTCATACTTGTGAGGGGCCTTTAGGGAGAAACGACTACACCTCAGTTGTTGCATGCTTTTTGCAGGCCGACAGTTAGAGGAGAAGACTTCTGTGACTTTTCTCATGCTCTCTCTCAACTTCTGAATTCTGCTCTCCAACAGTCCCACAATGCTGTATCTGATCCCCAGCTCGCTTTAAGAGATCAGTTCATCGAAGTCATAAGAGACATGACTTTGCGTAGAGAGCTACACAAGCTTGTCAGAGAAAAGCCTCGGTCCACCTTATTCGATGTCCGCGAAGAGGCCATGATGTGGGTTGTGGAGGACAGACCTCGTGGTGCTAATTTGGCCAGGACTCTGGGGAGACATGTTCTGGGGAGATGTCAGAAAATTCAAAAACCAGTCAGTTCTGCACAAAGTGACATAGCGGTGGCCTAGCAGGAGGTAGTAAAAATTATCACTCAGCAGGTTAAAGCTATCGGAGAATTTACCAATGCAGAACTCACCGCATAAAAGGCTCATTTCAGTGGCAGCCAGTTGAAAGCCCAAAGTCAAGCCCAAGTATACAGATGATGGCCAACCCATCTGTTTAACATGTGAAGGGGTGGGACATGTAGCTGGACACTGTCCTGCACCACGTAGCTCCAAAAGCCAGTCCACTGCCACCACAGGTCCTGTGGAGCGGGGAAACGGGCCCCTCCATTGCTGTGAGCCGAGCAATGAGAGGAAAACCAGAAGGCTTAAGATGTAGTACATTACAAAAGAACGTTTCCTGGAGCATGCAGTGGGCAAGTGCCTTGAAGTGGATATTCACATTAGGGGTGTTCCAGTTAGATGCCTGCTAGACACAGGGAGTAATGCGAGTACCCAAACTGAAAGTTTCTTCAGAGAAAATCTCCATTGAAAAGACAAGGACCTTCACTGTACGTCTAAGTAGTTAAGAATTACAGCCGCAAAAAGCTACCACTGTCATACTTGGGCTATGTTGAATTGGACATCCAAGTGATGGGGCTAACTATACCTGAGTGCGGGTTTCTGATTGTAAGAGATGGGGACACTGCTGATCCAACACTCACTGGTATCATAGGCATGAATATCACCCAGAGATGCAGAGAGTTTGCACTGATTGAGTTTGACATGACTTTAGGAGGGAAGCTGGACTCTGTGTGGAGAGATTCCTTCAATCGTGTACAGGAAGTTGATCTGGTAAAAACAAGATAATCGGCCAGAGTTAGTGGTAAGGGCAAAACCCATATACCAGCATCCTCTCTAGCCACAGTCTATGCCAGAGTAGACAAGAAGGCCACTGACACCAGTGCATGGCTGCTGCTGGAACCAGGGAGCACACCATTACCAGGCGGATTGATTCACATGCTCACCTTAGTGTCGCCCCAAAGCCAAGTGTTTCCAGTTCAAGTGGTCAACATCTCCCAAGAAGATGTTTGGTTGCCTCCTAAAGTTCGGCTTGTCCTTCTTACCCACTGTCAGTGTGCTGGAAGTGACGTTTGTGAGGTGAGATTCCAGAGCATCTCTGCTGAACATGAGGAGGTGAAAATTGACCAGAGAGACAAACCAATGTCTGATTCTGATCCAAGTAATCTGTTAAGTAGGCTGCATATAGGAGGTACTCCGGAACAGCAAGCAAAGCTTGGTGTACTACTCATGAAGCATGCAGATGTGTTCGCAGTTCGTGATGAAGACCTAGCATACACAGATTGGGTAAAGCATGAGATCCACTTGACAGATGATGCCCCCATTACTAAGCCATATCGCAGGATACCACCGACTCAGTTTGAAGAGGTCAAAGAGCATATGTCGGGTTTACTACCGAAGGGTGTCGTACAGGAAATCTCGAGTTCCTTTGCATCACCCATCGTTCTGATGCGCAAGGTTGATGGAACTCTGAGGCTGTTTGTGGATCAGAGATGTTAACAAGTCTTTAACTTGGAGTCTGAGTCAAGTCTGAAGTCTTCAACCTGGAGTCCAAGTCAAGTCTGAAGTCTTTATCGCTGGAGTCTGAGTCAAGTCTCGAGTCTTTGGTCACGAGTCCGAGTCAAGTCTCAAGTAATTTAATGGTTAGCTAAAAATCCTATTCAGAATCCTCATGTATTGAAATTGTAATTTGGGTGAACTTTCCCTTTAAGATGTAAGGTTAATATACACTATATTGGCCAACATTTTGGGTCACTCCCTTCCAATGAAAGGTTTGACTACTTAAGTAATTTCCATGAGTACAAATCTTAATGTTTAAGCATATAATGATATTCTAAGGAATTGTGTGCTTCTAATTTTATAGCAACAGTTTGGACAGGACCCTTTTTTATTCTAAAATGACAGTACCTCTTGTGTATAAGGCAAGGATCAAAGATAAATTATGATTCAGTCAGTGAGGAAGAACTTGACTGGTCTGCATAAAAATGCATAAAAATATGACTCGAGTGTGACTCAAGTGCCCATCTCTGGTGTGGATTATAGGAGACTCAACTCCAAGACCAAACGTGATGCTTTTCCATTGCCACGTATCGATGAGAGCGTGGATGCGTTGGGTGAAGCACAAATTTTCTCGGCAATAGACCTTGTTAGCAGTTACCATCAGGTTGCGGTCCATGAAAAAGACAGACCTTAAACATCCTTCACTACACCGTTAGGCCTTTATGAATACCGGCGGATGCCCTTCGGGCTATGCAATGCACCCGCAACATTCCAGCGGCTCATGCAACCTAGATGCTACTTAAATGACTTGTTAGTGTACTCGTCCACCTTTCACAAACATCTGCTGCACCTTGAGACTGTGTTCAAAAGGTTGAGAGAAACTGGGTTGAAGATAAAAATAGAGAAGTGCCATTTCATGCAGCCAGAATTGAGATTCCTTGGCCATCAAGTTTCAGCCTAAGGTGTGAGTACAGACCCTGATAAGATAATTGCAGTTTGAAGTGGCCAGTCCTAGTACTCTCTAGGAGCTTAGATCATTCTTGGGTTTCTGTAGCTATTAGAGAAGATTCATCGAAGGGCTTTCCCAGATATCTGGGCAGTTGAATGTGTGCCTTAGAGAGACAAGTCCCGTCAAGGCAGCTCAGGTGTTTAAGAGACCTTGGATTTCCCAGTGTCAGACGGCTTTTGAACGTCTCAAAGACAAACTTACCAGAGCACCAACCCTGGGGTATGCTGATGATTTCACACTTCCCTTTGTGATTGAAACTGATGCGAGCAATCTTGGGTTGGGAGCAGTCTTGTAGCAGCATCAAAAGGTGAAGA
The DNA here is from genome assembly GCA_027564155.1 of Gymnocypris eckloni scoliostomus. NCBI lineage: Eukaryota > Metazoa > Chordata > Actinopteri > Cypriniformes > Cyprinidae > Gymnocypris > Gymnocypris eckloni. The sequence goes on from CM050419.1 coordinate 13,175,485, forward strand.
CTGTAATCGCATATGCCAGTAGGAGGTTGAGAAGGGCTGACAAAATGATCAAAATTACAGCAGCATGAAGCAGGGACTGTTAGCGCTTAAGTGGACGGTCACTGAAAAGTTCAGAAGTTATCTTCTGGGGTCCAAATTCACCATCACAACGGACAAGAACCCCCTCTGCCACCTCATGACTGCCAAATTAGGAGCCATTGAACAGCGCTGGGCTGCTCAGCTTGCAAAAACTGAATGGATGGATGCATAGAAAGATGGATGGATGGATGGATGGATAGATAGATAGATAGATAGACGGATGGATAGAATGATAGATGGATGGATGGACAGACGGATAGATAGATAGATAGATAGATAGACAGACGGACAGACGGATGGATAGATAGATAGATAGATGGATAGATGGATCCGTTACACTGTGTAAATGGGTCTGTTTCTACACTGGTTAACAGGTCAGTGGAGTTAATGTGGTCACTCTGAGCTCAGAGCATGAGAACGGAAGGACGCTCCACAGGAAAATGCATCTAATGTTACACACACACGGCAGAAGATGGAGCGAGCAGAGCGTCAGATCATAAGTGATGGAGGTCTGTCCGTGTGGCGCCGCAGTATTGACTCGAGCGGAGTTAAAGAGGAGAGCTGTGACAGTGGAGTGTGAGCTATCAGACGGACTCTGAGCTATTAGGTGTCCTGGATTTGGGATTTGGAGCTTAACAGGTTTAAGTGCATCATTGTAACAGACCTGGAATCCCTCCAGATGGATTATCCACAGATGGATTTGACCACAGCCAGCCAACAAACATCATTCTCCAGCTAACAGCTCCCTCTTCATCAATCATCAGCAGCTCCGCTCCACACCGAGAGACGTCACGCTCTTTACGCTCGCAACAAGAGATGTGTCATGCAACTCACACTTTAGCTAAAGAAACTCCATAGTTTGCACTGGGGAGCAGAAGAAAGAAAACTAGATGTTTAAAAGAAACTCAGCCATGCAAAACTCACTGTAAAATAAAAATTAAAAGAAAATTAGTATTCAGTAATATAACCGATTCAACACCACTGACACTATGGGATGAGAACACAGTGAACTGAACTGAAATGGATAATGACATTATTGTGTTTTCTAGAACTGCTTTACAATTAAAATTGAATTTGATTTATAATTGATGGATTTTACAACATTAGTGCTGTTATTGTCTGTTTATTAATGTGAAGCTGCTTTGAACAACCTGTATTATATAAAACACTATAGAAATAAATATATTTGACACTGTAAAAACAACTTGGTAAAAGTTCTAACAGCTGTCATCTAACAAATGTAAATAAAGTAGCTTGAACAAAGTGTTTTTTAGTCAGAGGAGTCAGTTTTTTATTTTGTGTGTGAACTGACTAAGAATACACTAAACGTGTCTAAATGTTGTTCCAACTTTCCAAACTGAGTCATCTGAACAAACTATTTTACATTGCACAATGTTGTGCAAGTTCCCATCATGCATCAAAGCTTGAAAAAAGATAATTGCTTTAAGTTTTACTACTTAAATATGCTGCTGCGACTCTTAGTTAGATGTCATATGGTTCAGAGTTTATATTTTTAATGAATTTGCAGTATATGTTAAGTGAATCTCATTGCGAATGATGGATTTAATATTTATCTGTATTGGTGTAAAATCTTTGCCTTTATTTTTTATTTTTCTATACAAGGGCATCGCTAAGCAGTTGCTGTCTGGTTCAAAGTGGTTTCATGCATTGGTGTGGGTTGCTGGGGTGATCTAAATGCTTGCTAAATGTTTTCTTACTGTCTTATGTGAGATGTACAGTATGCCAGTGAGATCTTTTTACCTGTTTTACCATTTGATTGGTTAGAAGGGTCATAGCTTACCTCTATTCAACAAACTGTGATTAACAGCTTTGATTTTCCAGGTTGCTCCACAATCAAATGTCTGTCAGGCTTCTGTTCGTGGACTATATAAGAAAGCTTAATAATGGAAACAAGCATAGAAGTAAAATCTAATGCATTGATGTAATATAATGGGGTGATGCTTTTGCATAAAATCCGGTAACACTGTGATACTAGTAATGCGAAGCTACATTAGTGTACTTCCTATCCCAATTCTCCAGAACAAGCGTCGCTGTCAACCCCGAAACTGTCTGCACGGAACTGAAGATACGATCAAAGTAATCTTTCTGTAAGTCTTCACTGAACAGACCATTGAGAGCAATCAGTCGGCAATTATTGTGCACACAAACACATGCATACACAAACACAGACACAAACACATGCATACACAAACACAGACACAAACACATGCATACACAAACACAGACACAAACACATGCATACACAAACACGGCGTATTTCAGTCGTCTAAAGTGCTTCTGTGGTTCCAGACAGGCGCTCTGTATTAATTTACTGCTTATTTGTGTCAGGTTTTGGCTGAGTGAAGTTTATCTCATGTGGATCAAAGATCATTAATTCCTGGTTTATACTCTAAAGTGTTCATTCCCAGAAGTTCTTAAGAATCCCACAATACATCTGCAGTTCCTCATTCTGGATGTGACTGGATTCATCAAACTCATGACTGGATGCAGAACGGGTCAAGACCTCCTGATAAAGAAAGCATCTGCTGTGACGGATCTGCTTTTCCTTCGACGGGTCGACATGGAACTAATGAATTGTGTGCAGCATGTCAAATGGCTCATTGCTGATGTACAGTATGATGTTTTGATAAATTAATAAGCATGTAATATAGGAAGCATTTCTATAAAAGTGTAAAACAGATGTTCAGAATACTACTCTGACACTTTAACACTATTACTTTGATTATTTACACAATGATAACAAAATGAACAGGACATTCATTAAGAAATAAATCAACTTTAAGTAATAATTTTCATATTATTAATCAACATATTTTGAATCAAACTGGTTTGTGTCATTTGATCCAAAAATATGAAAATGTTCCAGAACACAAACCAACTAACACATCCCAGAATTAAAAAAAATCCATTGATAATACTTACTGATGATGTGCTGCTGTTTTCCCTCCACAATGATGTCACTTCCTGTTGTTTATTGTCATTAATTAAGGCTTTTGCTAAAGGAATAGTTCCAGTGTTGCCAATTTAGCGATTTTGTAACTAGATTTGGTGATTTCTCCACCCCGTTTGAGACTTTTCACAAGTTTAGGAACAAATATAGCAACTTCTTGGACAAACCTTATCTAAGTTTTTATCTTGCCCACTGACTATATTCATCTTTATATGGATACGATCAGTGAATTTGTCATTATGATGTCACCTAGTGACATTTAGCTACCAGTTTTAGCTACTTTTAATTGAAAGCCGTAGGCATTGCAACACTGATCCAAGATGTAGATGAGTTTGTTTCTTCATCAGATTTGGAGAAATGTGTCTCAGGAATCGATTGTTAAGATTTTTTTTTTTTTTTACTTAAAACAGACACTGCTGGCTAAAACGAGTCCATAATCCGTAATAGCACTCCTTCTTTAACAAACTGAAACATGAAGGAAAGTGGCTCTGAGTGTCATCATAAATGTAATATTTTATCCATTAAATGATGACTGGATGTATGGCCAAGATATGTGAAGCAGGGAATTGTGAGGCAGTCGATGTCTCTCTGATGGTTTCTACACACAGAAAGCTGAGAGCTGCACAAGTTCATGTTCAGTAATGTGTCGCTGTTCACTGTGCAGCTAATGCTAACACGCTAATGCTGAAGGCAGCGCTCGGCTCTCTCTGGTGTCATTACATGCTGAACAACACTTTCAGATATACAGGACAACAGTTCATGTGTTTATAGTGAATGAAATACAATAAATGAAAGTGAAGACATACTAAAGACATATAATTATAAAGTGATCAGTATAAAAGTGTTTTTGAATATAAAGGCGATGTTTTTTGGATAAAGTCTGAGTCACAGTTTCATCTGTTAAATTAATCTACAATAATTAAGAATTTATTTATTGAACATCTTAATTCTTGGATCAATATATTTCATAAAGATCTTAATGAAATTAATTATATACATATTACATTTTCTCAAATGGACAAACAATATCAGCAATGAGTCCTAGGCTGGTTAGATCGGCTAATTAAGATATAATTATAATATCATTTCATGTGATGGGTTAATGAGAGAGCCAAGGCTTGCATTAATTAATACAATTAAGATTAATTTACATGTTTCCCAAGAATGAAAGGATTTGCATATTTACTGCTGATTTGAACACTCATAATAAACCCATGAATGGCCTTTAAAACAGTAAATATGTTTATTATATGTATAACAGTATATTTCATGCAGATATTGAATTTAGCATGCAAGTCATATTACACCATCTGTGTTACAGACATACTTTCTCTTTAAACACATTTATGAATAGAACTTAATTCACTTCTATGTAATTCTGTTCTGTTTTATAGTAAACGTACCTCGTTTGTCATTGTGTTAACATGTGACGGGTACTGTGGTAAGATCATGTCTTCTGGACACTAATATGAACATAATATCATGCTATTTTATCTTGAAGTACTATGTACATACCGTTGTATATGAATATAGTAATCATACAGTTCTGTGATACATATCAAGGTTTTGCCGTCTGATGTATTAAAGTAATATCACAGAACATGATAAAATGTAATTTTAGCAAATATATTTAAACATGTGAAAAACAAATGATTAAAACATAGCAGCACAAAATATTTAATTTTTTTTAATTATAAACATTTATTTGTATAATTCATTAATAATTGTAATTTTGTATTTCATTTTAGGAGTATATATTCATTTATTATAACTGACAGGTGTGATGATCAGTGGGCTTGAGTTTTTACCTCCATAGTTTAAGGATGGGTTAAAAAATGGAAAGAGTTTTTCAGTGAAAGACTGAGCAGTGAAAGAGTAGATATGAGAGCTGGACTCCACATCATAAAAGGAGACCAGACCCTCCTCATAATCCACAAACACACCGACCCGCTGCGGCTTCACTCTCAGAGACAGAGAGACAGAAGGACCAGCACAGGCTTCATATTCATCTCCATTCCTCAGAATCACAGTCCAGTATCCATCACTGGGACTCGCTGTGATCATTCCCTTTCTGTTAATGGATTCTCTGACCACTCCTAAATACCATTCAGTCTTTCCCTTCACCTGCACCTCAAAATAACATCTCCCTGAGGAGAATCCCTTCTTTCCCAAGACACTGACACAATAATCAAATCTCTCTGGTGTGTCTGGGAGATTCTGTGTAATGTCTCCATCTCTCACTTGTTTTCCATCATCAGACAGAATGAGATCAGGATGAGCTGTATCAGGATCCAGAGTCACATCCACTGAGAAAACACAGAATATCAATCACAACTTCACAATACACAGATTCTGTGATGCTGATGTGTTTAATATTGAATCCAGTGTTTAATCAGATTGTAGTGCAGTAATGAGTGTATGAATGTAAACTAGTGTAGTGCAGACAGCACACTGTACCTGCATACTGCTGCATCCACTTCAGCTCTGTAGAGACTAATGACAATAAAACATAATCAGATCTGAAGGTTAGGGTAGAGTGGGTGTTTTTTTGGATCAACAATAATTATATCTTTAGTGATTAAATAATAATGTAATACACATTTTTTGACTTTATATCTAAAAATGTCCTCAACTTAGCACCAGTGTTTGCTCTAATTTGTTTTCTTGTGGAGCAAAACTTTTCTCTATTAGACGAACATTTCAGCGACCTGAGCAAAAACATCGTTATACCAGACCTGTACAGCGCGCGCAAACACAAGTGTGTAACTTAACTTTAATGTGCTGTTTATATTTGATTTGACCCTTGATGTAACTAAATGATGCACATTTTATTTTACCTGAGAAACATTTGTACAGAACAATACACTGCCTTCAAAAGGTTGGCATCTTTTGGGAAAAGTTTCTTGGGCTCATCAAGACTGTATCTATTTGATAAAAAATACTGAATATTATTTCACAAAATAATATTGTGAAATATTATTGTAATTTAAAATAAAAGTATTTTAATACACTTTAAAATATAATTTATTCCTGTGAAGCAAAGCTGAATTTTCAGTGTCACATGATCCTTCAGAAATCACTCTAATATGATAATTTATCATCAATGATGGAAAAATGTGTGCTGCTTAATATTTTTTGGGACCTGTAATATTTTTCAGGATTATTTGAGAAATAAAAAGTTAAAAAGAACAGTGTTTATTCAAAATATTTAATACATTTACTATTCAAAAGTTTGGGGTCAGTACATTTTTCTTTCTTATTTCTATTTTTTGTATTACTCAGCAATGATTTGTTAAATTGATAAAAAGTGATAGTAAAGACTTATATTGTTAGAAAATATTTATATTTTTAATTAGTGCTGTTCTTTTTAACTTTTTATTAGCCTAATCAAGGAATCAAAGAAAAAAGGTTCCAAAAATATTAAGCAGCACAACAGTTTCAACACAGATAATAAATCATAATATTATTATGATTTCTGAAGATCATGTGACACTGAAGACTGGAGTAATGATGCTGAAAATACAGCTTTGCTTTACAGAAATACATTTTAAAATAGAAAACCAATATTAGAAATTGCAATCGCCTAAGAGTTCACAATATTACTGGTTTAATTTTTCTGTATTTTGATCAAATAAATACAGCCTTGATGAGCATAAGTGACTTCATTAAAAAACAAGGTCAATTGATTAGGTTTATAATAACATAATATAATATCAAGACAACCGAAGCATTTAAACTGAGATCTATAAGTTAAATATGATTTTATAAAGTGAAGGTGAATTCTATCTAAACATCTCTAAGTACAGTTTGCACAATACACCTGTGTGTGACTGTACATGTCTTTAGTTTTGTCACCGTTCTGTGCACATCATCCGCTAAAGCACTTAATCAAGCCACTCTTCTTTAATACATGAGGATGTTTTATTTCACATGTCACTGTGTTTGCGTTGGCTCTTGATTTGAGTTATTTCGTCCTCAATCATTGACGTATTCGGTTTACAGCGACTCGTTTGGCGCACATCATTCTTTCTCTTTCTATGAAACCTGTAAACCGCATTCACCGGTTCTAACTCTATAGCGGCACCAGCTCTAGAGCGGTTTACCCGAGCATCGCAATTCTTTTCTTTCTTTCAATTCTTACTAGAATACAATCAAATGGCTTTTCAAACTCATCTTTGCGTGCGTGGGCACATTATTTCTCTGACAGTGCTTAGCACCAGCAAGCTTGTTAGCATTAGTTAACAATATTGACTTATTTTCAGCATGGTTATGAATAAACATTCATATCTGTCTACTCGGCTAGTTGATCTAAACAATATTACAAATAATAGTGTTGATAAACAATATAAAAACAGACTTCACATAGGGCTAAATGCGTAGCATTTTAATAAAACTGGTAACGTTACAGCAGCGGGGAATATGAACGTGCATGAGTTATGTTATTTAATCTGTGTTATTTTAATGTTTCTTTTTTGACCTAAACATAAAGACATTGATCTGTCTGCATTCAAGCATTTCAGTGGGCTTAAATAGATCACACTTTACAGCAGATTTAGTTCACAAACAACTGACAGTTTTGACCTAAATATTATTTTCAGTTTCAATAATTAATCCTAAAATTCGACATTAATAATTTACTTTCGCAGCATCACGAGATCTCCCGCTTCTTTCTTGTGAGTTCAGTTCACTGGAGACTCGCTCTAAACGGTTCATTTGAATCAGTGACTCGACTCGAGAACAGCTGTAATCGATCATTCAGATTCGTGAATGAATCTTTTGCTGTGATTTGTGAATCGATTGAACAGATTCATTGAAAATAATCAGTTTGTTCATGAATCAGACACCGCTTCTGCGTCTCGGAGCACGTGATGTATTATAAGGAGTAACGATATGTTTTATGAAATGTAGTGAAGTAAAAGTAAAAGTTACTCAAAATAAAACTACTCCAGTAAAGTACAGATACTTGATAAATGTACTTAAGTACAGTAACGTTACTGACCACCGCTGCACACTGTGATGTATCGGAGAGAAAACAGATTTCACAGTAAATTATCTCATTATAAGCAGCAAGAAAGTGTTTTAAAGCGTGTTGTTTTCTAGAACATCACAGTTATATATGATATGAGAACAGTAGGGCCTGTAGATAGAGAGTATGTGTTATTTAATACAAATATTATTATATTTTCATAATGACATCATTTTTTTGTCAATGAGCAATTAACGTTACTGTAATTATTCTCTTCTGAAAATCAAATCCTTTGTTTTTCCATCAAATGTAGGTTGAATAAAAGTATTTGGATTTTATATTTAAAAATTACCTCAAGTTAGCATCAGGTAGCTATTTAGCTAACCAGTTAACATCCACCAACAAAATGTTTCAAATAGGCTATTAGAATATTTATTTTTATTTATTTATTTTAATAGTTATTATATTTAATTTAATAATATCATAATATATCATCATAAGTATTTTTAATTTTAAGCAAAAAGTCTGTCTGTACTCTGTTTTTGCTGTAATTGTTTAAAGAAAATTGCTCTGTCAGATTGGGGGGGGGGGGGGCGGGGTTGGTCCATACAGTAGGTGAAAAAACACCCCCTTAGTACAAATTTAATTTGTGTTAAAAATCTCATAACATAAAACTCTGGACATTTTTCTATAATTTATGTTATTGTCTGTCACTGAAATTATGAAAACTTTTATGAACACATTTAACTTTTGTTTCACAGAAAACAATTACAGTCTTTAAGGGGGGTGTTTTCCCCACTCTACCATATATTTAAATAAATAAATAAATCATCATGTTTCTATCTGATCAGTGTATGTATTGATGTACCAGTTTGTGTGAGTTTGTCGTCTATAGTGTCCTTCAGTTGAGTCAGAGCTCTCCTCAGAGTCTCCAGACTCTCATCAGTCTTCATACTGATCTCAGGACAGTTCCTGGTGTTTCTAGGGCTGCACAGGGACGAGTGAATCTACAGCAGGAGAGAGGAGAAATCCTTCAGCATGGGGAGTGTTATGGTGTCATATACTGCATTATCATTGATCAGAGAGATCATGTTGACTGACCTGTAGGAGGTGGAGGTGATCTTCAGTGTGTGAGAGCTGCTCCAGCTCAGTGTTTCTCATCTTTAGCTCAGTGATCTCCTGCTCCAGCTCTTCAATCAGCTCTTGCTCCTGTTTCTCTGCTGCTTTCTGCTGCTCCTCCATCATCTCCAGCAGTTCAGTCTGACATCTCTCAATGGAGCGGATGAGATCAGTGAAGAGCTCGACACGGGCTGCTTTCTCCTCCTCTGTGTTTCTCTGCTCGACCAGGACAGTCAACAAATTATTAGCAGTGTTTGTTAAGATAATAATCCGTGTTACTATTGCTCATACTACATTTTTATTTCACAAACATAGCCTACATGTGTTTTTAAGGGGTTTAAGTATAAACTAAAATAAAGAGTAAAATCCCCAACACTAATACACAGAGTGTTTCTCAAAACTCAAATTAATGTTTCCTCGTTTCCTCGCTCCTCCGTCCTTCAGTCCATGACCCAGAAACTGATCAAAGTCAGACATCTTGAAGGACGTTTAATTCTTTAATTGTGCAGAACGAGGAGTGAGGAAGCTTTCAGAGGAGCTATGAGAGGATAAACAGCTGTGTCCAAAGCCGAAGTCTTTCTTTAAAAAAATATGATGCACTTATAAATTATCCTCCCACATCTGTCACAATAACTTACATTTTTGTTTTACCTTTGCAGTTTAAATAAATCTTGCTTTAATAATATTTATTATGGATGTTTTCTATAACCAAACTTCAACTCATAATGGCAGATCACGTAAATGCAGCTGATGATGCATTACTATCTGATACCACTGGATACCATGCAACGCACATATATGAAATTGTGTATCCGGATGATGTATAATCTGCTGCACCGTCGCATATTGTGTGTGTATATGTGTACATAATGTAGAATGTGTACACACTGTGTATAACGTGTATTAATAACTGTAAGTACGTCTAATAGTACACTGTGTGTACTGAGTATATGTATGTGTATTCTGCACATTGTCTTCTGTATAAGTCTGTAAGTATGTACTGTCTATATGTAAATTGTTTCTGCACTGTCTGGAGCACACTCTCAAGAATTTCACTCACCAAGGCACATGTGCTGTGCTGATGTGACAATAAAAGTGATTTGATTTGATTTGATGCTCTGAAGTGATGCTCCAGTGATCAAGCATATTTCAATATTCTTTTCCTTCGATTCCTTGGATCTTAAGTTTATAAGTATTATTTATTGTTTATAAGGAACTGGTTTTGGTTCACTACACCCTTCATTCATTCAAAGCTCTCACTCTCGAGGGTAAACCCTTAAAAGTGATTAGGGCACAGAGATGAGCCCTTCAGAATAGAAAACAGCCACCCAACTATACATATACAACAATGATATATCATATTTAAATGCATTTCATAATTTCATTATTTTAAACTCACTTTTCTGACTTCTGCTGAGTGTTTGATGTCTTGAATCTTCTTGATTCTGTTCTGGATCGTCTGCTGCACGTCTTTCTGTGTCTTCATCAGTTCAGTCTATAGAGAGAACAACACAGATGCATTTATCATAACACAGATTAAATGTACAATATGTTTTCATAATGAGCTTTTATTTTACACATGAAATACAATCTGATTCCTTATTATATGAGCCTTTTAAAAGCAGTTTGTAGTAACTTCTACCTTCTTCTCTTGACTCTCCTCTTCTATAGGAACAGTGTTGTGGTTCTTGTGGTCTTTTACAGAGCAGATTGAACACACACATGTCTGATCATCTCTACAGAACCAATCCAGAGGTCTCTCATGTTTCTGACATATATAGTCCTCCAGATTACTCACAGGATCCATTAGTTTGTGTTTCTTCAAACCTGCCACTCTCAAATGACTCTCCAGATGAGTTTCACAGTAAGAGATCTGACACACCAGACACGACTTCAGGGCTTTCAGCTTTCTTTCCTCACAGATGTCACACAGAACTTCAGCTGTTTTCTCAGGACTTTTCTCTTTATAGTGATCTACGAGCTCTCTGAGTGTGGTATTAATCTTGAGATCAGGTCTGTGCTTGAATGTTTCTTTACAGTATGGACAGCTGCAGGTCTGGCTGTTGTCCCAGCACTTATTCAGACAGGTCTTGCAGAAGTTGTGTCCACATGGAGTCGAGACTGGATCAGTGAACACCTCCAGACATATAGAGCACTGAATCTCCTCAGTCAGTGAACTAATGGAGGATGCCATTGCTGGAAAGAGACATTATTTAGGATTAGTGTGAACTCAACTCATTATGCACCTCATGAAGCTGGTTGAATGTTATGAGTGTTTAGAGACAAAGAGTGGCGACGTTTAAGAAATTCAAATATAAAGAGATCAAATGCAGTCAGCTGGTCATTATTGTAAAATGAACCCAAATGTGAAGATCATTACAAAACCACTTACCAAAATAAATAAATAAATACATGTACAATAATTATTATTGTTAAGCTGAAATCATTTGATCTGATTTACATTCCTGAACTGTACATATTCAATATTATAAAAGAAAAGTACAGTCAAAGTGATCTTCTTGGTTATTGACTTACATGGAGGTAAACTTTCGATACTCCCTCTCCTGGTTTTTCTTGCTGTTTGTGATGATCCTGCCATTGTTCTTTCCCTCTTAAAGCCTTTTAAAGAAAACATATATAGTTTTTCTTTTTTAGACTTGACTAAATAGGACCATGACAGCTAAATACATATTTATATTAAATTGGTTAAAGTGTGAGGATTGATAATGATGGAAACACAATCATTCATTTGAAACAAAGTGAGTGACTCGTAAACTCACTAAACAATCTGAACTATGACCTGCTGTTTAGATTAAAGAAAGTACAAAGTGATATATTTTCCAACAAACATATATATCTCCTTATCGAAAATTAGATTAATCTTTCCACAAACTATATTATATGAACATAAAATTAGATTAATCTTTCCACAAACTATATTATATGAACATAAAATTAGATTAATCTTTCCACAAACTATATTATATGAACATAAGTCATTCTCCTCCTGTTTAATGTTAAAGTGATTTTCAGCTGCAGTGAAGCAGGTTTGTGTTCAGTTCGTCTGCAGCTCATTTACTTCCTGTTTCTTTCCTGTTTGTCTTTATGTCTTGTGACAAAATTACAGAAACACCCAACTTTGTTAAATCAAATGGCATACTTTTAACTTCATACGCGGTCTGAAGACCATTTGCTAAGACCATTTCAGAGCAGTAAACACCTAAAGCAGCCGAGTATTCGACACACTATCATAAACCCTACTAAACCAGACCACTAGGTTCAAGGTTCAAGGTTTCTTTATTTGTCACATGATAAATTATACAGGGTATAATCAAAAGTGAAATGTAGTAAATTACCATCAGACTACCATCAGAAACCTGTTCAGGACAATCTCTCTTATACTTCTATCTCTTACCTGTGAGTATCAGATGTGTTCACAAAGGAACTTTAAACAGCTAAATATTCTGTTGTTTGTAGAGATTGATCGTTTCAGGCGTTCGTATTGTTGCAGATTAAGTTTCACTTTCTCTTCCTCTGAATCTCTCCTGAACTACAGTGATGTCAGAGCTCCTCCTGTATTCGTGTGTTGGTTCATGTGTCTGTTTGTACTGAGACTGATGTTTCTCTCTGCTCATGAAGAAGAGATTTCAGCAGAATTACAATATCTTAAATATTTGGCTACATCTGTGGAGAGTTTCCAGGTGAAATGATTCTCAATTTACAAATGTTGACATAAATTATTTTCTATTCATATGGTAAAATTTACTTGGTTTTAATATGGTACAAATGAAAGTGAGAACAGATGCTCTGGTGAGCCAACAGTAAGACAACCCTCAAAAGGGAATGGTTTTGCTGGTGATGGCCACCGATAATTGCTTTCTCCTTTCTCTATCCTGACTGATTCGTCTCTAGTCTTGTGTTTTAGGGTCCGTCTCACTCCTTGTATCATGAGGCAGTACCTGCAACACAATCAGGTTGCACAGATAGTCCAGATCCTCCAGGATGGTCCATCATACATGCCATAGAGGGTTTGGTGTCTCCCAGCACAGTCTCAAGAACATAGAGAAGATACTGGGAGGCGAGACATGTGGAGAGATGGACAGAGATATAGAAGGACAACAAACCTGCATCAGGAATGATATCTGCTCCATGTGTGAGGAGGAACAGGAGGAGCACTGCCAGAGCCCTACAGAATGACCTCCAGCAGGCGACTGGTGTGCATGTGACTGACCAAACAGACCAATCAGAAACAGACTCCATGAGGGCGGTATGAGGACCTGATGTCCTGTAGTGGGATCTGTGCTCACAGTATAGCACTGTGCAGCTTGATCGGCATTTGCCAGAGAACACCAGAATCAGCAGCTCCAACATTGGCACCTTGTTCTCTTTATGGATGAGAACAGGTTCACACTGAGCACACGTGACAGATGTGAAAGTGTCTGCAGATGCTGTGGAAAATGTTATGGTGTCTGCATCATCATCCAGCATGAGTGGTCTGGCAGTGGGTCAGTGATGGTCTGTGGAGGCATATCTTTGGAGGGTCACACAGATCTAAATGTTTTGGCCAACAGTATCTTTACTGTTGCTATATACCGTGATTAAATCCTCAGAGCCGCTGTCAGATCTTACGCTGGTGCAGTGGCTCTGGGTTCCTCCTGGAGCAGGACAATGACAGACTCATGTGTCCAGAGTGAACAGGCAGTTTCTGGATGATAAAGGCATTGATGGCATTGACTGACCCTCATGTTCCCCAGACCTGAATACAACTGAGAACCTCTGAGAAGTTATGGTTGGATGAGTCTAATTTAAATATTTTCAATTTTAAATTACACAATGTATATACATAATGATTTTGAACATAAATATTTTGTTAATTACTTCTGAAAATATTATTTTGATTAATTTTAAATGAATCAAATTACACAACAATCTTTAGGATTATTTCTCATCATTTTTTTCAGCTGTCCTGATATTATCTGGTCTTCTCAGTGGATTTGGTGCTTCACACTGAAACTGCAGCTGTAGACGATTTAATAAAGATATGCAGTGACACATAAACATTAATGTACACATTACAAATATACAACTCATTCTGAGTACTGTCTATATTTCAGTTTTGTGTTATATATTTACAGTAGGTGAGAATCAGTCGTGTCCAGTAGAGGGCGGTGTTCTCTCTCAATGACTGCTGTTATCAGTGTTATATGTGTTATATATTCACAGTAGAGGTCAGCATTACACCTGGGGTCTGTAGCATGAAGCTTCAAGCAAAGTGACACATCTTTGACACAAAACACTCCCGCAGTTTCTCTTGCTCCAAATTAAAAGGCACTAAATAGCAAAACCTTTTTTAAGATAAAATCGTCTGACATTTAGAGATGATTATTTATTACAATTATTCTATATTTATATAATTATTATACAATTAATCTATTACACAAACCAGCTTAGTTTAGTTTAATGATTAAGCATTTATTTTAAATGAATATAAATATATAAAATATATGCAATACAAATACGTTATAGAAGCAATAGCTTTAAACATTATTACAAATTAACTTAGATTTTGTTTTTTATACATATACACATTATCAATTATATAAACTTTTACTTGCACTTATGTTTTCTTTAAGTTGTCCTTTCATAGATAGATCGTTTCATCTTGCTGTGTAAATGTGTTAAATTCTTCATATTTTAAGTCTTTTAATCTTAGTGAATTGCACTGACACTCTCTCGTGAGAAGTGAATCACAGTTTCAAGGCGTGTGATTGGCTGTTCACTGTTAGGGGCAGTCGTGGTCTAATGGTAAAGAGTCAACCCAGAGTTGGCACAAACTAAACTGAAACTTACCTGGAGCCTGTTTCATAAAACAAGTTTACCAAATAAGCCAGGTTTATTTCAGTTAGTCTGACTGTTAGTTGATTTGGTTCAAAATAATAAGTCAGACTAACTGAAATAAGCCTGGATTTTTTGGTAAACTTGTTTTATGGAACAGGCACCTGGCTAGCCAGCTTAACCAGCTTCATGCTACAGGCCCCAGGTGTTTTGTGTCTTATGATCGTGTTACTTTTTATTTTTTTTGTCATTCACCAGACACTTTTATCCAAAGCGACTTACAAATGAGGACAATAGAAGCAATCAAAGCCAACAAAAGAGCAACAACATGCAAGTGCAATGACAAGTCTCGGTTAGCCTAACGCAGCACACATAGCAAGGTAGCTTTTCTTTTTTTAAAGAAACAAGTAGATAGAATAGAAAAACAATAAAGAAAACTAGTGTTCATTTTTCAAGAAAAGCTAGCAGTTAGAGAATAAATATGCAATTGATAGAGGGTCAAATGTGTGTGTTTTTTTATAAAAAGAAGACAGATCAAATTAAATTAGAATAGAGAGTGCTTGAGTTAATGGGTCAAATTAAGATGGAAGATATGTGTTTTTATTCGTTTCTTGAAGATTCAGCTGCTCGGATTGAGTTGGGCAGATCATTCGACCAGATGGGAACAGTTAATGAAAAAGTCAGTGAAAGTGATTTTGTGCCTCTTTGGGATGGCACAATAAAGCGACGTTCACTTGCAGAATGTAAGCTTCTAGAGGGCACATAAGTCTGAAGCACTGAATTTAGGTAAAGGGGGGCAGAGCCAGAGGCAATTAGTAATGTGGTCTGAGAAATTTAGCTTATCATCAATCCAAACTCCAAGGTTTATGGCTGTTTTTGAAGGAGTTATGGTTGATGAGCCTAACTGTAAGGTGAAATTGTGATGAAGTGATAGATTTTCTGAAACTACAAGCAGTTCTTTCTTAGCTAGATTGAGTTGAAGGTGATGTTTCTTCATCCAGCAAGAAATGTCTGTTACACATGCTGAGATGCGAGCAGCTATCTTCGGATCATCAGGATGGAATGAGAGGTAGAGTTGAGTGTCATCAGCATAGCAGTGATATGAAAATCCATGTTTCTGAATGACAGAACCTAGTGAAGCCATGTAGACAGAGAAGAGAAGTGGTCCAAGAACTGAGCCCTGAGGCACCCCTGTAGCTAGATGTTGCGACTTGGATACATCACCTCTCCAAGATACCTTAAAGGACCTATCTGAGAGGTAAGACTCAAACCACAGGGGTGCAGTTCCTGAGATGCCCTTTCTCAATAGGATTGACAGAGGATCTGGTGGTTGACCGTATCAAAAGCAGCGGACAGATCCAGCAAGATAAGTAATGAAGACTTGGATGCCACTCTTGCAAGTCTTAGGGCTTCAACAACTGAGAGCAAGGCAGGCTCGGTTGAATGTCCACTTCTGAAGCAAGATTGGTTGCTGTCCAGGAGGTTGTTCTGTGTGAGAAATGCTGTGAGTTACTTGCCTGCTTATGTTTGAATCTCCCTGTTCATATTATTAAATATTATTTTAGAACTTTACCTTCTTCGTCATCTCTGCAACCATTTTGTTTCTTGTGTTTGTTGTCATGGACACTCAGTGGACCACACCCATTTCTTTGTCCGTTTCCATGGTAACTCATTAGTGGATTGGAGTTCAGCTCAGCATATATAGTCCTAAACTGTTTCTCAATTCCAAGAACGGACTTGTGTTCTCGTGGAGACCGTCTTGCCAAGCTTCCTTGGAAGAATGAACTCGGAAGCACGTGAGGACACAGAACGCACACTTGTGAGGATTGAGATGTACTGCGTTCTTGCTTAACTAACCACATAGTCTTAGCATAAGCAGCAGCCAATGAACAATACATATAACATAACATTACAAACAAATGTCATAGCTTATGAAAAGATTTCATACTTTTATAGATATTACTTTCATATAATTGTATATCGTTTTATTTTACAGCTTTGTATGTTTAACTGTTAAGATTCATTTAAATATGCCAATAAAAATATAGACTTTTTCCGGGTCTTATAACTTTATTAAAACTAAGCAAAACAAAACGATACATTTTTACTTTCAACTTCAAGAGCCGTCAAGTATTTGCGAGAGTGAATTTAAAGCTTACAGGCTTTCGGCCGCCCGCAGCGTCTTCTGGGATTTATAACGGCTCGGTTGAAGATTAGCCGATAGGCTGTCGATTCATTAAATGATAAGCTGTTTCCTCTAAAAAGCTGTTTATTCAGTGTAGTGGAGCCTCTCCTCCATTGACATCCATTAAAAATGGCCTCTGGTCTACTTTCCGTTAGCATTAGCCGTTACACTTTTTTGGCTAAAGGTTGCAGGTTTGCCTTCTAGTGGCTTTGACATGTAGTTATTCCATCTCAACACTCACTTACTGTAACAAATTATTGCTCATTGTTAGTTAATGTATTAAATATAATGAACAAATGGAGCCCTGTTGTAAGTGTTACTGTTTATTGTATATGATAATATTAGACTCTGTTCATAATAATGGTAAGCAAAGCTATTTTGTCTCAATGCAAATTTTCAACTAAACATTTCAGAAATGGTAGGCTACTTGTTTGCACAGTGTGTATTTGACTCTGATGTTCATTTCTAAACTTGGTTACCACCCTTAACCACTCATCTTCCTTTGCAGTTGTGGTCATGTATTCCTTTCTTTGAATACATCAAAACAAACCACACAGACATGTTTCTTGCGCTGACTAAAAAGTTTAGTTTAAAACCCCCCACATGATTGTAAAGCGCTTGTAAAAATCAACTGCTGAGTTTTTTCTTCTTCCCAATTAAACTATTACATTCGTCCTGATCTTCAACATATCAAATATAACCATGACATTCACACTAAATTCATTAACGAATTATGTTCAACCTGATCTCATGACAAAACGCACATGTGGGAACTTTTTCACAAGACGTGAAATACATATCGCCATGTACGTTTTGTGACATATTCAATGTGAAATGTCCACTGAGTGATGCTAAAAGGGTGTTCAGTTTTTCCCCGGAGCAGATGAACGTATGGTACGTTTCATGTGACGTTGGTTTTGTACGTTTCACCGCAGTTCTGACTTGAAATGTCTGCCGAGTGGCGCTGTAACTCTAACGCTCTGTGAGGTTTTAAAATAACTTACCATCTGCACTACACTTAAACCTAATGATAGAATGAACAAGAGCGAATTTAATGTAAAAATGCAAGCATGCCGTTTTAGCTTGTTTTTCGTATCTTTTAGCTCTTTCATAATGAGTGATGTTTTTCACAGGATTTGTACCCAAGGATTCCGCATCATAAGTCCAGTTCCGTGCCGGCTGAGCTACCGAGCAAGCTTGTTATGTTAGGTGTTGTGCCTATTTTCAACCCCTGCCAAATCACCCCCCCCTCGTTTAAATGGTTACATGATTGCCTAATCCTAACCCCAGCCCCACACCTAACCCTAAACCTACTGATACTAGGTGGGTAGTAATCTGATGTGGTTCAGAATTCAGCATAACACCAGAAAGCTAAACATATGGAGCTGTAATCGTAACTGTGTAGGAAAACAATTACAAGTGCTCGCTGTTTTACTGCCTCTAGTGTTCATTTCTGTTGGAAACTGCTGTGATATGTACTTATTGGTACGTATTTCGCATCTTGCGAAAAAGTTTCCACAGTTACGTCTTTCGTGATGAGATCAGGTAGATTATTTATCTCTCTCTGAACTGAAAGAATGATCAGAAAAAGACAAATGATTAACTCAAATACGAAGCAATAAAATAATTTGAAAGCTTTGCCAATCCAAATAGAGAGTTAAACTGGATTAACTGGTGGATTGATAGTCAGGGTTGATGAGCGTCTGTACACTGGGCTGGGTTTCCAAATTGCTCCGTTTCATCTCTTCATAAACTGAGTCCGAGGGTGGATTTGATCTGTATTTATTGTTCCCCCAACACCCCTTCACCTGAGGATGACAAAAAGAAGTGACTCATTTAAAAAACATATCAAATCTTCAAGTGATTCTAGGGACACCAGGAACAAGGTTTAGAGCCAGTGAGAAGATCAAAAGGACATTTTATTTGTAAGAGAGACACAGAGGAACGAGGCACTTGTGAAGCTGTTCACAAGAATCGTGTTTGTGGTGCATGACTGCTAGCTGCGCATACTGCGAAATACGTCAATGACCAGTCAGACATACTGTAACAGCCATTTTGTGGTAAGATAAAAATATGGGTTGTTATTCGATGAGTTGCTGATTTTTTAAACTCAATGCTCCTCAAATGAAAAACTATATAAATCTTTCGGTTATAGAATGTGAGCTGTGCATTAGTGGGCATTAGGTGGTTCAGCTATTAAAAGACACCCGTAGCGCTTTTTGCATCTAGGTCAGTGTGAGGCTAAGCTTTTCTGAGTGTGTAATGCTGATATACTCTCAACAAGACTCAACAAATCCATTTATTTTTTCACTTCAGGATTCATGAAGCCAAAATTAACTAAAGGCTCATATCATTTTCTATTATCGGTGGTTCATCTATTTATTCGCACTTTTTGCTTAATGTCAAAAACAATTAATAGTTTGAGAACAAACTTCAGGGCCTTTTGACTTTTGAGAACCGTTTCAAAAGTTCAGTGGTCTGTAAACACGCCATAATTCATTTTAACACAAGTGTTTGACACAGAAAAACATCCCATAGTGAATGCATTGCAAAACAATTAGACAGATTTTCAACAACAAATCAAACCACAAAAACTATCAAAAGCGGCACATTGCATGTTTACACATAACATACCTCTGTAATGCATTTCAGATAAATGTTTTTATTTTTGATTTGTGCTTTTCAAAACTGATTTGTTTTGTGTATGTATGCTTACCTTCAGAATCACAAAGATGAAACCAGAGATGCACAGTAGCAGCATGACCGCACACACAATGAGAACGATCTTCATATGATGATGAATATCTTCTGGACACACTTTTCCATCTTTTCCTTCTACTTCTCCAGTTTTATTTGTTTTTTTATCTACTGATTCTTCTATGATAGAATGGAAAATCAAGGCCAGATAATTAGAGCTATCATCTATGCTGTTTTTCATTCAATATTAATAAGAAAATGACTGTACTTCTCAATCTCTGCATCAGAATAGAAGTTGCATTAACATAGTTTACATACTAAATACTCAACTACATGTTTTAAATTTGTATAGACAAAATAATCTTATGTTTGATAATACAATTAGGTAACACTTTATTTGGATAGTCCACTTTAGACATTCTACTAACAGTAAGTAACTTTACTACAACATGTCGATTAGCAGTCATTAGAGTATTAGTAGACTTTCTGCTTAATATCTTCTAACACTTAATATTGATGGGTCCACAACATACAACATACTGACTATGAGAAACTTTACAAGTATGTCAACTTATACTACTAACCAGAAACCTACCCTACTGAGAGTTAGTAGACATGTAGTTGTAAATTAATGATAATTCGTTGACATGTAGTTTACTTTACTTTTATTCATTTAGCAGACGCTTTTATCCAAAGAATAAAAAAGTAAAAAAAAAATCAGTATGTAACTTTAGTCACAAAGTTACTTATGTCTAAAGTGGACTGTCGAAATAAAGTGTAACTTAAAATTATTTGCATGATGTGTAAGACACACTTACCTATCCATAACCACGTGACTGTGCCAACTGTGTTTTTGTCTTCCAAATGAAACTCACACCAGTAAAACCCATTGTCTGTGGCACTTACATTTAATATGGTGACATTAAAGTTGGGAAATGTTCCATTTACTTTGACTTTGTCCCTACACCATTTTGATTTAGGGCTAAAATACCCATCTTTGTAATAGTAGAAGACTTCCTGGTTATTTTTACTTGCTCCTACTTGTTTGTACAGGTACACCCCATCTTGAGGAGTTTTATCAGCAGCGCACTGGATGATGATCTTATTCCCAACAGCTCCAATTATAGATGTAACTGTGTTTGAGAAAAACAACTAATGAGATCTTCAACACTTAAATGCACTGATTCATGCTATAGTGCATCAGAAATATTTTTGAAGCAAACATGTTAAAACATACAAATAAAGTATTATTTATAGCCTTACATTTACATAAGTGTGCTTAATTGTCTTTTCTTAACTAATGCAACATTTCTATATAACATTTTCTATTGCAGGATCTAGCATCCATGAAAGTAACATTTTTAAAAGTTGAAATGGAAAGCAAAACATGCATATACATATTCATACCTTGCAGCATTGAGTCTGCCCATGAAGTGCTTCTTAAACAGATACTGATCAATAGAAAACTGTATCTCACAACACACGCCATCTTCACAGCTCAGTGTGACTATGACTAGTTTCTGCTGAAGAACATCTTGTGGAAGTGGAAGTGGTGGTCTTTTGGTGGAAGTGGTGGAAACTTTTTTTTCTGTGTGTGTCAAGGAAGTTGAGAACTCAGGGGTTTTGCATTGTAATTGCAGCATGTTAGCTTGCGATTAGAATATAGATATATAATATAGAATATTCTCAAATTACAGCTTACAAAACAGCTAACGGTTAATGATAAAATTGCTTTTCAGGACATTTAAATGCTTTTTAGTCTATACCTGAATGCATAAACTCTCCTATTTATTTATTTATTTATTTAATTGACTATTCACAAAGAGCTTGATTGACAGGTGATCTGACCAATCAGAACGCGGACATTATTTGCCACCGCTGCTATCCGACATCTTGCCCAACATCTACGGCTGATCTTCATAGAAATCCATGTTAAAACGGGGTAAAAACAAATCGACTGAATTGAAACTTTTTCAATATAACAACATAAATATGTGCGGAGCTGGCAAATATTTTTTTAAATAAAAGTTGTTTTTGTGCTGCTAACAGGACCCACGGCTACAAACTCTGTATGCTGCAAAGTTTCAGGAGTTATATCCCTCAAATAAATACGAGATTGATTCACTTTCGAAACAGCTTGTTTGCAGTCAGGGTAAGTTGTTTAGCTATGTGCACCGCCTCAATGGCAGGCGAGTATTTCAATTTATAAAAAAAAAAATTGCTCCTCTTTATAACATGAGGATCACGTAACATTGTGTTTTTCTGTTTATACCTTTCTCTTGCTATATCGTCTAAACCAGTACAGTACGGACTTTCCTCCATCTCATCCGTTCTCTTTGTTTTCAGTCACTCCTGACACTTTGCTGCACACAAGGTTTGTGTACAAGGGTCAGCAGCACGTAAAGCAAAACTTTTATTCAAATTCTGAATTGTTTACAGCCTATAGACAGCGAGTAGCGCTTCTATATAATCACTATAAAGCTGTCACTCACTTCAATTTATTGCAATATCACAATGTTTCGTTAATCAATGAAGCTCTCTGAATGGAAATAATATCTTATTTACATCGTCATACCGTCTCACACTGAATGCTTGTGGCAGCCCTGGATTATCTATTTATATCTGTCTTATATTAACCATTTGCACACACGAGCATTATCCGATCGGCTCCTGTCGACAGCAGACGCAGGTTTACACGCCACTTTTTTCCTGCGTTTTTCTCTCAATTTCTTGACTTTTCCCTTTATGAACAACACATTTTCGCACACGATGAAAGCTCCTTGTGTTTTCTCGGTTTGGCCGATTTGAGCATTCATAAACAGCGCAAAACAGAGGCATCTTGAGTTTCTGCTACTGATTCCTATGGAGAAAAATCACTTCCTGCCCTCCAGCTGCATTTCACAGCAATGACGTCATGTGCAAACGACGCGCGGCGCAGTGATGACATCATGTGCAAACGACACGCGGCGCAGTGATGACGTCATGTGCAAACGACACGCGGCACAGTGATGACGTCATGTGCAAACGACACGCGGCGCAGTGATGACGTCATGTGCAAACGACACGCGGCACAGTGATGACGTCATGTGCAAACGACGCGCGCAGTGATGACGCCATGTGCAAACGACACGCGGCACAGTGATGACGTCATGTGCAAACGACACGCGGCGCAGTGATGACATCATGTGCAAACGACACGCGGCGCAGTGATGACGTCATGTGCAAACGACACGCGGCACAGTGATGACGTCATGTGCAAACGACACGCGGCACAGTGATGACGCATGTGCAAACGACACGCGGCACAGTGATGACGTCATGTGCAAACGACACGCGCGAGTGATGACGTCATGTGCAAACGACACGCGCGGCACAGTGATGACGTCATGTGCAAACGACACGCGCGCGCAGTGATGACGTCATGTGCAAACGACACGCGCGGCGCAGTGATGGCGTCGCATGTGCAAACGACACGCGCACAGTGATGACGTCATGTGCAAACGACACGCGGCACAGTGATGACGTCATGTGCAAACGACACGCGGCACAGTGATGACGTCATGTGCTCTTTTATATAAAAGGGTTTTTGAATAGAATATAATGTTTTTGGATTAAGTCTGAGTCACAGGTCTCTGCAGGGGTGGCTCTAGGATTGTTTTTGGGGGGGTGCTAAGGGGGGATTGCGTGGGGGCTTAACAGTTCAGAGGGGGTGCTAAAAAACAAATTAAATAGAGAGATAGTAATGAATGCCTTAACTATAGCTAGCTGTTTTTTTTTATATAAAGCAGCTTCGAAAAAGGCATATTTAACTTTTTCCCTGTGGTATTAATCTTCTCATATGTCACTGTTATTAATATAACTTCTAATGCCAACAGCCAAATATGACTCTTACAAAGACATATAATTTATGAATGAATATAGAAAAGAAAGTTTTTTTTTTTTTTCATTGTTTTATTTTATTTATTTAAGTTATCTTTATTTTTATTAATTTTTTTACACATGTCAGGTAATTTGTCAGTCGCTCTCAATGCCAAATGTTAGGTAAACATGGTAAATTCTAACCATTTACAATAGATAGTGCCGACAATTCATAAAACTATTTCCACATGGGCACACATTGCGGGTGATAACCTCCCCGTGCTGATTTGCATCGTGTCATGTGTAGATAATAGCCAGAGATATTGTCAAAAGCATCAAAAATTGGCAATATTAGGAGGGTTTAGCATTTCCAATTAATGTAAGCCAGTTACACGTATTATTAGGCCTCAGGGCCGCTGCTGGCCAAATGGGTGCCATAAGCAGGATTGTATCGTTGTGCCCCCTCCCTCAAATATTATGGACATTTGAAATAAAAAAACACCTACTATAGGGGTCAAAATAGACCTTTACTAAAATATTAAAATAAATACATAAATTGTATTACTTACAAATGACAATTGTAGCACTAGACAGTTACCTATGGCTATGATTGTATTAATACAGTTGTCTGATTGAGTTTATGGTCTCAAGCATTCAGGAATAATGCAAAAGAAAATGAAGCAGTTTTACTACGAAAATCATGGTTCATATTTGTAAGGGTTGTGATGTCCATATGTTTTATGTTGAAGAAATTATAGAGGCTGTGTCATCTATAGCAAAACGTTGGCCAACATTAAAGATTAAGAGGATATTTGAATTAAAGTTTTGATCAAAAGCATATTAAACAAGTATATGATCGTCCTGTAAGTGTAACAGCAGCAATTACCAGGCCTTTGTCTCGCTTTGCAGCCATTTATAATAACATGTAATGTACATAAATGGTTTATTTTGTATTAGCCAGCATAATGTAGTCTATTTTAACAGTGTTGTTCGATGAAACCGTATAATTATTAATTAACTAATCATTATTGCAGCATTGTTTTTATATAATGCATTTTAAGTTATTTTAAAGGCTGTTGTTGGCTTAGTTCTGTTTTTATAACACAAAAATTATTGTCTTAATACTTCTTTGTAAATTATTATTTGAAGTAGCCTAATAAAACCGGTTAATTTCCTGTTACCGTGGCTACAAGAACAATGATTTTTGGTTTTATTCGTGTTAAAACCATGGGTAATTTTCGTAAGGGAACATGCAAACTCAGAGAAAAATATTAAATTAGTTTGTGGGGGTGAAATTATTTCCAACATTTAAACACGTCAACAGCCAAAAAAGTTTCACAGGATTATGAAGTGATGCATGGGCTTCATTTTCCTTTTTTTGGCGTCAGATTGCTGATATGTATTTTCACGGGCATAAATGTCCATCAATTATGATCATCTACATTCAGCCGCGAACATGATGCGAGCAGTCGCGGAATGTTTTTTCTATTTGAGCAACTAGGATGGTGATATATTGATTTATACAATGAATTATAGGAATATAATTATTATTATTAACACTGCAGTCATCATTTAAAATTCACATACGTTTCTTTTCATGTTTTCCACTATAGGAGCCACAAGAGAAATAATATAGCTGCAAGCAGCGATGGCGGGCCCAAGCAGAGTGCAAACGCCCCCCGGTCATCAGGAACACTGTGCTCAGTGGGCACATGCATTACAGTAACACTCTAGCAGTTTGGATTTAAGGGATACATTAATGAAAGGGTTAATCCGAGCCATCGAGACACACACACACACACACACACACACACACACACACACACACACACACACACACACACACAACAAAATGTACAACTTTGGTAACACTTTCAATAAGGTTTCAGTTATTAGAATTAGCTATATTAATTAACATGAACAATAATTATACAGCATTTATTAATATTAGTCTCTATCTATTCTCTCTCTCTCTCTCTCTCTCTCTCTCTCTCACACACACACACACACACACACACACACACACAAGTAACAATATATACAACTTTTCAATAAGTTTTTAGCTTTTAACATTATACTTTCAATAAAGTTTCAGTTATTAGCATTAACTATATTAATTAACATGAACAATAATTATACAACATTTATTAATGTAAGTCACTCTCTACCCTCTCTCACACACACACACACACACACACACACACACACACACACACACACACACACACACACACAGAGAACATAATATTAAACTTTTGTAACAAACCGTTTTCAATAAGATTTTAGCTTTTAACATTATATTATCTGAACTGTAAATCATGTCATTTATGGCTCAATATGAGACCATAGACATTGTCCACCCCCTAACTAACTAACTAAACGAGCCAATGGACATTGGCATGCGATCATTGCATCCAGCTGCCGCTGATCACAGCGTGAGTATAAGAGGCAGCCGGTGCACCGCATTAATCATGTTTTCGCTGAGGAGCCGAGCCGAGACCCGGCCGCCCAGCGGTGGTACAGCAACTGTGGCGACGTGGCGTCTCCGTTCCCTCCTTCAGGGAACGAGGGTTACATACGTAACCGAGACGTTCCTTCAGTCGGTCACTCCGAGTCACGTCGGATGACCGGACGAATTGGGATCCCTACCAAAGCGCCACAGGAGCTGCCCTTCCAGCGCCCTGTGTGACCTCCTGATCCTTCCTATAAGGCAGGCGATAGGACCGGGCTACACAGAGAAGGTCGACTACTGCTGTCCCTAGAGCAACCCAAACAGTAGGACTTGAATAACACTGGGAAAGTGTGCCCTTCCACTTGGAAGAGGCACACTGCGGAGTCACCTCCTCCCAGCGGGGGTTAAGTGACATTACTCACGTGAAGTAACCCCGTAGGGCCCAATGCACATGGAAGTCTCTGTGATGGCTCAGGCTGCATCATTAGAGACGGCAGAACATGGTCTACCTGGGGAACACGGTTCTAATAAGCATACCGTGGAAAACCCATATGGGATCCCAACAGGGTCACTCATATGGGCACTAGCCTCACACCAGATTTCAAGAATTCATTGGCTGAAAGGCCTGGCGCCGTACGTTCCGCCACGTCTGGGCACCGGAGTGCTGGAGGACTCGACAGGGTTTGCCCGGTTAGGGAACTCTCTGGAGAATAAGGCGTTTAGGGACGCCGCAAGCCGACTCTGAACAGGGCCTCTCAGTGCCACTACCCGTTTGAGGTGAGAACACAGGAGGAAACCGGTTCGACACGCAGGCTATAGAACCTAGCGAACGTGTTGGGAGTCGCCCAACCCGCAGCTCTACAGATGTCTGCTAGCGAGGCGCCACGAGCCAGGACGATGCAACACCCCTAGTGGAGTGAGCACGCAACCTGAGCGGGCAGGGCACACCTTGTGCTTCATAGGCCAAGGTGATAACATCCACTATCCAGTGGGCCATCCTCTGCTTGAAACAGCCTTCCCTTCTGCTGTCCACCGTAGCAGACAAAGAGCTGCTCTGAGGTCCTAAAGCTTTGAGTTCTATCCGTGTACTGTCGCAGTGCGCGTGCCGGACAGAGCAAAGCTAGGGCTGGGTCTGCCTCCTCCGGGGCAGCGCTTGCAGATTCACTACCTGGTCCCTGAAGGAGTGGTAGGAACCTTGGGCACATAGCCGGGCCGGGGCCTCAGTGTTGCACTGGAGTCAGCCGGCCCAAACTGAAGGCACAGATAAATCGACCGAAAATGCCTGCAGGTCCCCACCCTCTTGATCGAGGCCAATGCAGTCAGGAGTAGGGTTTTCATAGATAGAAACTTCAATTCGACTGACTGCAAAGGCTCAAAGGGGCAGTTATTAGGGTTCTTAGCACCAAAGCCAAATCCCAAGAGGGTAGAGAGGGGGCCTAGGGAGGTTCAACCTCCTGGCCCCTCTAAGAAACCTGACAACCAGATTGTGCTTCCCACCGACTTCCCTCCACGGGTCGTGGTAAGCAGAAATAGCGCCACATAAACCTTAAGGGTGGAAGGGGACAGCCTACGCTCCAACCCTTGCTGTAAGAAGGAAAGCACAGCTCTGATCGAGCATCTCCGGGGTCCTCCTGGTGGGAGGAACACCATTCGACGAACAGGTTCCACTTCAGAGTATAGGCCCGTCTCGTGGGCGGTGCCCGTGCTGAAGTGATAGTGAGTGCTACCTCCCGGGTAGGTCAGCTAGAACCTCCGCGTCCCATCCAGGGACCATACGTGGAGTTTCCACAGGTCCGGGCGGGTGCCATAGGGTGCCCGTCTCTGAGAAAGCAGATCCTTCCTCAGAGGAATTGGCCAGGAGGGGCTGTCGCGAGGAGCATGAGTTCCGGGAACCAGGTCCTGTTGGGCCAATATGGAGCCACTAACAAGACCTGCTCCTCGTCCTCCTGATCTTGCACAGTGTCTGTGCTAGTAGGCTCACTGGGGGGAACGCATATTTGCGCAGGCCCCGGGGCCAGCTGTGTGCCAGTGCATCCGTGCCGAGCGTTGCCTCGGTTAGGGAGTAGAACTCTTGGCAGTGGGTGGTTTCTGGAGATGCAAACAGGTCGACCTGAGCAGCTCCGAACCGTCCCCAAATCAGCTGAACCGCCTGGGGATGGAGTCTCCACTCGCCTGGAAGTGGTGCTCGAGACAGCTCGTCGGCTGCCCGATTGAACACTCCTGGGATGTGGATGGCACGAAGGGACCTCAGATGCTTCTGACTCCAGAGGAGGAGGTGGCGGGCGAGTTGCGACATGCGACGGGAGCGCAAACCGCCTTGCCGGTTGATATACGCAACGGTCGCAGTGTTGTCCGTACGGACCAGAACGTCCTTGCGCTGAAGGCGCCCTCTGAGACGGCTCAGGGCAAGGCGTACTGCTAACAACTCGAGGCAATTGATATGCCAATGCAGTTGGGGACCCGTCCAAACCCCTGATACTGCGTGCCCGTTGTACGTGGCTCCCCAGCCTGTGGTCGAGGCATCTGTGAATACCACAGCATGCCTGGATACCTGCTCCAGGGGCACTCCTGCCCGAAGGAACGAGGGATCTGACCACGGCCTGAAGGTCTTGCGGCAGGCCGGTGTAATCTGAACCCGGTAAGTGCCGTGTTTCCACGCCCACCTCGGGATTCGGCCATAGAGCCAGTGCTGAAGCGGTCTCATATGGAGCAGACCGAGCGGAACTGTCACCGCAGCTGCAGCCATATGCCCCAGGAGCCTCTGAAAGAGTTTCAGTGGAACCGCCGTCCTGCCTGATAAGGTCTTGAAGCAGTTCAGCACTGACTGAGCACGTTCCTGGGTGAGGCGTGCTGTTTGGTTGACCGAATCAAACTCCATGCCGAGAAAAGAGATCCTCTGCGTTGGCACGAGTTTGCTCTTTTCCCAGTTGACCCGAAGGCCCAGCAGGCTGAGGTGCTTGAGCACCCTGTGTGCAGACAACTGCTTGCGAGACTGTGCGAGTATGAGCCAGTCGTCGAGGTAGTTGAGAATGCGCACACCTTGTTCTCTCAGGGGGACAAGGGCCGCCTCCACGACTTTGGTGAAGACGCGAGGCGACAGGGACAGCCCGAAGGGCAGGACCTTGTACTGATACGCCTGTCCCTCGAACGCAGGAATGGCCTGTGTCGCGGGAGGATCGAGACATGAAAGTACGCGTCCTTCAGGTCGATTGCTGCAAACCAATCTAGGGGACGGACGCATCCAAAAATGCGTTTCTGCGTCAACATCTTGAACGGCAGCTTGTGAAGTGCACGGTTCAAAACTCGCAGATCCAAGATCGGTCGTAACCCACCACCTTTCTTGGGCACAATGAAGTAGGGGCTGAACAACCCCGACCTCATATCGGCTGGAGGGACCGGCTCTATCGCGTCCTTCGCCAGTAGGACTGCGATTTCCGCACGCAAGACAGGAGCATCGGCGGGTTTGACTGAAGTGAACCGGATGCCCCTGAACTTGGGGGGACGCCGGGCGAACTGAATCGCACAGCGAATCTGATGGTCCGTAGGAGCCACCGAGACGGACTGGGAGGCGTAGCCAGGCTCCGAGACCGTGCCAGCGGCACCAACGGAGCCACCCGGCGTACCCGTGGTGGGGCAGCGATGTGGAACACAGGGACCCGGCCGGGGCCTGTGAAGGCCTGGCCTGTGATGGCAGGGGCGGGGTCTGAGTGTGTGGTGTAACACTCACCTGATTCCTCCTCGTGTGGGAGGAAACGCAGGAGCCCGGCTTGCGTGTGTGACGACTTGTAGCGCGGGGCTTGAGTGCTACTGCCTTTTACCCGGTTCCACAAATGGGCAGGAGGGGTGCTCTTGGGCAACCCCTGCCTGGCGAGAGAGGAGGAAGGAAGTGATCCCGTGATGCACGCTACACCACTCTCCTCCTCTTGAGACCCAGAGACTGAGGAAACTGCTCTTTATTGAAGTTTTGGGTACCGCTGGCTGCTGGGCCAGCGGCGGAACAAAAACAAAATGAAACAAAGGATTCTCCACCCGGCCCTCCTCCGGGGGAGGGAGTGGTGGGTCACCATCTCCCGACGAGCAGTTCCCTCCATCTCTGGGTCGCCCGTCTCAGGGCCTCTTGCACTTGCGCTTGCCGCCGGTCTGGCGGGGCCTGGGACGGGCTGGGCGTCCTGTCTGTGACCGGCTCCACGACGCCGCCGGTGGAAGGCTGCTGCCGCGTGGGAGCGGGGCGGCCACAGGCGCCCACGGCGACGAGCAGGCTGAGGGCTGCAGCCAGAGTGGAAGCAGCAGCGGGTTTCCTCCGGCGCATGATGTGCTTAATCGCCTCAGTCTGCTTCTGTGCTGCCGAAAACTGCTGGGCACAGCTCTCGACAGCGTCGCGCCGAAAAGGCCGGTCTGTGACACGGGAGCATTCAGGAACTGTACCTTCTCCTGCTCCTTCATGTCAGTGAGACACAGCCAGAGATGGCGCTCCTGGACCACAAGCGTGGGCGCCGCATCGACCCAGAGACTGTGCGGTCACCTTCGTCGCTCGGGCGCGAGGTCCGTCGCAGCACGCAGCTCATGTAGAACCGCCAGGTCGTGCCCACCCTCGTGCAGGTTTCTCAGTGCTTTGGCCTGATGGACCTGCAGTAACGCCATGGCGTGTAGGGCAGAAGCCGCCTCCCACAGGCTCTATAAGCACTGCCAGTGAGGCCTGGCGAGTACTTACAGGCCCGTGAGGGGAGACACGGTTCACCCGCAGAGTGGGCGACTGTTGGACACAACTGCATGGCCACAGACCGCTCCACAGAGGGGATGCCCGTGTACCCCAAGCGGCTCCACCATCGAGGGTGGTGAGGGGAGGAGCCACAAGGTTTATTTCGGGCAGTAAAAGGTGCCTTCCATGACCTTGTAAGCTCCTCATGCACTTCCGGAAAGAATGGCACCGGAGGGGGGCGCTGAAAACCAGCGCGACCCCCCCCGAGAAACCACTCGTCCAACCTAGAAGGGTCGGGACGGTGGAGGATTCCACACGAGCCCGGCGTTCTCGCGGCCCGAAAGCATAGCCGTCATCTCTGGGTCTGGCTCGGACAACGCCTACCACACCCGAAGGGGCAACGCAGCCAGTCGTCATCCCGGAGAGAGGGCTCGCCCTCCGATGCAGCGACCGACATCTGGTCATCAGGGGAGGCACCGAAGGAAACGGGTGGGGTACCCCACTCAGCAGAGGCCCCAGTCCGAACCAACGGTACCCCCGCCGGCTGCGGAGTGCCTGAGGGTGAGAACCTCCACTTGGGAAGCCCTCACCGTAATCCTCAGATCACCTCTGACTCCACGGATGCTGTGCCGCCCGTTTTGTGCCAGGACGAACGCCAGATCGCGGCAGAGGCAGAGGGACCCCGCCATGTTTGACACAGCGGAGTCTATTGCGCAACTCCGAGATGGTCATGTCCCCACAAGAAGAACATGAACCATCCAGCTTTAAAGCTTCCTCAGCGTGCTGAATGCCCAGACACGTGAGGCAGTGATCGTGGAACGCACGGGTGATAAGACATCTTTAAAAGAAGATCACCCGTGTACTCTTTAGAGAAATCTGCTCTTTTAGTGCTGAAGCACGCAGGGAGCTGGCCACCGCACACTCCTGTGTGACTGTCTTCACGGACCGTTGTTGTCCCGTGAGACCGCGACCACCGCTGCTGTGCCGTAACGCCCGCACCGTGAAGCTTCTCGTGGCGTCAGGAAGAGCAGTAGTGAAACACCACCGCTCGGCTCGAGCGAAAGGATGATGTCTGATTGCACCGGCTGCCTCTTATACTCACGCTGTGATCAGCGGCAGCTGGATGCAATGATCGCATGCCAATGTCCATTGGCTCGTTTAGTTACACTCGAAGTGGATAGGTCTCTCTGGCGAGATCCCAATTCGTCGGTCATCCGACGTGACTCGGAGTGACCGACTGAAAGGGAACTATGGTTACATACGTAACCTGAGACGTTCCCTTCCGAAGGGAACTCTACACTGCGTCCTCTTTCGAGGTTCGCTTTGGGAACGCTATGCCAACGCCGCCATGCTGAGGGAAAAGTGTCCAAAAGCTGGATTCCTAAGTCACAGACTTGAGGAACACCATCCCTGCTCAGCAGAACTAGGGTCAAAAGAAACCCTTCTTCAGGCCAGCTCAAAGCTCGCCATCATAGACTAGCTCACGAGAGTATGGCTCTCGGAGTGGAAGTCTCAGAAAGCGACTCTCTAAATTGAGAGGAGACTTCTACACTCAACGCTATGAACAGCTAGTGAGGCTCAGGACGGAGCATGCACGTAGTACTGCCTAAGCGGAGCTCTGGAGAGTGGAGGCTTCAGCAGAATGACTCTCTAAACGAGAGAACACCTGGCACACTCGATCCAGGTAGGGGAACTCCTAAGAGTGGAGGTCTCAGCATGACGACTCTCTAACTGAGAGGAGACCTGGCTACACTCAGCGCCAGAGGCAGTTAGTGAGGCTCAAGAAAGAGCCTGTGCATAGTGCTGCCTAAGCGGAGCTCTATAGAGTGGAGGCTTCAGCAGAATGACTCTCTAAACGAGAGGAAACCTAGGAACACTCAACCCTAGTTGAGGGGCTCTTAAGAGTGGAGGCTTCAGCAGAATGACTCTCTGACGAGAGGAAACCTTACAACACTCAACCCTAGTTGAGGGGCTCTTAAGAGTGGGGGTCTCAGCATACCAACTCTCTAAAGCGAGAGGAGACCTGACTCCACTCAGCGCCAAAGACAGCTAGCGAGGCTCGCAATAGAGACTACATACTAATGGTGCTGCCTAAGCGGAGCTCTGGAGAGCAGAGGCTTCAGTAAAATGACTCTCTTGAACGAGAGGAAGCCTAACACTCGATCCAGGTAGGGGAACTCCAGAGTGGAGGTCTCAGCATAACGACTCTCCTACACTCAACGCCACAGGCAGTTAGTGATGCTCAAAAGAGTCTACATTCTCCTATTACTGCCAGACGGAGCTCTGAAGAGTGGAGGCTTCAGCAGGACGACTCTCAACGAGAGGAAGCCTAACAACACTCAACCCTAGTTGGGGGGCTCTTAAGAGTGGAGGTTTCAGCATGACGACTCTCTAAAGCGAGAGGAGACCTGACTACACTCAGCGCTAAAGACAGCTAGCGAGGCTCACAATAGAGACTACGTACTAAAGGTGCTGCCTAAGCGGAGCTCTGGAGAGCAGAGGCTTCAGTAAAATGACTCTCTTAAATGAGAGGAAGCCTAACACTCGATCCAGGTAGGGGAACTCTCAGAGTGGAGGTCTCGGCATAATTACTCTCTAAGTGAGAGGAGACCTGGCTACACTCAACGCCAGAGGCAGTTAGTGAGGCTCAAGAAAGAGCCTGTGCAAAGTACTGCCTAAGCGGAGCTCTAGACAGTGGAGGCTTCAGCAGAATGACTCTCTAAACGAGAGGAAGCCTAGCAACACTCAACCCTAGTTGGGGGGCTCTTAAGAGTGGAGGTCTCAGCATATCGACCCTCTAAGCGAGAGGAGACCTGACTACACTCAGCGCTAAAGACAGCTAGCGAGGCTCACAATAGACACTACGTACTAAGGTGCTGCCTAAACGGAGCTCTGGAGAGCAGAGGATTTCAGTAGAATGACTCTCTTAAATGAGAGGAAGCCTAAAACTCGATCCAGGTAGGGGAACTCTCAGAGTGGAAGTCTCAGCATGACGACTCTCTAACTGAGAGGAGACCTGGCTACACTCAGCGCCAGAGGCAGTTAGTGAGGCTCAAGAAAGAGCCTGTGCATAGTGCTGCCTAAGCGGAGCTCTATAGAGTGGAGGCTTCAGCAGAATGACTCTCTAAACGAGAGGAAACCTAGGAACACTCAACCCTAGTTGAGGGGCTCTTAAGAGTGGAGGCTTCAGCAGAATGACTCTCTGACGAGAGGAAACCTTACAACACTCAACCCTAGTTGAGGGGCTCTTAAGAGTGGGGGTCTCAGCATACCGACTCTCTAAAGCGAGAGGAGACCTGACTCCACTCAGCGCCAAAGACAGCTAGCGAGGCTCAATAGAGACTACATACTAATGGTGCTGCCTAAGCGGAGCTCTGGAGAGCAGAGGCTTCAGTAAAATGACTCTCTTGAGAGAGGAAGCCTAACACTCGATCCAGGTAGGGAACTCCAGAGTGGAGGTCTCAGCATAACGACTCTCCTACACTCAACGCCACAGGCAGTTAGTGATGCTCAAAAGAGTCTACATTCTCCTATTACTGCCAGACGGAGCTCTGAAGAGTGGAGGCTTCAGCAGGACGACTCTCAACGAGAGGAAGCCTAACAACACTCAACCCTAGTTGGGGGGCTCTTAAGAGTGGAGGTCTCAGCATGACGACTCTCTAAAGCGAGAGGAGACCTGACTACACTCAGCGCTAAAGACAGCTAGCGAGGCTCACAATAGAGACTACGTACTAAAGGTGCTGCCTAAGCGGAGCTCTGGAGAGCAGAGGCTTCAGTAAAATGACTCTCTTAAATGAGAGGAAGCCTAACACTCGATCCAGGTAGGGGAACTCTCAGAGTGGAGGTCTCGGCATAATTACTCTCTAAGTGAGAGGAGACCTGGCTACACTCAAAGCCAGAGGCAGTTAGTGAGGCTCAAGAAAGAGCCTGTGCAAAGTACTGCCTAAGCGGAGCTCTAGACAGTGGAGGCTTCAGCAGAATGACTCTCTAAACGAGAGGAAGCCTAGCAACACTCAACCCTAGTTGGGGGGCTCTTAAGAGTGGAGGTCTCAGCATATCGACCCTCTAAGCGAGAGGAGACCTGACTACACTCAGCGCTAAAGACAGCTAGCGAGGCTCACAATAGACACTACGTACTAAGGTGCTGCCTAAACGGAGCTCTGGAGAGCAGAGGCTTTCAGTAGAATGACTCTCTTAAATGAGAGGAAGCCTAAAACTCGATCCAGGTAGGGGAACTCTCAGAGTGGAGGTCTCAGCATAATGACTCTCTAAGTGAGAGGAGACCTGGCTACACTCAACGCCGAAGGCAGTTAGTGAGGCTCAAGAAAGAGCCTGTGCATAGTACTGCCTAAGCGGAGCTCTAGAGAGTAGAGGCTTCAGCAGAATGACTCTCTAACAAGAGGAAGCCTAGCAACACTCAACCCTAGTTGGGAGGCTCTTAAGAGTGGAGGTCTCAGCATACCGACTCTCTAAAGCGAGAGGAGACCTAACTACACTCAGCGCTAAAGACAGCTAGCGAAGCTCACAATAGAGACTACGTACTAATGGTGCTGCCTAAGCGGAGCTCTGGAGAGCAGAGGCTTCAGTAGAATGACTCTCTTAAACGAGAGGAAGCCTAACACTTGATCCAGGTAGGGGAACTCCTAAGAGTGGAGGTCTCAGCATAACGACTCTCTAATTGAGAGGAGACCTGGCTACACTCAACGCCAGAGGCAGTTGGTGATGCTTAAACAGAGCCCATATTCTCCTATTACTGCCAGTGACGGAGCTCTGAAGAGTGGAGGCCTCAGCAGGACGACTCTCTAAACGAGAGGAAGCCTAGCAACACTCAACCCTAGTTGGGGGGCTCTTAAGAGTGGCGGTCTCAGCATAACGACTCTCTAGCGAGAGGAGACCTGACTACACTCATTGCTAGAGACAGCTAGCGAGACTCACAATAGGGCTTACATACTCATAGTGCAGTCTAAGCGGAGCTCTAGAGAACGGAGCTTCAGCAAAGTGACTCTCTTAAACGAAAGGAAGCCTAGCAGCGCTTAATCCAGGTAGGGGGATCCCTACGAGTGGAAGTCTCACGCTAGGTATAGCTAGCGAGGCCCACAATAGGGCCTCCATACCAACCGTGTAGACTAAGCGGAGCTCTGGAGAGTGGAGGCTTCGGCGATATGACTCTCTTAGCGAGATGAAGCCTAAAAACACTCACTCCAGGTATGGGAACCCCACGAGTGGAAGTCTCAGCATAACGACTCTCTAGGCGAGGAGACCTGACTTCGCTCAGTGCTAGCGACAGCTAGGGAGGCTCACAATAGAGCCTACATACTAGTAGTGCAGTTTAAGCGGAGCTCTGGAGAGCTGGGGCTTCAGTAGAAAGCCTAGTAACACTCGATCCTGGTTCCGGAGCTCTTAAGAGTGGAGGTCTCAGTATAGCGACTCGCCAGTGAGAGGAGACCTGACTACACTCAGCGCTAGAGAAGGCTAGCAAGGCTCACAATAGAGGCTACACACCAATAGTGCGGTGTAAGCGGAGCTCTTGGAGAGCGGAGGCTTCGGCCGAATGACTCTCTTAATGAGAGGAAGCCTAGCAACACTCGATCCAGATGACTTTCCGTCAGTATAGCCCGGTATCAGACCATCAGACTCGTTTCTCATCATTGGTCCAACCACAGGGTCCGCTGTTAAGCATGTGTGTGGGGGTGGGGGAGGGAGGTACCAATTAGGTGCCAGCAGCTGCAGATGGCTGACCGCGTCTGCTCTGGATCGTTTCCCTCCTCCTATCCATCCACTTACGTCTTCTCTGTGACCTACTCCTCCATGGAGGAGGACCACGGTTAGCGACGCTAATCACCTGGCCCTGCCTCTGGTTCTCAGACCGGGATGGGCCAGGTCCCCCTTGGCATTCAGGCTCAGACCTAGACCGGCGCGGTAAGCACGATTTAAATGCTGCTGAGCGCGCATTCGCCTCCCTAAATTTCTCGACCACCGCCTCAACGGATGTGCCGAACAACTCCGGCGAAACCGGGCATCGAGAAAACGTTTCTCTTTCTCCCCGATGTCCGCCAGGTTCATCCACAGATGTCTCTCGGTGGCCACCATGGCCGCCATCGACCTGCCGATCGCGGCAGACGTTTGCTTGGTAGCCCTGAGAGCCAGATCTGTGGTGCGGCGCAACTCAGTTACCGCCTCAGGGGGGAGCCCCTGACCCTGGTCTAGGTCCTTCAGCAGGTCAGCCTGGTATGCCTGCAACACCGACATCGTGTGCAAAGCAGCACCAGCCTGACCAGCTGCCGCGTATGCCCTACCATTCAAGCGAGATGTATCCTTTAATGCCTTGGATGGTAGAGCCGGAGCCTTTAGCGTCGATGCCACGTATATCCATGCTCGCGCATGCCCTCGATATCAGCATAATTATTATGCTTATACCGATGGATGCGGGCTGAATATGGCTTTTCCCATGCCTTCACGATCTCATTATGCAGATCTGGAAGGAATGGGAGGCTCACGGGGGCTGGGAGATTATGTCCGGAGAGGAATCGCTCATCAAGTCTACTACGAGCCACTCCCCCTTTCTCGTGCCTCCACTGTAGGTCTAACCTAGCCGTGGCACGCTCCATAACCTCCAACAGCTCATCATACGCGGGGCAGACAGGCTGAGAGGGCTCAGAAATATCCTCTTCGTCCTCATCAGCCCATTCCTGCCCATGAGCCAACAGAGCACTTCCTGCTGGATCCGAAGATGTAAGAGACAATACATCTTCCTCCAGCAGTTCACTCTCGTCAGCCGCTGACGGGCGCGAGATATTAGTTCCTCTCACCGCCTCGTCAGCGAGCTCCATCTGCGATCCCCACGACCTCAGTCTCCTCGCTGCCTCAGCAGCGGCTGGACCCGAGCCGCGGGGGGCAGATGATTGTCCCAATTCCCTCGAAAAAAGGGACATACGAGATCGGAGCTTTCCCAGAGAGAAAAGCTCACAATGCGCGCACTCCATTCCCTCGAGAACAGAGCGCGCGTGCTCTTCGCCCAAACACATAACGCACAGATCGTGTGTATCATCTGGCGTCAGAAAACGCTGACACGGATCGATACACCTCCTAAAGCGCTTCTCAACAGACATGTCTACTCACACTTCAGAAACAAGGTCCCCTGAAGGAAAAAAGAGAATGATGTGTTCCACAGGTGCCCCTTTTATGCTCGCAGACGCTCATTAGCTTGCGTCATAGGCGTCCACCTGCCAATGCCAGGTGCATTGGGTGTTTTAATCATGCTTCAGGTAACCGGTCACGCTGGAGGCGTTCCCAAAGCGAACCTCGAAAGAGGACGTAGTGTAGAGTTCCCTTCGGAAGGGAACAGGCGTTATTGGTGCAGACCCAGCTGAAAACCAGACCCCATCGTACTCTGCTAAAGTTGAACTCGAAGGAAATGAAGTGAACCCCTGGCCATATATTCATGCTCTATTATGCAGTGTAAGCTGTGTTTGCCTCGGGAGACCGAACTAGCAGCTTATAAAATATCGACATCGCCCTTCGCAAGCATGTAGAGGTAACGTAAGGTAAATACTTACATCGTTGCATTGGTGGTTAAAATGAAGCTTTAACAGTTTAACAAAAGGTTTTGCACAAATGAGCCAAAAAGACAGTGGTGCAGGGTGTGCAATATCATCTGTGATAATATAGTAATTGTTGTTTTAACGATGTGCGATTTGACATTATCAGTATTTTGCCAAAAAACAAACAAATCACTCTAAACAGTGTGCCGTGAAATCTAGTAACGTTAGATTAGACTAGTCCGCGTGCATCTGGACTGCTTTCTTTCACTGCGTGATTCAGTCTGTTAAAATGCGTTTAGAATTATCACAAAATTCAAGATATAGAAGCAGAAAATGTATATATTTATATAATTTAATATAGTAAGTCAACATCACATGAAGAATGCCGTTTTTCTCAAAAAATCACCATGATTACATAGGCCTGTAGTTTTGCTTTTTACAACAGTTCAAAAACAAGAAGTTAATTAAGAGACTTGCTTTAGACACCATATTGCCTGTTTTGCTCTATTTCGACAACAAAAATAATTCCATACACAGTTTTGCGTCTCTGACTCTGAGCAATGACGTGTTTCATTCCTTGAATTAACCGTTTAAATGATTCTGTTCAATCGCAATGACTCACTTATGAGTGACTTGCTGACACCTACTGGCGGTTCTAATTTAACATTTAAAGTATCTTTTTATTTTTGTATTTCAAATGACTATTTAACATTTGTGACCCTGGCCTGGAGCACAAAACCAGTCTTAAGTTGCTGGGGTATATTTGTAGCAATAGCCAAAAATACATTGTATGGGTCAAAATTATACATTTTTCTTTTATGCCAAAAATCATTAGCATATTAAGTAAAGATCACGTTCCATTAATATATTTTGTAAATTTCCTACTGTAAATATATCAAAACTAAGAGCTTAATTTGAACAACTTTAAAGGAGATTTTCTCAATATTTGGATTGTTTGCACCCTCAGATTCCAGATTTTAAAATATTGTCCGATCATAACAAACCATACATCAATGGAAATATGATTTATTCAGCTTTCAGATGATGTATAAATCGCAATTTAGGAAAATGGACCCTTATAGTTTTGTGGTTCACGGTCACATTTTATGTTTTATTTATCTAAACATTATTTCTGCATTTGTAACTGCAGGCTAAATGCATTCATGTCAGTGTGTAAATACATCTACGCCACTTCAGATGAAGCTTCTGCGTTTCCTCTGCATTGCAAAGATTAATTTTGTTGATACTGATTTAATTTGCCTGGTAACAGCCCAAATGTGTTATTATTCTAATTAACTGATTCCTTTAATTAAAAACAACTAGTTTGAGATTTATAGGCCCATATTCCAGGTGTGGCAAACTCAGTTCCAGGAGGGCCACAGCCCTAAAGAGTTTAGTTCCAACCCTGCTCCAACACACACACCATGTAGTTTTCAAATAAGCCTAAATGATTAGTTTAGCTGGATCAGATGTGTTTAATTAGGGTAATATCTACACTGTGTAGGGCTGTGGCCCTCCAGGTACTGAGTTTGACATCTTTGGTCTATCCCATTTTTTCATAACTCTCACTGTTAAAATGTAACTAAGTAATTTTTACTCTGAGTAAATTTTAAATGAGCTACTTTTTACTTTTACTTGAGTATATTTTTAGACTGGTACTTTTACTTGTACTTAAGTAAAATTTCAGTAATGTAATGGTACTTTTACTTGAGTAGAATATGTTTGTACTCTTTCCACCTCTGCAAACCAGTTATTTATGAGTTGTCAATGGTTCATAAAATAATTTACAAAGTGTAAGTAAATGATTAATAAACTATTTAAATGTACATTTATAAATATTATTTAGACACATAATAATAATTTCTCAGTTTTAATAAATGCTTTATTAACATATTCCTGCTGTAATTCATGATTAAGTCAGGTAGTAAAACACGTAACAGTTGCCAGCCATCTATTTGTGTGAGCTCATCTAAAGTGAGGACTATTTATACATTATAAAGCATTAATAAACAGATTTAAAGGATCATTTGTCTCCCAAAAAGAGAAGTTAAACAAACACAAGGACTACAGAACTCCGAAATATTTTTTTCAAGATGCAAAAAATGAAACTGTACACTTGATAAAAAATGAAAAATAAACCTTGACCATTTCATTGAAAATAAATAAATACAATTGTACAGTTGCATTTTTTTTTTGCATCTTGAAATAAATATTTCTGAGTTCTGAGTAGGGGTTGTAACGATATACTGGTATGACGGTATACTAGAGCTGCACAATTAATCGTTAAAAGATCGCGATCTCGATTCGACCCCCCACGTGATCTTAATCCAGCATTGATACGATTCAGCTAATTTTATTTTCAAGGACAGGAGACAAGCATAACTCGTCTGATCTCGAGATAACACGCAATCACTCAC
The DNA here is from genome assembly GCA_027564155.1 of Gymnocypris eckloni scoliostomus. Taxonomy (NCBI): domain Eukaryota; kingdom Metazoa; phylum Chordata; class Actinopteri; order Cypriniformes; family Cyprinidae; genus Gymnocypris; species Gymnocypris eckloni. The sequence continues at coordinate 13,216,303 of CM050419.1, forward strand.
AGCGGGCGTGATGACGCCTGACGTCACATGCGGTTTTGTGCGGGCAGCGGCCAGATGTGCTTGTTACCTGCACCAGAACAGTGGATGCGAGTCATGCGTAGGGTTGGGTACCGAAACCCAGTACCAACATGACACCGGTACCTATGGAACCGGTATGTACCGAACCGAATCAGAACGCAGATTTCGGTGCCATGCCTGAGCGATCGGTTGAAATATTTGTCCTTTGTTTCTCCGAAACGGACGTAAGAAGCATCATCACCGGCACCACACGTGCAAAATAATTTCCAGACTGAGAAAATGGACATGAACTCAATTCGGAAAGCTCTAATAATACAAGTCCAATAAATCTTTGTAGTAACGCGAGTGTGCGGTTTTCACATTCTGACTTAAAAGCACAACTCAGGGAATGAGAGCATCCGAGGAGCGCGTGAATGCAGTGATTACACTTGCTCTGACGACAGCAGCTAGCCTTCCATTAACTAGCTAAGCTACTACTACTCCATGGGCTACTAATACATCGATTAGCAATGGATTATAAATATACTTAATTATTATGAAAATACCAGTGATGGCACAGATAAACTATGCATTGTCGTAGTTGAGTGTTTATTGTATTTATTTTATCATTCACAACGTTTATATCTTCTGTTTACTTCTCCATATCGGTGGAAAAAGAGTTCGCTACTTCTGTGACTGGATCTGTGGGTTTTCTGTGCGAGGGCGCCTACTAGTGTCCAGTATGAATTAAAAACACATCACCCCCCGGTTTCACAGACCAGGCTTGAACCTAGTGCTAGTCTAAAATGTAACTCTTAGCTGTTTTAACTGAAATAAACTTGCACTGACTGATCCTAAAATATATCAGTGCATTTGTTTTGTCTCAAGATGCACCCCAGTAATGTTTTTTTTTTTCTGAGCGTGTTTATAAAAAATACTTAAATGTCATAATTGAACTATGATCTAGTCCTGCTTTACATTTACATTTAGTAATTTAGCAGATGCTTTTATCCAAAGCAACTTACAATTGGGGAATACATAAAGCGATTAATCTTGAAGAGGCAAACAGACAGAGGAAGTGTTCGTAACACCAAGTCTCAGACATTGTTCAAATAAATACAAGCTAGCAAGGGAAGGAGAAAGATAAAGATGAAGATTTAGAAAAAGTGAATAATCAAATTTTTGATAAAAAGAGGTGTAGTCTAGGGTTAATCTAAGCCCTGTCTGTGTGTCTGTGAAACCGGGCCCTTGTGTTTAGTGCTAATGGCCAATCCAATTATTAATTGGTAATTTTTTTTTTATAAGTATCGGTTCAGGCACCGTTTAGGTACCGGTACCGTTTTAAAAGTATCGATTTGGTACCGGTATCGAAAACCCCAAACGATACCCAACCCTACGACATTCGAGTTAGAAACAAACAGAAACTAAACAGAGAAGAATGAGTGAGGCAGAGCAATGTTCAAGTAAGTCTGTTAACAACCCGGACATTTTAGTACCTAAAAAAGGATATTATTCCGAAGTGTGGGTTTACTTCGGTTTCAAACCAGATGATGATACTCAGCAAACCATATACTGCAAGGAATGTTCAGCAATTGTTTCTGCACCAAAGGGAACACCACAAATTTGTTTAATCACCTGAAACGTAATCATATACAACAGTATGAAATGGTACGGAAAAACAAAGCAATCACAAAGTAGGCCTACCTGCAGCCAGACAAAGCAAACGTCAATTCAAGCAACATTATTCAATGCAACACCGTACCCAACAACCTCCCCCAGACACAAAGAAATAACGGACGCAATCGCGTTTCACCTGGCTAAAGATATGGCTCCCGCGACCTCTGTTGCAAAAGACGGGTTTAAAAAAACTTATCCAAACCCTTGATAAGCGATATTGCGTTCCCTCTCGTAATTATTTTTCACACGTTGCAATCCCTGCTCTGTACAACAAATGTGGCGAATCAGTTGAGACGGAATTGCGAGACGTAGACAACTTTGCAGCAACTTCAGATTTATGGACCAGCAGAGCAATGCAACCATACATGAGCACGACGATCCATTTCATTACTGATGATTTTGAGATGAAAAGTCGCTGCCTACAAACTGGGTTTTTCCCTGAGGACCACACTGGTGAAGCTTTGGCGCAAGGATTAAAGGATGCTCTCATAAACTGGAAGTTAGAGGAGGAGAATCTTGTGTGCATCACTACAGACAACGGAAGCAACATTGTAAAGGCAACATCCATAAATGACTGGACACGACTGCAGTGTTTTGGTCGTAGGCTTCATCTTGCAATAGGTGAGTTTAACAAACAAAATGAAAATAGCCTTTTGTAATTGTCTTTATTAACTTTTAATGCTTAGCCATTTCAAAAACAGTAGTAAGGCATTTGTACAATTTTTCTAATGCTTAAACATTCTACTTTAAAACTAATTTAGCACTTTACAATAAGCATCTTATAGTTAATGTAAGTTAGTATTTACTAACATGAACAAACAATGAACAACACATTACAAAATGTATTCATCTTTTTTAACGTTAGTGAATGAAAATGCAAGTTAATTCATGTTAACTTACAGAGCATTAACTATGTTAACAAGCACAACTTTGAATTTTAATAATGCATTAGTAAATGTTTAACTATTATTAATAATGCTGTACTTTAACTACCATTAACCAAGTGACCCTTATTGTAAATGGTTACCAAAAAATACCTTATTTAAAAATAAAAAACTATTAAAACTTAAAATCAGTGTTGCACTATTAATATTGTAATTTATTCAAAGTCTTACAGAGAGTTAGCAAAAAAGAAACAAAGCAACATTTTTGGTCTGCTTTGTTTTTAACATTGAAGTCTCATATTAACATTCTTAATTAATACAACGAAAATGTTACGCCACCTAGTGGCATTTTTAATAGCAGTCTCTCATTAAAATGGAAATTTGCTGAGTAGATTCAAAATACTTGAATGTGAAACTAACCGAAGTAAGCTACAACAAAATAATATTTATTTCTCCAGCTAAGTTTAAAAGTTTATGTAGTAAAGTCTATGTTAGCTATAATGTTATATCTAATCTAGCAAATAGCCCCAATACTAGTGGCTTCCTTATTTACATCACCAAATGTATACATTTATATTTTACATTTATGCATTTGACAGACGCTTTTATCCAAAGCGACTTACAGTGCTATTCAGGCTATACATTTTATTTTTTTATCAGTATGTGTTCCCTGGGAATCGAACCCACAACGTTTGCGCTGCTAACGCAATGCTCTACCACTGAGCCACAGGAATACCATTTATAAATGTGTGTTTAAGACTTCAGACTTGTTAACTTATTTTTTTCTTCTTCTAGAGAATGCAATGAAGGACCCACGAATTGAACGTGCTATGGGTTTGTGCAAAACGCTTGTCGGGTGTTTCAGCTACAGTTGGAGGAGGAAGAGGGAGCTTTCTGAGGCACAAAAACAACTCTGTTTACCAGACCACAAGCTCAAGACGAAGTGTTCGACAAGGTGGGGATCTAGACAGGCTATGGTGAGGAGAATACTTGAGCAGCAAGCTGCCATCACCAATGTCCTGTCTTCTGACCGCAAGGCTAGGCACCTCTTGCCAACATGGCAAGACCTGGAGGTCCTGGAGGCTGTGGACAAGACTCTTACCCCACTAACAGACTTCACAGATGCTCTTTCAGGAGAGCAGTATGTCAGTGTCTCTTCTGTGAAACCTGCTCTCCACCTTTTCCAGTCTTCTTTTTTGGCTGTTAAGGAAGATGACTCTGACCTTATTCGCACAATCTGGAGAAAAAATATAATGACCAAAAAACACAAAACCTCCTTGACATAGCCACAACCCTCGACCCCAGGTTTAAGATGACTTACGTCAATGAAGATAACAAAACTGCTGTCCAAAACAAACTACAAGATGAGATGTCAAAGCTAACAACAGTTGAGGTAAATCTAGCTATATATTTCCTGTGTATTACAATGTACAGAATTGTTTAAATTGTTTTACCATGACTAAACTGTGATTAAATAAACATGATTTGTCCTTCACAGGAAAGTCTCCCTACTACAACTAGCAGTAGCAGTCGTGCAAAGAAGACTGGAAAGATCTTAGGGAGCTTCTTCAAAGCAGCACAAAGCAACACAGAGTCAACAGATCCAGCCTCACAGCAACAACAATCCGTCAGCATGGAGCTACAGTCTTACCTGTTCTTAAGCAACGCTGACAGTGAAGTTGATCCATTAGTATGGTGTAAGGCTCACAAGGAGCAGTATCCAAGATGGTCTTCACTGGCCAGGAAATACCTTTGCATTCCTGCAACCAGTTCCCCTTCTGAAAGGGTTTTCAGCACAGGAGGCAACATTGTCTCTTGTCGCCGTTCTGCACTGAAGCCACAAAATGTTGATAGGCTTGTGTTTCTAGCAAAGAATCTTTAAATCGCTTTACTCTGACATAATACATTTGTATGTATTTTTATGTTTAATGGTGATTTTCTTTTCTTTACATGATTACATTATTTTTCATTACATTTCTTTACATTTAAAGCAAAGAGTAGTGTCTTATTTTACTGCTATTTTACTGCTGTTTGATAACCTAATGTTCAGGGGTAAATCTTTAAAATACAAAAAGTTATCCAGAATCGTGATCTTTATTCTAAGCAATAAAATCGTGATTCTTATTTTATCCAGAATCGTGCAGCTCTACGGTATACCACAATATAAACTCGTACGATTATCATACCGTGTACATTTGCTTATCTATGTTATTTGGATAAAATAAAAGATGCAGTATCTCACCTGCGCTTAGACAACAACTTTCCACTTAACTGTTCTCTTGCTCCACCACACGTGCAGCGGAGACAACATCAGAGACAGAGGCTCTCTCTAATCTCTATCCCACGGCCAAATATAAATCAAAATCTGATGTCACATAAAACGAGCGGTTTTATGGATTGATGAATAAATAAAAAACAGAGCTGTCAAATCACTACATGGTCTAGTGTCTGTGAATATTAAAGCACAAAAACACTGCTATATAAAAATATAATCCGTGTGTTTTGCGTGTCTCTCTGTGAGTGAGCGGCGCTGTGTTGTGTACTACATACTCAAGTATGCTCGCTGGCGCCGCTCAGTGTTTAACAGCGCCTGCTGTCTCACTATCTGAGGACAAACACTGAGAGAACAATTAATAATCCTTTCATCCTTTTATTTGAGAAAACCATTGTCAAATACACGCAAAGCTATTCACTACTACCTGTCTTCTTCTTCTTCTTCTGTGATTTAGCAGTTTAGACGATCAAATGCTTAGTACTGCCCCCTTCAGTTCACTTCTACCCGTCAAAATAAAAGTCCGCTTTTTAACTTGAAGAAATTGACAGAAATTACGATTGTACTATAACGTAGACTACTTCTAAAATAATAATAATAACAAATAGAGACATTTAAGGAATATAATTTCCCCCTCATTTTTATTTAGTAAATCTCTGTTGTGCAGCCCTTTACGAAAGCATAAAAGGATAAAAGTTATTTTCATTTGATTACATTTTAAAGCATTAATTAAATTGTTAAAGCTTTATACATTAATTTCATTACCACCATGTTTGATAGTGTAATTGTATTATGTCATAAAAATACAGAATCCAGAAAAATTAAGTCAAACCAGAATTTATGAATTGTTATGAATTATATTAATGATGAATATAAGTTGTTAAACTAATATATAAATCAATGATGAAATCTACTTGAATGTTTTTGATGAATTGCATTTGCTTTGTAAAACATGCTTTGTCAAACAAAAAAAAACCTGTTTTAATACCGTATACCATAAAACCATGCAAAATAACACCAACAACAACCAAAAATTACTGATTATTTTTTTCTGGTGATTAAAGATATGTTTAAAAGTCTCTCTCTCCTCTCTCTCTCTCTCTCTCTCTCTCTCTCAACCCCCCTCACTCCCTGTCAAACTGAAAAGACAGCTCGACCCCCAGCCACTCCACTTCACCCCACACATACACACACACACACACACACACACACACACACACACACACACACACACACACACACACCCCCACACACACACACACAGTCATAGAAGAGAGAGAAGAGTGTGATCAAATGCCTGATAGTTTTTTAATTTTCTCTCATCCATAGAGTTTTGTAAAGTCATGAAACGAACCATACTTCCTCAGAATGACTTTCTCCCTGCACGTAAAAAGTTTTGAAGTTTTTGGAAACTGCACTTTAAAGATATAAGATATTTCTGCTATCTTTTTTTACGCTCACTTTAATAAACCAATGTTTAAACACCGTTCAAGCTATCCACAAGCCTTTCGGGATTTAGCATCTTCAGTGTCTTGGCATCATGTTGACAAAGTTTGGTGTGAACTACTTGTTTCTTCTTGGAGGAGTATGAATTAGTTTGCAGCTTGATTATTCCAGCTACGACTGTTGATCGTAGCTAATGAGTGTAAATTAGAAAGTTGTTCGGCTTGATTAGAACAACATATATCCTGAGTTTGGTGACTGTAGCTAAAACTAACCCCCAGGTTTTGACAAAAGGTGGCACTATAGAGTGCCTCCTCCACGGCCATTTATGAGCTTTTGCCAGTGTCTATCTATAATTCGCCATAACTTCATCGCCTAGCCACGGGCAAACCGTTCGAGACATCAAAAATCCCTCCGCAATTTATTTAAACTATGACTTTTGCCTCAATAAACACTTCATTTACTGCTTATTAATAGCTTGTAAGGTAGTCGTTGTAGTTGTTAAGTTTAGGTATTGGGTAGGATTATGGGATGCAAAATATGGTCATGAAGAATACCATACCAAGTTGTTTATCGTACTAATGTAAAAAAAAAATTCTATATTTTAATAATAATGTTTTTTTATGATTGGTCCATATATAATCCTACAAACACTTGTGTATTAATATATTTTATACAATGTAAAACAGCCAGGTGTTATCTGTTCTTCTCAGCTGTGAAGCTTATCATCCTGATTCTGGCCTGACAAACCTAGACTGTCTGTTTCTTGTTCATTCTTAACACATAAAAACGTAAAATTAGTGCAATAATATAAGAGCACCCCTAAATTAAGATCGTTCCTATATCGTAGCACTTCTCAAAGTCCGGATCCGGACCGGGAGGGAATTCAATCCGGACCCACCTCCACTGCGTATTTCAAGCGCACTCGTATCACTCAGACCTCCGTGCGGCGTACACACACACACACACACACACACACACATGTTGGGTTTCCATGTTTTATGGGGACTTTCCATAGACGTAATGGTTTTTATACTGTACAAACTGTATATTCTATCCCCTTACACTGCCCCTATCCCTAAACCTAACCATCACAGGAGACATTCTGCAATTTTACATTTTCAAAAAACATCACTTAGTCTGATTTATAAGCTGGTTTCCTCATGGGGACCAAAAAATGTCCCCACACGGACAAGGATTTTGGATATTGCCATCGTTGTGGGGACATTTTGTCCCCATAACGTAGGGTATACCTGAACCACACACACACACACACACACACACACACACACACACACACACACACACACACACACACACACACACACACACACGTGTTGACAGACTCTATTTTAAGACAAAGCACATAGCAACTAGCAACATGAACCTTAGTTTGCATTCAGTAACATGAATGTAGTTCGTCTGTAAAGGCTTGAAATATGCACATAGTTCGGACGTTTGTGCTCCATGAAATATATATAAAAAAATATATATAATTAAAGATTTTGGCAATTCAGTTGAAGGGACTGCAGGTTACATTGAAGTACTATTTCAGAAACATTAAATATGTGGGGCTAAATGAAAACTGCTTTATTGGGCATTTATTTATATAAAAATGTAGTAATGAAAAATAACCATGATTTTATTATTATAAAAGTGTAGTAACCATTTTTATTTGCATATTGATTACAATTTAAATAAACATTTTTTTACTACAAATACCATGGTTAAACTATGGTTAGTGTAGCAAGACCATGATTAATTTGTGGTTATCTTGTTTTAATAGTAACCAAGTGTTTTTTTTTGTATAAAACCATGGTTAATTTTCATAAACGCAAGTATGACCTGATAACGTCATAAATATGATAATTAAGCATATTTCAAGTTGAATTGTTATAAAGTTATAAGCATGTTTATAAAAAACAAGTTTTGTAATAACATTTATTTCGGACCCTTTGACGTTGACGATAATTCAGATTCGGACCTTTGAATGTAAACTTTGAGAACCCTGCTATATCGGATCGTCAATACTTGACTGAAATACATTATGTAGAGTTAAACATGTCACAACGCTGTAAAATCTCAGTTCAACATGATCTTTATTCTTATTTGAAGGGTTCTGATAACATTCATACGTGTTAAAATAAAAGACGTTACAAAAGAATTACGAAAAATACACTGAAAATAAGTGCAGCTTTTTTTCTCTCCATATAATTAACATCAAAACTTGCTAATTGTTCAACAAGAGCAATAGACAGAGTCACTCAACATTGTGCAACACTATTCGGACACCACATGCCAACTTACGCTGCTTGAATTTGTCGTAAAAAAGGAGTGAAGAGTTTTGTGCTGCTTTGAACTCATCGTGACCTCTATAAGCGCGGGACCGCGCGTGCGAGCTAGGGCGTGTCCTAACGTCACAAACTGAGTGACTGATTGCCATGGAAACGGAAACGTCATGTATAGACTATCTTGTTTTTTGATATGTAAACTTATGCATTTATATACATTGCTCCATTAAAACCTCAACATGTCGAGAACACAACTGTCCAATGAAAAAGTGCGGGGGAAAGTCTCTGTTTCATCTGTGAAATTAATCTACAATTAGTCAGAATTTATTTATTGAACATCTTAATTATAGGATCAATATACTGTATAAGGATCTTAATGAAATTAACTCTATAAATATTACATTTTCTCAAATGGACAAACAATATCAGCAATGAGTCCTAGGCTCGTTAGATCGGCTAATTAAGATATAAGTATAATATCATTTCATGTGATGGTTAATGAGAGGCCAAGGCTTGCATTAATTAATATAATTAAGATTAATTTACATGTTTACTCCCAAGATTGAAAGGATTTGCATATTTACTGCTGATTTGAACACTCATAATAAACCCATGAATGGCCTTTAAAACAGTAAATATGTTTATTATATGTATAACAGTATATTTCATGCTGATATTGAATTTAGCATGCTAGTCGTATTACACCATCTCTGTTACAAACATACTTTCTCTTTAAACACATTTATGAATAGAACTTAATTCACTTCTAAGTAATTCTGTTCTATTGTTATAGTAAAACGTACCTTGTTTTGTCATTGTGTTAACATGTGACGGGGTACTGTGGTAAGATCATGTCTTCTGGACACTAATATGAACATAATATCATGCTATTTTATCTTGAAGCACTATGTACATACCGTTGTATATGAATATAGTAATCATACAGTTCTGTGATATATATCAAGATTTTGCCATCTGATATATTACAGTAATATCACAGAACATGAGAAAATATAATTATAGCATATAGATTTAAAAAATTGAAAAACTAATTATTAAAAAATAGCAGCACAAAATGTTTTCAAAATTGTTATTCCAAACATTTATTTTTATAAATCACTTATTATTTGAATCTTGTATTTCATATTAGGAGTGTAAATTCATTTATTATAATTGACAGGTGTGATGATCAGTGGACTTGAGTTTTTACCTCCATGGTTTAAGAATGAGCTAAAATATGGAAAGAGTTTTTCAGTGAAAGACTGAGCAGTGAAAGAGTAGATATGAGAGCTGGACTCCACATCATAAAAGGAGACCAGACCCTCCTCATAATCCACAAACACACCGACCCGCTGCGGCTTCACTCTCAGAGACAGAGAGACAAGATCATCATCACAGGCTTCATATTCATCTCCATTCCTCAGCCACACAGACCAGTATCCATTACTGGGAGTCAGTGTGATCCGTCCCTTTCTGTTAATGGATTCTCTGACCACTCCTAAAGTCCAATCAGTCTTTCCCTTCACCTGCACCTCAAAATAACATCTCCCTGAAGAGAATCCCTCCTTTCCCAAGACACAGACACATGTATTAAATCTCTCTGGTTTGTCTGGGAGTTTCTGTCTAATGTCTCCGTGTCTCACTTGTTTTCCATCATCAGACAGAATGAGTTTAGGATGAGCTGTATCAGGATCCAGAGTCACATCCACTGAGAAAACACAGAATATCAATCACAACTTCACAATACACAGATTCTGTGATGCTGATGTTTTAATATTGAATCCAGTGTTTAATCAGATTGTAGTGCAGTAATGAGTGTATGAATGTAAACTAGTGTAGTGCAGACAGCACACTGTACCTGCATACTGCTGCATCCACTTCAGCTCTGTAGAGACTAATGACAATAAAACATAATCAGATCTGAAGGTTAGAGTAGAGTGGGTGTTTTTCCTATAATAACCACAAGATGAAGCTCACAGCGGTGGACGAAGTACACAAATCAAGTACTTGAGTAAATGTACAGATTTTTCTGTATTTTGATCAAATAAATACAGCCTTGATGAGCATAAGTGACTTCATTTAAACGAGGTCAATTGATTAGGTTTATAATAATATCATTTAATAGCATTTAAACTGATAGAAGAGAATAGAAAACAACCGAAACATTTAAACTGAGGTCTATAAGTTAAATATGATTTTAAAAAGTGAAGGTGAATTCTATCTAAACATCGCTAAGTACAGTTTGCACAATACACCTGTGTGTGACTGTACATGTCTTTAGTTTTGTCACCGTTCTGTGCACATCATCCGCTAAAGCACTTAATCAAGCCACTCTTCTTTAATACATGAGGATGTTTTATTTCACATGTCACTGTGTTTGCGTTGGCTCTCGATTTGAGTTATTTCGTCCTCAATCATTGACGTATTCGGTTTACAGCGACTCGTTTGGCGCACATCATTCTTTCTCTTTCTATGAAACCTGTAAACCGCATTCACCGGTTCTAACTCTATAGCGGCACCAGCTCTAGAGCGGTTTACCCGAGCATCGCAATTCTTTTCTTTCTTTCAATTCTTACTAGAACACAATCAAATGGCTTTTCAAACTCATCTTTGCGTGCGCGCGGCACATTATTTCTCTGCGCGGCCGCGCGCACGCAGCTTAGAGGGAACAGTGCTTAGCACCAGCAAGCTTGTTAGCATCAGCTAACAATATTGACTTATTTTCAGCATGGTTATGAATAAACATTCATATCTGTCTACTCGGCTAGTTGATCTAAACAATATTACAAATTATAGTGTTTATAAACAATATAAAAACAAATGTCACATAGGGCTAAATGCGTAGCATTTTAATAAAACTGCTAATGTTACAGCAGCGGGGAATATGAACGTGCATGAGTTATGTTATTTAATCTGTGTTATTTTAATGTTTCTTTTTACCTAAAACATAAAGACATTGATCTGTCTGCATTAAATCATTTCAGTGGGCTTAAATAGATCACCCTTTACAGCAGATTTATTTCACAAACAACTGACAGTTTTGACCTAAATATTATTTTCAGTTTCAATAATTAATCCTAAAATTCGACATTAGTAATTTACTTTCGCGGCATCACGAGATCTCCCGCTTCTTTCTTGTGAGTTCAGTTCACTGGAGACTCGCTCTAAACGGTTCATTTGAATCAGTGACTCGACTCGAGAACAGCTGTAATCGATCATTCAGATTCGTGAATGAATCTTTTGCTGTGATTTGTGAATCGATTGAACAGATTCATTGAAAAGAATCAGTTTGTTCATGAATCAGACACCGCTTCTGCGTCTCGGAGCACGTGATGTATTATAAGGAGTAACGATATGTTTTATGAAATGTAGTGAAATGAAAGTAAAAGTAAAAGTTACTCAAAATAAAACTACTCCAGTAAAGTACAGATACTTGATAAATGTAACAGTAACATTACTGACCACCGCTGCACACTGTGATGTATCGGAGAGAAAACAGATTTCACAGTAAATTATCTGATTATAAGCAGCAAGAAAGTGTTTTAAAGCGTGTTGTTTTCTAGAACATCACAGTTATATATGATATGAGAACAGTAGGGCCTGTAGATAGAGAGTACGTGTTATTTAATAAACATATAATTATATCGTCAGAGTGACATCATTTTTTTGTCAATGAGCAATTAACGTTACTGTAATTATTCTGTTCTGAAAATCAAATCCTTAGTTTTTCCATCAAATGTAGATTGAATAAAAGTATTTGGAATTTATATTTAAAAATTACCTCAAGTTAGCATCAGGTAGCTAGTTAGCTAACCAGTTAACATCCACTAACAAATTGCTCTGTCAGATTGGGGGGGCATTGTACCCAACTATACAGTAGTTGGGGTAAAACACCCCCTTAGTGCAAAATTAAGTTTAGTTAAAAATCTAATAACTTGAAAACTCTGGACATTTTTCATACTTTGTTTATAATTTTGTCATTGTCTGTCACTAAAACTATGAAAACTTTTCTGAACACATTTCACTTTTGTTTCACAGAAAACAATTACACAGTCTTTAAGGGGGGTGTTTTCCCCTCTCTAGCGTATATTTAAATAAATAAATAAATCATCATGTTTCTATCTGATCAGTGTATGTATTGATGTACCAGTTTGTGTGAGTTTGTCGTCTATAGTGTCGTTCAGTTGAGTCAGAGCTCTCCTCAGAGTCTCCAGACTCTCATGAGTCTTCATACTGATCTCAGGACAGTTCCTGGTGTTTCTAGGGCTGCACAGGGACGAGTGAATCTACAGCAGGAGAGAGGAGAAATCCTTCAGCATGGGGAGTGTTATGGTGTCATATACTGCATTATCATTGATCAGAGAGATCATGTTGACTGACCTGTAGGAGGTGGAGGTGATCTTCAGTGTGTGAGAGCTGCTCCAGCTCAGTGTTTCTCATCTTTAGCTCAGTGATCTCCTGCTCCAGCTCTTCAATCAGCTCTTGCTCCTGTTTCTCTGCTGCTTTCTGCTGCTCCTCCATCTGCTCCAGCAGTTCAGTCTGACATCTCTCAATGGAGCGGATGAGATCAGTGAAGAGCTCGACACGGACTGCTTTCTCCTCCTCTATGTTTCTCTGCTCAACCAGGACAGTCAACAGATTATTAGCGGTGTTTACTAAGAGAAGAATCCATGTTACTATTGCTCATCAGTGTTGGAGTGACGCATTACAAGTAACGTGAGTTACGTAATAATATTACTTTTTTCAAGTAAGTAGTAAAGTAACACATTACTTTTTAATTGATTCGAAAATATCTGAGTTACTTTTTCAAGAAAGTAACACCTTTTTTCCATTTATTGATGACAGTGCGCCGTGTGAACATGATCTTACTGTAGATCTAATCTAGACTAAATGTGAACGAGCATTAATTCATCACACTCGCAAAAAACAGATTCAGTATTCATCAGAATTAATTAAAACAGTGAAATGCAAACTCAGAATATGACGCAAACCTGCAATAATTAAATAAGTTAAACAACACAAATATATCTAAACTCATTTTATTAACCGATGTGTTTGCTGCTGACTTTTGATGATCCAGTTCAACCATACTAATAATCAAAAATTACTTTAGATAAACTAACAATTGTGCTTGATTGCTTTTTTATTGCTGAAGAGTGTTGAATCTTCTTCTGTGTTCTTCTGTACAGACGTGATTTACTCGTCCTTCAGTCTGAGGTTTATTCATTACACTTTTTGGTGTGAAAGGCTTTTACATTTGCTATGTGCTAACACGAAAGTAACGTATTACTTTCCATAAAAAGTAACTAAGTAACGTAATTAGTTACTTTTTAGGGAGTAACGCAATATTGTAATGCATTACTTTTAAAAGTAACTTTCCCAAACACTGTTGCTCATACTACATTTATTTTTCACATACATAGCCTACATGTGTTTTTAAGGGGTTTCAGAATCCCTCAACTGAAGTATAAACTTCATCCTGCACCGTTTGCACTGAATGATCCTCAAACCATGTGTTTTTCGATCATATTGAGGAGAGGTGTGCTATTACTTTTGTGACTCAGTGCATCTCAGTGTGGTATGGTAACGCCACAAATCAGGACTGCAAAGCTCTGCAGAGAGTCGTGCGCTTAGCTGAGCGCATCTCAGGGTCTGCTCTCCCCTCTCTGAAGGACATCTACCTCAAACGCTGCAAAAGCAGAGCTGCTAAAATCATCAAAGACTCGAATCACCCGGTAACCATCTTTTCATTTTTCTTCTGGCAAGCGCTTCAGGAGCATGATGGCAAAAACTGAGAGACTGAGGAGGAGCTTCTTCCCTCAGGCCATCAGGCTCCTTAACACAAACTCAGTCTAATAACATTTACAGGACTCAATTTAATAATCAGTAAAACATTCATTATTCCCCATCATCCGCATTGCTACTGATTATATTCTGGATAATTGAGTATGTGACGAATAAAAAAAACCTTGAAACCTTGAAACTTTACTAGATCAGGTAATCACAGCTATGTTGATATTCAGATCAACAGTGTTATTGCAAGTGTACAACAATAAAATAAATAAGATGTTTAATAACTTACAGTTTAGACAAATTATTGTCAGTTGCCTTGTTTGTATTTGCTCTGATCCCTTAATAATACTAGTTTCATACAAAAAGCTGCAACAAACTGTAGTTTTAATTAATTCTTGTTTTTGAATTAATCATTTGAGTGAATAAATCAAAATCAATGACTCAATCATGAAGAGGTTTACTTGTCGTCACCTACTAATGTAATAATGTAACCTACAGAAAGAGTCGCTGTAAAATCCCCAACACTAATACACAGAGTGCTTCTCAAAACTCAAATTAATGTTTCCTCATTTCCTCGCTCCTCCATCCTTCAGTCCATAACCCAGAAACTGATCAAAGTCAGACATCTTGAAGGACGTTTGATTCTTTAATTGTGCAGAACGAGGAGTGAGGAAGCTTTCAGAGGAGCTATGAGAGGATAAACAGCTGTGTCCAAAGCTGAAGTCTTTCTTTAAAAAAACATGATGCACTTATAAATTATCCTCCCACATCTGTCACAATAACTTACATTTTTGTTTTACCTTTGCAGTTTAAATAAATCTTGCTTTAATAATATTTATTATGGATGTTTTCTATAACCAAACTTCAACACATAATGGCAGATCACGTAAATGCAGCTGATGATGCATTACTATCTGATACCATGCAATGCACATATATGAAATTGTGTATCTGGATGATGTATAATCTGCTGCACCTTCGCATATTGTGTGTGTATATATGTGTACATAATGTAGAATGTGTACACACTGTGTATAATGTGTATTGATAACTGTAAGTACGTCTAAAAGTACACTGTGTGTACTGAGTATATGTTTGTGTATTCTGCACATTGTCTTCTGTATGTGCTGTGGTGATGGGACAATAAAAGTGATTTGATTTGATTTGATGCTCTGAAGTGATGCTCCAGTGATCAAGAATATTTCAATATTCTTTTCCTTCGATTCCTTGGATCTTAAGTTTATAAGTATTATTTATTGTTTATAAGGAACTGGTTTTGGTTCACTACACCCTTCATTCATTCAAAGCTCTTCACTCTCGAGGGTAAACTCTTAAAAGTGATTAGGGCACAGAGACGAGCCCTTCAGAATAGAAAACAGCCACCCATCTATATATATACAACAATGATATATCATATTTAAATCTATTTTATAATTTCATTATTTTAAACTCACTTTTCTGACTTCTGCTGAGTGTTTGATGTCTTGAATCTTCTTGATTCTGTTCTGGATCGTCTGCTGCACGTCTTTCTGTGTCTTCATCAGTTCAGTCTATAGAGAGAACAACACAGATGCATTTATCATAACACAGATTAAATGTACAACATGTTTTCATAATGAGCTTTTATTTTACACATGAAATACAATCTGATTCCTTATTATATGAGCCTTTTAAAAGCAGTTTGTAGTAACTTCTACCTTCTTGTCTTCACACTCCTCTTCTATAGGAACAGTGTTGTGGTTCTTGTGGTCTGTCGCAGTACAGAACGAACACACACATGTCTGATCATCTCTACAGAACCAATCCAGGGCTCTCACATGACATATCTGGCTTATATAGTCCTCCAGATTACTCACAGGATCCATCAGTTTGTGTTTCTTCAATCCTGCCACTCTCAAATGACTCTCCAGATGAGTTTCACAGTAAGAGCTCTGACACACCAGACACGACTTCAGGGCTTTCAGCTTTCTTTCCTCACAGATGTCACACATAACTTCAGCTGTTTTCTCAGGACTTTTCTCTTTATAGTGATCTACGAGCTCTCTGAGTGTGGTATTAATCTTGAGATCAGGTCTTTGCTTGAATGTTTCTTTACAGTATGGACAGCTGCAGGTCTGGCTGTTGTCCCAGCACTTATTCAGACAGGTCTTGCAGAAGTTGTGTCCACATGGAGTCGTGACTGGATCAGTGAACACCTCCAGACATATAGAGCACTGAATCTCCTCAGTCAGTGAACTAATGGAGGATGACATGACTGGAAAGAGACATTATTTATAATTAGTGTGAACTCCTTCAATACTGTTTATAAAGAATCCCATGATGCACCTCATGAAGCTGGTTGAATGTTATGAGTGTTTAGAGACAAAGAGTGGCGACTTTTAAGAAATTCAAATATAAAGAGATCAAATGCAGTCAGCTGGTCATTATTGTAAAATGAACCCAAGCTGATCAGAACCCAAATGTGAAGATCATTACAAAACCACTTACCAAAATAAATAAATAAATACATGTACAATAATGATTCTTGTTAAGCTGAAATCATTTGATCTGATTTACATTCCTGAACTGTACATATTCAATATTATAAAAGAAAAGTACAGTCAAAGTGTTCTTCTTGGTTATTGACTTACATGGAGGTAAACCGTCGATACTCCCTCTCCTGGTTTTTCTTGCTGTTTGTGACGATTCTGCCATTGTTCTTTCCCTCTTAAAGCCTTTTAAAGAAAAATATATATAGTTTTTATTTTTTAGACTTGACTAAATAGGACCATGACAGCTAAATCAATATTTATATTAAATTGGTTAAAGTGTGTGAATTGAAAATGATGGAAACACAATCATTCATTTGAAACACAGCGAGTTAATCATAAACTCACTAAACAATCTGAACCATGACCTGCTGTATAGATTAAAGAAAGTACAAAGATCAAGTCATGTATTTTCCAACAAACATATATATCTCCTCATCAAAAATTAGATGAATATTTCCACAAACTATATTATATGAACATAAGAAATTCTCATGTTGTTTAATGTTAAAGTGTTTTTCAGCTGCAGTGAAGCAGGTTTGTGTTCAGTTCGTCTGCAACTCATTTACTTCCTGTTTGTCTTTATGTCTTGTGACAAAATTACAGAAACACCCAGCTTTAATAAATCAAATGTCATACTTTTAACTTCATACGCGGTCTGAAGACCATTTGCTAAGACCATTTCAGAGCAGTAAACACCTAAAGCAGCCGAGTATTCGACACGCTATCATAAACCAAACTAAACCAGACCACTGCCATCAGAAACCTGTTCAGGACAATCTCTCTTATATTTCTATCTCTTACCTGTGAGTATCAGATGTGTCCACAAGTGCCTTTAAACAGCTAAATATTCTGTTGTTTGTAGAGACTGATCGTTTCAGGCGTTCGTATTGTTGCAGATTAAGTTTTTCTTCCTCTGAATCTCTCCTGAACTACAGTGATGTCAGAGCTCCTCCTGTATTCGTGTGTTGGTTCATGTGTCTGTTTGTACTGAGACTGATGTTTCTCTCAGCTCATGAACAAGAGATTTCAGCAGTCTTACAAAATACTAAATATTTGGCTACATCTGTGGAGAGTTTCCAGGTGAAATGATTCTCAATTTACAAATGTTGACATAAATTATTTTCTATTCATATGGTAAAACTTACTTGGTTTTAATATGGTACAAATGAAAGTGAGAACAGATGCTCTGGTGAGCCAACAGTAAGACAACTCTCAAAAGGGAATGGTTTTGCTGGTGATGGCCACCGATAATTGCTTTCTCCTTTCTCTATCCTGACTGATTCGTCTCTAGTCTTGTTTTTAGGGTCCGTCTCACTCCTTGTATCATGAGGCAGTACCTGCAACACAATCAGGTTGCACAGATAGTCCAGCTCCTCCAGGATTGTACATCATACATGCCATAGAGCGTTTGGTGTCTCCCAGCACAGTCTCAATAACATAGAGAAGATACTGGGAGGCGAGACATGTGGAGAGAAGGACAGAGATATAGAAGGACAACAAACCTGCATCAGGACTGATATCTGCTCCATGTGTGAGGTGGAACAGGAGGAGCACTGCCAGAGCCCTACAGAATGACCTCCAGCAGGTGACTGGTGTGCATGTGACTGACCAAACTGTCAGAAACAGACTCCATGAGGGCGGTATGAGGACCTGATGTCCTGTAGTGGGATCTGTGCTCACAGTACAGCACTGTGCAGCTTGATCGGCATTTGCCAGAGAAACACCAGAATCAGCAGCTCCAACATTGGCACCTTGTTCTCTTCACGGATGAGAGCAGGTTCACACCGAGCACACGTGACAGATGTGAAAGTGTCTGGAGATGCTGTGGAAAATGTTATGGTGTCTGCATCATCTTCCAGCATGAGTGGTTTGACAGTGGATCAGTGATGGTCTGTGGAGGAATATTTTTGGAGGGTCACACAGATATCCATGTGTTGGCCAACAGTACCTTTACTGTTGTTATATACCGTGATTAAATCATCAGAGCCGCTGTCAGATCTTACGCTGGTGCAGTGGCTCTGGGTTTCTCCTGGAGCAGGACAATGACAGACTCATGTGTCCAGAGTGAACAGACAGTTTCTAGATGATAAAGGCATTGACTGACCCTCATGTTCCCCAGACCTGAATACAACTGAGAACCTCTGAGACGTTATGGTTGGATGAGTCTAATTTAAATATTTTAAATTTTAAATTACACAATGTATATACGTAATGATTTTGAACATAAATGTTTTGTTAATTACTTCTGAAAATATTATTTTGATTAATTTGAAGTGCAATAAATCACACAACAACTTTAAGGAGTATTTCTTATCATTCTTTACAGCTGTCCTGATATTCTCTGGTCTTCTCACACAGATTTGGTGCTTTACACTGAAACTGCAGCTGTAGACGATTTGATAAAGATGTGCAGAGTGACACAGAAACATTAATGTACACATTACAAAATATACAACTCATTCTGAGTACTGTCTATCAGGGGCGTAGCCACGGGTGTGCCAGGGTGTGCCGGTGCCACCCACAGTGGGAGCTGGCACACCTAAAAACAGATGCAGAATTATTATTTTTTTTATTGTAATAAACATGGGCAGCGCAAAGGAGGGGCTAGCAGATGCTTCAGCACCCCCAAGAAAGACCAAAGCATCGCCATTGCACCCATAAGAAATGAAATAAATTAAAAACATTTAACTTATTATTACGCATTCATAACTCTGCATTGCAATATAACGTGACGTGATTAGCAGGCGCACTTTTCGAATTCACAGCATTTTATTTAAAAAATTGATCGTTCCTTGTGCCAAGAAGGCCTGTCCTCCACTAAAGATTTCACTAGTCACACATAAATTGATTAATAATAACTTAGGCTACTAACCGCCCTTTAATATATAGGCGATAGCCTGTTCCGCGCCCAAGCGCACGCTCAAAGCTTGCAACGGCAAAAAGTAGGCTAATGATTATGAATGTTGGGGAAAAGGCAAAATAAAACATTTTAATTATTCGTTAATAAACTAGTGATTTCTTCTCAGTCAGTGTCGGCTAAAAAGATAAAGTTGCAGAATGCGACGCTGACTTTAATAAAGAAATGCACCTTTTCATTCCGACTACGTAATTAAAGATGTTTATTTTTTGGTTCGTTTAATAAAGTAGCCGGTTCATTGCTGTGATGCTCCATTTCACGGAGACTGCAGAAAGCGCATCTTGTTTCTCTATGTATTGTTTCTCTGTGTAGCCTACATAAATAAAAGCATAAATATATATGAACTTGCTGCTGAATTTAGTATTTTTGAAAGTTCAAAGTCACCATTGCAGGATGTGCAAAATGTTAATGATTTAAAAAAAGGAGGGATTATTTAAAAGCATTTTGTTTCTATTTAGTACAGCAGCTACAGCTGTTTTTACATAATAGATTTTTACAGCCTAGTCACTGAAGTCAATGATTATTCTTTTATAAAGTAAATGTGCTTTGCTCACTGTATAATTTGTTCGTTGTTTGAATAACCGTGGAAATGCGGTGTTATAATTAGAAACTTAAAATGTATTTTTATTAGAGGTGGGCATAGATTAATTTTTTTAATCTAGATTAATCTAGATTAATTTTGGAATTAATCTAGATTAATCTAGATTAAAATGGCTCATTTGAATTCTGCCGAAGGCATTCAGAATATGTGTACTACCCAAATAATGACTAAAAGTAAGTCTTTGAGAACGGGTTTCTCAAGCAGGTGGCACATTAGACCAGGGGCTCATCTCCTGTTTCCAAAATGCATCACAAACTTTAATCTCTTCCCGTCTCCAATCCCACGAAAAACTGGAGGAAAATCCTGCTCCACCCAGGAAGAATGACTCCCATTCCCTCCCACTCCCGTGTTGTTGTTTTTTTTTTCTTTTTGCCGATAACTGTCAATTACAGTAAAATATAGTACAGATCACAGCGTGCCCACCTTATTAGTTGAATAAAACCCAAAATGTCGCTTTTTGTTATTATATTGAACTGAAAGCCATCTTATTATGCACAGTGTTGCACAGATTAAATTTCATGTAAATCATCCATGCTAACACACACGCTCTTCTATTTTTTTTTTTTTGACATTTCACTCTCTATATATTTTTTTCTATGTACTGTATTTTTAGATATATTCGAAGTTTCTAAGTTTCTCGCTCAAGTTCACATGAGACCTAAAGCGCATCCTGTTTGCTTAAAAGCGCAACGCTTCGTTGTTATAGTGCACACAAATAAACGTAGAGTCTTTATAGATTCGAAGATGTAACTTATTAGGCTACTTTTATCTGTATGACCAAAATGACGGATATTTTAAGAGCAAGTGAACGCACCGAGCCTGTCTTGCAGCAAACCCACACAAACACTTCAATAGCACTCTAGGTTAACATCATATTGAATGTAAAGTTGTTACTACATACATCTTTCAGATGAAAAGCCATATTTGAGGTTGATGAATGATAGGTGAGCTGCTTGGATGTCCTGTCCGATTGTATTACCACAGACCAGCTTCAGCTCATTAACAATCTGTCCATCACGGACTGCGAGCCTCTAGTTCAAGACTCGCTCGCCCCTACAGTGCAATTCGCTAGGTATACATCCGCTAAAATATCAGGGTGAAAGTCATCATATCTTGCGTAGTATAGACCCAGCTCCCAACCCAACTTTGAGAATAGATTAACGATATTTTTTTATCGCCGATAAGAGTCTCACGTTAACGCAGCACGCTAACGCCTCGATAACGGCCCACCACTAATTTTTATTAAACCTGTGATCATCAGGTTAAATAGGAGTTTAGTCTTATTAAAATGTGACATAAATTGTACTTGCCTAAAAGGGGTTTATGATGTGTGTAGTTAATGATTAGGCTATGTGAGCACGTTGGACTAGAGCACAGTTAAAGAGCTGTTGTAGGTTATACTGTATGTGATTGTCGGTGACCCTCTTGAGCGAGAAAGCTTCCGAAAATGGAAAAAAAAAACAACAACAAAAATATAGCTGCAAGCAGCGATAACCAGGGTTCAAGAATTTGAAGGCCTACGGTGGTATGCTTTTAGGGTCTAGGCCAACATAGCTGGATGCATAGCTGACAGTGAAACTCATCGAAAATGGACAATAGGCTCACAGAAACACACACACACACACACACACACAAATATAAATGAAATGGTTAAACTATCATATTAATAATCATTAAGCTTGCTTACACAGATACACACATAGACACACTCATATACGGACATACATGCACACATATTTTGTTGCAGATATAGATATTTGAAATAAATGACAGGTGACAATACTCTTTGCAAGTCTTCTCTTTAAGAGTTTATATCAGATCTCCAACCCTGCTCCTGGAGAGCTACCATCCTGCAGATTTCAGTTCCAACCCTGCTCCAACACACCTGTCTGAAATTAACAAGTAGCCTTGAAGACTCTGATTAGCTGGTTCAGGTGTGTTTGATTGGGGTTGGAGCTGCAATCTGTAGGACGGTAGCTCTCCAGGAGCAGGGTTGGAGACCACTGGTAGGCCAATGTGAAATGCAGGGCTGACAATAGAACACATTCACAATGGAGAATTCATTAAAACTGTCTCTCTCTGTCACATACACACACACACACACACACACACACAGAAATGAAAGGTTTAAAAATGCTTAATAAACAGTAAGCATACAAACACACACACAGACATACGCAGAAATGAAAGGTTTAATAATACTAAATATACAGCACGCATGCTAACACACACACACTCACTTTGTTTCAGATATAAAATAGTGATTTTCAAAGACATCCAAAACGGACAATAGGTTAACAGACACATGTAGCCTACACAAAAATGAAATGGTTAAACTAACATATTAATACCCAATAAGCATGCTTATTTTTTTAAAAATTGGCGCATTAATCTGACAATAAATGTGGCACACCCAGTTTTTCTGATGCACATCCAGAGTCTCCTTTCTGGTTACGCTCCTGCTGTCTATATTTCAGTTTTGTGTTATATATTTACAGTAGGTGAGAATCAGTCGTGTCCAGTAGAGGGCGGTATTCTCTCTCAATGACTGCTGTTATCAGTGTTATATGTTTCAGAAGTGATTCGATCACACCTGGGGTCTGTAGCATGAAGCTTCAAGCAAAGTAACACAAAACATTCCCTCAGTTTCTCTTGCTCCAAATTAAAAGGCTCTAAATAGCACAACATTTTAAAGATAAAATCGTCTGACATTTAGAGATGATTATTTATTATAATTATTCTATATTTATATAATTAGTATACAATTAATTTATTACACAAACCAGCTTAGTTTAGTTTAATAACTAAGCATTTATTTTAAATTAATATAACTATATAAAATATATGCAATACAAATAAGTTTTAGAAGCAATAGCTTTAAACTTTATTACAAATTAACTTAGATTTTATTTTTTATACCTATACACATTATCAACTATATCAACTTTTACTTGCACTTATGTTTTCTTTAATTAAGAATCCAGCGTACCAGTAGTGACAGGGTAAAGTCGTCGTCAAAAAAAAAAAAAAGTTTCACATACAATAAACACAGCATGTACAATCAGTGTCTTTATCAGACCACTTTTTGTTGACATAATGCAGACATGCGTGATAGTACAGACATACATAGGAATAACACAGTAGGGATGCAATATAACACCAATCTAAGAAAAAAAAAAAATTAAATAATGTACTGTGTACAGAAATAGAAATATAGGAAAAAAATTTATTTAGATTATAAATTATAAATATATATGTAATTTTAAACGTGTACACATTTTGGATTCTATGTATAAATGTCACTATAATGTGTTTATACTTCAGTTACTATGTGTCAGCAATTATTGACAGTGAATCTGGATGAGAAACTGAATAGCTCTAAGTGTAACCTTTCATTAGAGCCCAAAATGATGACTGTACATTAAAGCATTCAAGAATTACAGCATTGTATGAGTCGTTGGTTATAAAGGGTCGCTTGGAGTCTCCCAAGTGTACTTTTTTTGGAAGCGTCTAGACATAACATTTGATAAACATGTGTAAAACACTAATTTTCTAATATAATGTTTATCAAATGCAAAATTTGGCTTGGTAAGGCTTCATTCTGTGATCCCAATGTATTTTCCAGTTCATACCTCCCAGCTATAGTCATCTGCAGGCTTCTATTTACAAAATAAATGCAGGCGGAATTATTTTTTTCTTTTTTAGTGTATTCAATGTGCTATTACTCAATATCAGTAAGACTTACAGTGATTCTGACTGTTGAGAAACAAACCTCAGAGTGTCACCTTTCAAAGGAGACCAACACCATGATATCATCCAAATGGCTCAAGAACAGCATGCAATTTACTTTGGGTATGCCTTTTTTAGGCGTTTTAGGCAAATTTTACAGGAATCGTAAAGGGTTAAGTTATCCTTTCATAGATCGTTTCATCTTGCTGTGTAAATGTGCTTAAATTCTTCATATTTTAAGTCTTTTAATCTTAGTGAATTGCACTGACACTCTCTCATGAGAAGTGAATCACAGTTTCAAGGCGTGTGATTGGCTGTCCACTGTTAGGGGCAGTCGTGGTCTAATGGTAGAGAGTCGACCCAGAGTTGGCACAAACTAAACTGAAACTTACCTGGGGCCTGTTTCTTAAAACAAGTTTACCAAATAAGCTAGGTTTATTTCAGTTAGTCTGACTGTTAGTTGATTTGGTTCAAAATAAGTCAGACTAACTGAAATAAGCCTGGATTTTTTTGGTAAACTTGTTTTATGGAACAGGCCCCTGGCTAGCCAGCTTAACCAGATTCATGCTACAGGCCCCAGGTGTTTTCTGTCTTATGATCGTGTTACTTTTTTATTTATTTTTGTCATTCAGCAGACACTTTTATCCAAAGCGACTTACAAATGAGGACAATAGAAGCAATCAAAGCCAACAAAAGAGCAACAACATGCAAGTACAATGACAAGTCTCGGTTAGCTTCATGCAGTACACATAGCAAGGTAGCTTATTTTTTCTAAAGAAACAAGTAGATAGAATAGAAAAAAAGAAAGCACACTTGTGTTCGTTTTTCAAGAAAAGCTAGCAGTTAGAGACTAAATATGCAATTGATAGAGGGTCAAATGTGTGTTTTTTTTATAAAAAGAAGACAGATCAAATTAAATTAGAATAGAGAGTGCTCGAGTTAAAGGGTCAAATTAAGATGGAAGAGATGTGTTTTTATTCGTTTCTTGAAGATTCAGCTGCTCGGATTGAGTTAGGCAGATCATTCCACCAGGTGGGAACAGTTAATGAAAAAGTCAGTGAAAGTGATTTTGTGCCTCTTTGGGATGGCGCAATATAGCGACGTTCACTTGCAGAACGTAAGCTTCTAGAGGGCATATAAGTCTGAAGCACTGAATTTAGGTAAAGGGGTGCAGAGCCAGAGGCAATTAGCAATGTGATCTGAGAAATTTAGCTTATCATCAAATCAAAACTCCAAGGTTTATGGCTGTTTTTGAAGGAGTTATGGTTGATGAACCTAACTGGAAGGTGAAATTGTGATGAAGTGATAGATTTGCTGAAACTACAAGCAGTTATTTCTTAGCTAGATTGAGTTGAAGGTGATGGTCCTTCATCCAGCAAGAAATGTCTGTTAGACGTGCTGAGATGCGAGCAGCTATCGTCAGATCATCATGAAAGTATGAGAGGTAGAGTTGAGTGTCATCAGCATAGCAGTGATATGAAAATCCATGTTTCTGAATGACAGAACCTAGTGAAGCCATGTAGACAGAAAAGAGAAGTGGTCCAAGAACTGAGCCCTGAGGCACCCCAGTAGCTAGATGTTACGACTTGGATATATCACCTCTCCAAGATACCTTAAAGGACCTATCTGAGAGGTAAGACTCAAACCACAGGGGTGCAGTTCCTGAGATGCCCTTTCTCAATAGGGTTGACAGGAGGATCTGGTGGTTGACCGTATCAAAAGCAGTGGACAGATCCAGCAAGATAAGTAATGAAGACTTGGACGCCACTCTTGCTAGTCTTAGGGCTTCAACAACCAAGAGCAAGGCAGTTTCGGTTGAATGTCCACTTATGAAGCAATATTTGTTGCTGTCCAGGAGGTTGTTTTGTGTGAGAACGGCTGTGTGTTACTTGCTTGCTTATCTTTGAATCCACCTGTTCATATTATTACATCTTATTTTAGAACTTTACCTTCTTCGTCATCTCTGCAACCATTTTGTTTCTTGTGTTTGTTGTCACGGACACTCATTGGACCACACCCATTTCCTTGTCAGTTTCCATGTAACTCATTAGTTGATTGGAGTTCAGCTCAGCATATATAGTCCTAAGCTGTTTCTCAACTCCAAGAACACAAAGAATGGACTTGTGTTCTCGTGGAGACCGTCTTGCCAAGCTTCCTTGGAAGAATGAACTCGGAAGGACGCGAGGACACAGAACGCACACTTGTGAGGATTGAGATGTACTGCGTTCTTGCTTAACTGACCACATAGTCTTAGCATAAGCAGCAGCCAATGAACAATAAATATAACATAACATTACAAACAAATGTCATAGCTTATTAAAAGATTTCATACTTTTATAGATATTACTTTCATATAATTGTATATCGTTTTATTTTACAGCGTTGTATGTTTAACTGTTAAGATTCATTTTAATATGCCAAAAAAATATAGACTTTCTCCGGGTTGCAATGATAACATATAATATATATATTGTTATAAGGGAAACAGGTCAATTTAGCTCAAAGGGAATCATTAATGATTTTATAGGGAATTTGAACAGACTCACTGTTTCACGGCGATTCACCGAACAAGCCGTATAACAAACTCTGCACTGGATATTAAAATCCCAAAATATAGTGAAAACACTATTAAATAGCACAGTAACAAAATCGACAGATTAAGACATTAACTTATGAGCACAAAACACAAGATATTTCTCTTTTCAATATAAACAAGACTTTATTTATATACCTCTAAGACATGTAAACTAATCTACACAAGCATTCACACATTCACGCGTTGCAGAAAGTGAGGAAAGGATTAGATTAAGAGAATGAGAATTTGATATCCCACGTTTACAGCAATATGTGCAATTGCATAAACCTGAACAATCATCAATCACATATTTAACACTCGCATTGACTTTTTCAATGAGGCTAAAATCTATTTTCAATATTACACCAGTTGCAGTAAGAGTCTGGGGTTTGTACTTGCAGCTTTTGTGTTTACGGATTCCCTTTGTTCTCCGTCTTTGCAGGAAAGGGTTTCTCAAGTCGCTGATTGGCTTAGAGTTCAGGAGTCGTTGAAGTGGGCGTTGGTTCTTGGCCGGTGTTGCAGAGTTTTGGTCTGGTTAAGTTTGGCAAACGCAACTTAGCACACGAACTCAACGGAAAGAAAATAAACTAAAGTCAAAGAATAAAAGGATGTAAAGATGGCTTTTCTTCTCATCATGGTAGCAACTGGCTGGGTGTGGTCCAGAGCACATGGCGAGAGAGAGAGTTCATTTTTCCGGAGAGAGAGAGAGAGAGAGATCCAAGAAAGGATTCAAGAGAAGTGAAGAATTCAAGAGCGTGGGGAGAAGTTAAGAGAGAGTTAAGAGAGTGTCCTGGGTATTTATTCTCGGCCTTTTAGGGACCTCCCAATGGTTGTCTTGACCAATTAGATCCCATGCTGGCTCTTTGTTTCTTCACCCAATCAATAAATCAACATGTCATGGTCAGTCACATTGCCCGAATTTTACATTCTCTTGCAAAGTATCCTTTTGAATGTGATTTCTATAACCAGAATATGATGCATTTGATAGGAAATCCATCAAAAGAAATGATTAAAGCTATACTTATGACACTCATACATACCAAACATGACATTAACCCTTAAGGCTTACGCTATTCAATACTAATTAAAAGCACGACAAACACAATGATTAAAACAAGGATATTCAAATTTGTGGGTCACATACATAATATGCAGTTATGCATAGAAATGATTAGTTTCATTAACCATGAGAATGAAAGTACTTTAAGATGATTTTACAGTCTGTAGCTGTGATTTCTATCGCAGATTTACATGTAATGGTCACATGTTGCATCTCTTTGTCCATCAATATTTATTCCTCAAATGTATTACAATTCCTGCATTGGAATTATCATTAAGTGTTCCTTTGGTTTTGCTGTTGCAGGCTGTATTCAGACGGGCTGGAGCTAGGGTCTGATTTATGACTTCCTGCTGTTGTCTTGTGGAATTCGCTTCTCATGTTTCAACCATGCTTGATCGAATCTTGATTTGTCTATTATTCGGTCCTTGATATTCTACACACCCCTTCGCTCGTTCGGCGAGGTGTTTTAGCAGAAGACATCGTCGGCGCTGGAAAACAAGGGCAGAAGAAGCAGACAAAACACAGCAAACAACAAGACAACACCTCCATGACAGTTACTGTACTGGTGCCGGGCATTAGGTTATTCAATTTTGGAAATTATTGTTTTAATTCTTCGATCAACTTTTGCGACTAGATTTGTGTGTTTCTTCTAAGTTGTCTTAACTTAAGAATGTTCACATTTAGTTTCTAGTGAACTAATTTGTGGTAAAATGAATCGACCTATCGTGCATGGAGCTCTCTGGCTTTCCTTCAGTCTAGAGTGGCTTGCGGATATTAGGTGTAGCGAGTCAATCCTAATATCAGACCTTTGACCCTTGCAGGGTGTCTAGGTGTTTCACCTACTAAAAAAAGAGGAGAAGGAAAAGGATAGGTAAAAGAAGAACAAAACAAAACAAAGCTGCTGTGGGTTTTCCTAGCATGATTTGCAACTACTGTTGAGCTAGGATGTCATGTGCAGCTAGGGGCCATGCACCTTAACCGTGTCAGGTGTTCTAACTCTTGTGAGGATAGCTATATGTTTCTTCATGGTGGTGTATGTAACTGTGTTGTGCTAAAGTTGGATATTCTACTTGTGGGAAGAATATGTTTGTTGAATGTGTTATCAGTAGATGTGGTTACCTCTGGGTGTAGGTAATGTTGTGTGTGTTAATGGTGTAGTGTATGTGTGGTCAGATCTGTTCCAGTCTGTGTCGTCTCCCCTTTTCAGGTATGTTACATAAGACTGGCTCTCTTCATCCTTGGCTTGGATGTGGGCATGTCCATGATCTAATGGGGTCAGTCCAGAAAGGCAGGAAGTTCTTTAGCAGACAGTCGGAGGTAGTTTGGCATGGCTGTGTGAAGCTGGGATGCAAACTTTGTCTCCTTTGTTGCATTCCTCTTGTGCTACCTTCTGGATGTGGCAGACTTTCTGACCTTCTGTGCTTTGGTGGTTGCTGTTGCACAGACAGGAATGTGGTTCTAGGAGTTGGAGTTAATATAGCAGTTTGCTAGTGAGTGATGGGTGAGTGAGGTGATGTTCTCTGGTACCTCAGTTTTCATCAACGGTTGGCCATGAGAGACTTGCTCGTCCTGTGTGGTTGTTGAACAGGTGCTTGTCATCTCGGATATGGTGGTGTACCATGCGATCATCGGCCTTCCGTTCTGTCGCTGGTCGCAGCGAGCATGACTCAATTTCGTAGTCATCCGTGTTCAGCTTATCTTGAAGGAACTCGTTCAGTTGGCTCATGACTTGTTCCATGTCTTCTGACGGTAAGCTGTATGGTTCTGGAGCATACTCAGCACTGTGCATGTCTGAGTATTGCTGAGGTGGGTTTCGTTGTCGCTAACCCTACGAGATGCTCTTGGATGAGTCAGGCGATTACCTTTGGATGTCTGGTTAGGTTTCCAGTTGTTGCTATCTTTTGCGTTTCTTGAGAAGCGTGGCTGGTCCCATGGATTTTTCCAGAAGTTGGGCTGATAGCTTTCGTGGACATGGGGATCACGTTCTCTGTGCTCTTGATGGAGGACTCTGGTTTTGTGATGCATCTGGGTGTCGTCCAGTGCAAGGCTTGAGTCTTTGTTGACAGAGTTCAAGAGTGTGGATGTTTTGTTACCTTTCTTTGAGGCCATCTTCTGCTTGTTGTAGGCCTTCTGTGTTAGGTCACGCAACTGTTGGATGGTCATGGAGCGTGGACAGGCCATGACGCCTAGATGGTGGCTGACTCAGGGTGCAGATTTCTTAGAAAGAGGCTTTTGAAGTTCACATCCTCTTCAAGGTCAGGTTCGTTGTGTGCACCAAAGTAGGCTTGTCGGAGTCGGTTGTAGTAAGCTTGTGGAGCCTCTTGTCGACCTTGTTTGGTTTCTAAGGCAGTTAACAGTCCATGTTCGGAGTCAGGGTCGGTAAACTCTTTAATCAGGACCTCACGAAGTAGCTGGTAGTCTGACTTCGTTCGACTGGGCTGTCGATCTAGGAAGTTTCGCACTCGGAACTGGACGTGGCTCTAAGGAGGTATAACCTGTCTCTGTCAGTCACATGAGGTCTCATTTCTAGATAGAAGTCGATATCTTGAAGGTGGGCCTGGATGGTGTGGCCCCCTGTGGAGTTCGGGTTGAACTTGCTGATGTTTTTAGACAGCTTGTCGAGGTCTTTGATGGTCATCCCAGGTGCAGCTCCAAGGTCTGCTTGGATGGGAGGTTTTCTTTCGTTGACAGGAAAGAGTTCTGTGGCGAAGGCAGGGAGGTTTTGGGTTGTGGCCCTTCGCTTCTTCGCTGTATACTGAGTTCTTGGACATGGGACTCTGCTCTGCTCAGCAGTGGTGAGGCTGAATGTTGTTTCTCTCGCTTTGGCTCTTGCTTCTGCGCATAAGCATGTTTGAGTCCTCTTCTGACCATGTAGAGCTGATCATTGGTATCGTCTAGTTGTGGGGTCAGATTGTCCATTTCAATTCTGTACCTTTCAAGGTGGTCCTTCAGGGCACTTATTTCAGCATTCTTGTTGCTGATGTCATGCTTGGCTTTCTAGTAGCTGGTTGGCATACTGAAGTCTGTTTACCAGGTCTTCCTGGGCAGCCTTTGCATGTTGTTGGTCGAGCTGAGCTGCTGTCAGGGCTGCTTGGAGCCCTTAACTTGTTCCGTTGTTTCCTGCTCGCTCTCGTTGGGTGCTTTGAGTTGATCTTGAACTTTCACTTCCAGCTTGTCTATGCGACGTTGAGCACATGTCAGTTCCTCTTGAAGGTGGGTGATGTGCTTGTCCAGTTTCAGCTGGGTCGTGAAGGCAGCTTAGGAGCTGGCAATTTTGACTAGCTCCTCATGGTTGTTATTCTGGCTTGAATCTTGTGTCAGGAATCTTCTCAGGACTAGGATTATTATTAAAAATAATAACAGTTCAAACGTCTTGGGGGTGAGGCTGTCTGTCGTGCCTCTCAGCCAAGTGTTCACATCTTCCCCTTTTGCCAGGGGGTCTGCAGTCTGCGGCATGTTGGCACGCTGGGGAGAAGAGAGACTGACACAGATCTGTGTGGAGTGGAAGCTTATGTGTGGTGCGACAACTAAGTGTTATGTCAGTGATTTGAACCACTGGTGAAGTGTGGTGATCACTGTGTTGGTCTCAGAGTATCTAGGTAGACTAGCGATGTGAAGACTTCGTCACTCTAATGAGGAAGAGGGAAAAGAGACAAAAAAGGTGAAAAACAAATTTAATTAAAATAAACAATTCCTTTTCTATTTTTTTCAAAATGAGGAGAATTCCTTTTTTTTATTAAATGTTGTTATCAAGGAGGCAAACAATATTATTAAATCTTTGTCTTAGACAAACAAATACAATAATAATAATTCTGATATCTCTTTTCTTAGTCTGACAGAATTGACAACGCACACCTTACAGTTGGATCGCTCACCAGGGAGGCTGCGAAGGCGACAGTTGCTCAACACTTATCTCTATTAAAATTGATCTCAGCGTTGCATGAGTTGTTAAAATTTGGATTGCGTTTTAAATATAGGGAGGTTAGGAAGAACAAAAGAAGGTTTGATTGCAATCAAATTCGTAAGGATGATTCACCTTTTGACAGGATTGTGTATCTCATACACTTAGAATTGATTGATGGTTCTTACAGGTCCCTACAAATGTGAAAAGTGAAGAGGAAAGAAAGGAGGATAGAACAGGAGGGAAGAGAAAGAGACAGTAAGTTGAGTGGATCGGTCCACTAGCAAGCAGTTATGCCCGACTACGCGTATAGTGTTGTTTTCAGTTGCTACACAACTATCAACAAAATAAATTTGGGGTAAAAGAGATTTGTCTCTCTAATTTATTTGAACTCGTAGTGAGGGTAACAATGTGTCCTATTAAGGCTCAGGTGGGTCGTTCCCAAGCTAGGATACACAGAGGAAAGAAAATGGTAAGACAAAGGAAAGTAATAAACAGACAACATAAGCAAATATGAAATTAAGTAAATGAGGAAATAAGTAAATAAAATAGTGGTTATGTTTATAACCAAAACAGGAAGAATTAGGGTAAAACGCAATAAAGTAATGAGTGAGTATAAGTCTGAATAGAATCTACTTATATGGGTAATAAATCAATTAGGTAGAATAAGTTTACTTAAACTTTCAAAGTTCAATACTTATTTGTACCTAAAATGATTATGCCCAAAAGGGAATACTAGAAGGAAGGACCATATTAAACAATATGAGGGTGAAAATTAGAATGATTCCAAATAAATTTAATGTTTTAATTAAATTTGAATTTGGCACAATTAATAATTGTAAACTAGTATTTTCCTTTCTAGTAGAACTACAAATAAGTGGTAAAAGGAGAAATAAGGAAGATAAAGACCAACAAGTATATTAGTTTAAATGTTTAAAGGGTTAAACCACTTTAGCTTCTCAAAACACACACTTTATTCAACCATTGGATGTTTAATGCTAACTTCTAACCTTTGAGGCTAATGGCTTTAGCATAGACTTCAATGTAAACACAACCGTGCCATTAGCAACAGCATGGAGTTTGTTTACAAAAGCATCGATGTACTGGCGATGCGCAGTTCAAAGTTGCTCGGAAGTATGTTAAGACTTTCGTGTCACAATCGTATCTGTGGCAACCGAAACAAACTAGTGGCTAGCACATTAATGGTTGCATTACAAATACAGTTAAGCATGTTACATTAAATGTTGGCGCATCTCAACACTGTACAAATAACAACACCGCTTGTTCTGCGATGTGGCGCTTAAACTTTCAGTTCGTTCAGAGTTAAACTTAAACCTTATTCAAATAATAGCTTCGTGCTGCGGTTGAGGAAACAGTGAATCACAAGCCCGTGTCCGTTTATATGGACATAAACACAACAGGGTTTCTTCGCTGTTGGTTCAAAGGTAAACTTTACTTGATAAAGCTTTTAAAGCTCCCATTCAAATCACTCTCGGACACGCGTGTTTCAGAGATTTAATTCACTTTGTGAACAGTGTACACAAACAGGCAAGCATTATTCTCTAATGTTTAACCCGGGGAGTCATAGCATATCTGATCTGACAATGGAACACGCACTGACGATCAAACTATGAATAATAAGGCTTTGATAAACAGGATTGAGGAACACGCTCAAAACTATTCTTTATCCACTGATTTATTTCCCTTTTAATTGCTGCAGTTTAGCTTCGTGCGGCTAACAGTTACTGAGATTATGGAGTAAGTTATAGCTATTAGATGACCTGGAACACGCAGGACATCCATTCAGCTATAAAACAAGGCATTACAAGAAGAGAGGAACACGCTCATCTCCGACCTTATTCTCCGATCTCAAATGTTAACTTTGAGTTCCCTTACTGCAGTTAAACAACGGAGAGGCGGACTCGAGTTACAACCTTCTCTGTGCTCATTCATTCAAGGAGGCGGCGCTGCTGGCGTCACTCACACTCTGGCGCACACACCAGTCTCGATCTCAGATCTCATCCGTAAGAATATAAAAGATTAAATAACTTGGTTTATGCTCATAATTTAGATTAATCTGCCCGCATCCTCCACCAATATGCAATGATAACATATAATATATATATTGTTATAAGGGAAACAGGTCAATTTAGCTCAAAGGGAATCATTAATGATTTTATAGGGAATTTGAACAGACTCACTGTTTCACGGCGATTCACTGAACAAGCCGTATAACAAACTCTGCACTGGATATTAAAATCCCAAAATATAGTGAAAACACTATTAAATAGCACAGTAACAAAATCGACAGATTAAGACATTAACTTATGAGCACAAAACACAAGATATTTCTCTTTTCAATATAAACAAGACTTTATTTATATACCTCTAAGACATGTAAACTAATCTACACAAGCATTCACACATTCACGCGTTGCAGAAAGAGAGAAAGTGAGGAAAGGATTAGATTAAGAGAATGAGAATTTGATATCCCACGTTTACAGCAATATGTGCAATTGCATAAACCTGAACAATCATCAATCACATATTTAACACTCGCATTGACTTTTTCAATGAGGCTAAAATCTATTTTCAATATTACACCAGTTGCAGTAAGAGTCTGGGGTTTGTACTTGCAGCTTTTGTGTTTACGGATTCCCTTTGTTCTCCGTCTTTGCAGGAAAGGGTTTCTCCGAAGTCGCTGATTGGCTTAGAGTTCAGGAGTCGTTGAAGTGGGCGTTGGTTCTTGGCCGGTGTTGCAGAGTTTTGGTCTGGTTAAGTTTGGCAAACGCAACTTAGCACACGAACTCAACGGAAAGAAAATAAACTAAAGTCAAAGAATAAAAGGATGTAAAGATGGCTTTTCTTCTCATCATGGTAGCAACTGGCTGGGTGTGGTCCAGAGCACATGGCGAGAGAGAGAGTTCATTTTTCCGGAGAGAGAGAGAGAGAGATCCAAGAAAGGATTCAAGAGAAGTGAAGAATTCAAGAGCGTGGGGAGAAGTTAAGAGAGAGTTAAGAGAGTGTCCTGGGTATTTATTCTCTGCCTTTTAGGGACCTCCCAATGGTTGTCTTGACCAATTAGATCCCATGCTGGCTCTTTGTTTCTTCACCCAATCAATAAATCAACATGTCATGGTCAGTCACATTGCCTGAATTTTACATTCTCTTGCAAAGTATCCTTTTGAATGTGATTTCTATAACCAGAATATGATGCATTTGATAGGAAATCCATCAAAAGAAATGATTAAAGCTATACTTATGACACTCATACATACCAAACATGACATTAACCCTTAAGGCTTACGCTATTCAATACTAATTAAAAGCACGACAAACACAATGATTAAAACAAGGATATTCAAATTTGTGGGTCACATACATAATATGCAGTTATGCATAGAAATGATTAGTTTCATTAACCATGAGAATGAAAGTACTTTAAGATGATTTTACAGTCTGTAGCTGTGATTTCTATCGCAGATTTACATGTAATGGTCACATGTTGCATCTCTTTGTCCATCAATATTTATTCCTCAAATGTATTACCGAATTCCTGCATTGGAATTATCATTAAGTGTTCCTTTGGTTTTGCTGTTGCAGGCTGTATTCAGACGGGCTGGAGCTAGGGTCTGATTTATGACTTCCTGCTGTTGTCTTGTGGAATTCGGCTTCTCATGTTTCAACCATGCTTCGATCGAATCTTGATTTGTCTATTATTCGGTCCTTGATATTCTACAGGGTCTTATAACTTTATTAAAACTAAGCAAAACAAAACGATACATTTTTACTTTCAACTTCAAGAGCCGACAAGTATTTGCGAGAGCGAGTTTAAAGCTTACAGGCTTTCGGCCGCCCGCAGCGTCTTCTGGGATTTATAACGGCTCGATTGTCTTTTTGTTCTCTTATAAAACAGCATTTTTTATCAGTGTGAATCTAAAAATAGTTCAGTCCAAAAGTATTGTTTAGTGTAAAACATGTTGAAGATTAGCCGATAGGCTGTCGATTCATTAAACGATAAACTGTTTCCTCTAAAAAGCTGTTTATTCAGTGTAGTGGAGCCTCTCCTCAATTGACATCCATTAAAAATAGCCTCTGGTCTACTTTCCGTTAGCATTAGCCGTTACACTTTTTTGGCTAAAGGTTGCAGGCTTGCCTTCTAGTGGCTTTGACATGTAGCTATTCCATCACAACACTCACTTACTGTAACAAATTATTGCTCATTGTTAGTTAATGTATTAAATAAAGTTAACAAATGGAGCCCTGTTGTAAGTGCTACTGTTTATTTTATATGATAATATTAGACTCAGTTCATAATAATGGCAAGCAAAGCTATTTTGTCTCAATGCAAATTTTAAACTAAACATTTCAGAAATGGTAGGCTACTTGTTTGCACAGTGTGTATTTGACTCTTATGTTCATTTCTAAACTTGGTTACCACCCTTAACCACTCACCTTCCTTTGCAGGTGTGGTCATGTTTTCCTTTCTTTGAATACATCAAAACAAACCACACAGACATGTTTCGCTGACTAACAAGTTTAGTTTAACCCCCACATGATTGTAAAGCGCTTGTAAAAATCAGCTAAAATAAACTGCTGAGTTTTTCTTCTTCCCAATTAAACTATTACATTCGTCCTGATCTACAACATATCAAATATAACCATGACATTCACACTAAATTCATTAAAAATTATGTTCAACCTGATCTCATGACAAAAACGCACATGTGGGAACTTTTTCACAAGACGTGAAATACATATCGCCATGTACGTTTTGTGACATATTCGATGTGAAATGTCCACTGAGTGACGCTAAAAGGGTGTTCAGTTCTTTCCCCGGAGCAGATGAACGTATGGTACGTTTCATGTGACGTTGGTTTTGTACGTGTCACCGCAGTTCGGACTTGAAATGTCCGCTGAGTGGCGCTGTAACTCTAATGCTCTGTGAGGTTTTAAAATAACTTACCATCTGCACTACACTTAAACCTAACGATAGAATGAACAAGAGCGAATTTAATGTAAAAATGCAAGCATGCCGTTTTAGCTTGTTTTTCTTATCTTTTAGCTCTTTCATAATCAGTGATGTTTTTCACAGGATTTGTACCCAAGGATTCCGCATCATGAGTCCAGTTCCGTGCCGGCGAGCAAGCTTGTTATGTTAGGTGTTGTGCCTATTTTCAACCCCCTGCCAAATCCCCCTCCCCCCTCGTTGAAATGGTTACATGATTGCCTAATCCTAACCCCAGCCCCATACCTAACCCTAAACCTACCAATACTAGGTGGGTAGTGATCTGATGTGATTCAGAATTCAGCATAACACCAGAAAGCTAAACATATGGAGCTGTAATTGTAACTGTGTAGGAAAACAATTACAAGCGCTCGCTGTTTTACTGCCTCTAGTGTTCATTTCGGTTGGAAACTGCTGTGATATGTACTTATTGGTACGTATTTCGCATCTTGCGAAAAAGTTTCTACAGTTACGTCTTTCGTGATGAGATCAGGTAGATTATTTCTCTCTATCTGAACTGAAAGAATGATCAGAAAAAGACAAATGATTCACTCAAATACGAAGCAATAAAATAATTTGAAAGCTTTGCCAATCCAAATAGAGAGTTAAACTGGATTAACTGGTGGATTGATAGTCAGGGTTGATGAGCGTCTGTACACTGGGCTGGGTGTCCAAATTGCTCCGTTTCATCTCTTCATAAACTGAGTCCGAGGGTGGATTTGATCTGTATTTATTGTTCCCCCAACACCACTTCACCTGAGGATGACAAAAAGAAGTGACTCATTTACAAAACATATCAAATCTTCAAGTGATTCTAGGGACACCAGGAACAAGGTTTAGAGCCAGTGAGAAGATAGAAAGGAAAGTTTTTGGAAGAGAGACACAGAGGAACAAGGCACTTGTGAATCTGTTCACAAGAATCGTGTTTGTGGTGCATGACTGCTAGCGGCGCATACTGCGAAATACGTAATTGACAAGTCAGACATACTGTAACAGCGATTTTGTGGTTAGATAAAAATATGGGTTGTTATTCGATGGATTGTTGAATTTTTTTTACTCTATGCTTCTCAAATGAGAAAACTTTCGGTTATAGAATGTGAGCTGTGCATTAGTGGGCATTAGGTGGTTCAGCTATTAAAAGACACCCGTAGCGCTTTTTGCATCTAGGTCAGTGTGAGACTAAGCTTTTCTGAGTGTGTAATGCTGATATACTCTTAACAAGACTCAACAAATCCATTTATTTGTTTCACTTCAGGATTCATGAAGCCAAAATTAACTAAAGGCTCATATCATTTTCTATTATCGGTGGTTCATCTATTTATTCGCACTTTTTGCTTAATGTCAAAAACAATTAATAGTTTGAGAACAAACTTCAGGGCCTTTTGACTTTTGAGCACCATTTCAAAAGTTTTCAGTGGTCTGTAAACACGCCATAATTAATTTTAACACAAGTGTTTGACACAGAAAAACATCCCATAGTGAATGCATTGCAAAACAATTAGACACCAACAGATTTTCAACAACAAATCAAACCACAAAAACTATCAAAAGCGGCACATTGCATGTCTATGCATAACATACTTCTGTAATGCATTTCAGATAGATGCATAATGTTGTTTATAAGTTTAGTTTTTATTTTTGATTTGTGCTTTTCAAAACTGATTTTTGTGTGTGTATGTATGTTTACCTTCAGAATCACAAAGATGAAACCAGAGATGCACAGTAGCAACATGACCGCACACAAAATGAGAAAGATCTTCATATGATGATGAATATCTTCTGGGCACACTTTTCCATCTTTTCCTTCTACTTCTCCAGTTTTATTTGTTTTTTTATCTACTGATTCTTCTATGATATAATAGAAAATCAAGGCCAGATAATTAGAGCTATCATCTATGCTGTTTTTCATTCAATATTAATTAGAAAATGACTGTACTTCTCAATCTCTGCATCAGAATAGAAGTTGCATTAACATAGTTTACATACTAAATACACAACTACATGTTTTAAATTTGTATAGACAAAATAATCTTATGTTTGATAATACAATTAGGTAACACTTTATTTTGATAGTCCACTTTAGACATTCTACTGACAGTAAGTAACTTTGCAACTACATGTCGATTAGCAGTCATTAGAGTATTATTAGACTTTCTGCTCAATATCTTCTAACACTTTATTTTAATGGGTCCACAAAATACAACATACTAAGTATGAGAAACTTTACAAGTATGTCAACTTATTCAACTAACCAGAAGCCTACCCTACTGAGAGTTAGTAGGCATGTAGTTGTAAATTAATGATAAATCGTTGACATGCAGTTTACTTTACGTCATTTAAGGTTCAAGGTTCAAGGTTTCTTTATTTGTCACATGATAAATTATACAGGGTATAATCAAAAGTGAAATGTAGGTCAAATCAGGTCCGCTCAGTGGACAGTGCAAAGAATAAAAATAAAATAAAAAATAAAATCAAAATTAAATTATATAAAAGTAACACCACACAAGAGTATATATATATAGGTAAAAAAAGAAATAAGAAGTAAAATGTGCAATAGAATAAAGAAAAGTGCAAAACAGTAAAACAGTAATGTGCAAAACAAATTGGATGTGCAAAAACATTATATGGGACTTAATAAATATTAGTATAAACAGGAGGGATGAGAGGATGTGCAACGGTTGTACTGGGTATGCACACACATAGCGGCAATATGGATGATGAGAATATGAATGTTTTTGTTATTTTTTACAGATAGTAATGAGTCTTGTGAAAGTTTATGGAACTGAGTTTGTGTTAAGGAGCCTGATGGCCTGAGGGAAGAAGCTCTTCCTCAGTCTCTCTGTCTTTGCCATCAAGCTCCTGTAGCGCCTGCCAGATGGCAGTAAACGGAAAAGATGGTTACCGGGGTGGTTTGAGTCTTTGATGATTTTAGCAGCTCTGCTTTTGCAGCGTTTGAGGTAGATGCCCTGCAGAGAGGGGAGTGTAGATCCTGAGATGCGCTCAGCTAAGCGCACGACTCTCTGCAGAGCTTTGCAGTCCTGGTTTGTGGCATTATTATACCACACTGAGATGCACTGAGTCAGAACACTTTCTATGGCCCCTGAATAGAAAGTTTTCAGGATAGCTGGTGAGACCCTGAATTTCCTCAGCTGTCGCAGATGGTACAGTCTTGCCTGGCTTTCTTAACCTGAGTTTGAATGTGTGTAGTCCATGTCAGGTCCTCGGAGATGTTTACACCGAGGTACTTGAAGCTGCTCACCCTCTCCACAGGGGTCCCGCTGATCATAAGAGGAGTGTAGGGCTGCTGCTGTCTCTTTCTGAAGTCCACGATCAGCTCCTTGGTTTTGCTCACGTTCAGAGAGAGGCAGTTGTCCTGGCACCATGATGTAAGTCTCTCCACCTCATCCAAGTATGCGGTCTCGTCATCGTTGTTAATGAGGCCCAGGACCACAGTATCATCAGCAAATTTAATGATAGATGTGGAGCTGTGAGAGGACACGCAGTCGTGTGTGTAGAGAGAGTATAGCAGGGGGCTCAGGACACAGCCCTGTGGGGCTCCTATGTTCAGGGTGATTGAGTTGGAGGTGAACTGGCCGACTTTCACCACTTGTGGTCTGGCGGTGAGGAAATCTTGAATCCAGTCACAAAGTGAAGTGTTAAGGCCGAGGTCTGAGAGTTTGACAGCTAGCTTGGTGGGGACTATAGTGTTGAAAGCTGAGCTATAGTCGATGAATAGCAGCCTGACATAGTTGCCATTTTGCTGTCGATGTGAGTGAGGGAGGAGTGCAGTACCTGGGAGATGGCATCATCAGTAGACCTATTTGGCCGGTAGGCAAACTGAAGAGGGTCCAAAGTAGCAGGGATGGAGGAGCAAATGTGTTTCTTTAAAAGTCTCAAAACCTTCATGACTGTCGATGGGGCAACTGGACGATAGTCATTCAGGCAAGAGGGTTTACTGTTCTTAGGCACAGGGATAATGACAGATTTTTAAAGGGGTGGGGACCACAGAGGTAGCGAGGACTCATTAAATATGGATGTAAACAATCCAGCAAGCTGATCGGCACAGGACCTCAGAACGCCAGTAATCCCATCGGGTCCTGCTGCTTTTCTGACGTTCACTCTCCTTAGTTCCTCCGAACGCCGTCCTCTGAAAAGGTGATAGCATAATCATTGCTGCTCTGTCTGCTGCTTGACGCTGCTCGGCAGAATCGCCGCCATTGCATTCAAAGCGACCGTAGAAGTTGTTTAGCGCAACGGTCTGCTCTCACCTCCACCGAGTTGTTGTTTCCAGAGGAACAGATGGTCTTTAGTCCCTGCCACATGCGTCGAGAGTCATTGAGCTGGAAATGTGACTCAATTCTCTCACTGTATCGGTTTAGCGGCTCTTACTGCCTGACGGAGAGCATAGCAAGATGACTTGTACTCACTCATGTTTCCTGACAGAATGCCGGCATTGTATGCGGCAGTTCGATGGTTAACCGCGTCACGAATCGTTCTGTCCACCCACGGCTTCTGATTTGAGAAAGTCTTTATTGTAACCGCTTTCAGTGGCCTGTTCGGTTAGTGTGTGTTCTGAAGCTTAATGCTACCTCCGTGAATTCGCTGACGCCAGATGAACTCGCCCGGAACATGTCCCAGTCGACGTCATCAAGAGACGCCTGTAGCGTAGCTTCAGAGTGGGGGACCAGCGTCACTTCCTCTCCACGGGGTTCTTGAAGAATCCGTTGTTTATAATCCGGAGTGAGAAAGATGGCGCGTGGTCTGATTTTCCAAACGCCGCAGTGAGTGGGCTTTGTAGGCATTTTTGAATTGGGTGTAGCAGTGATCGAGTGTATTCAGTCCTCTGGTTGGACAGGATACGTGCTGATGAAAGTTAGGGATGACCTTTTTGAGGTTAGCTTTGTTAAAGTCTCCAGCGATGATGCATGCAGCGTCGGGATGTATGTTGATATATCCGCTGAGTTCGTCGGTAGTTTAGACAAAGCCAAGCTGCTATCTGCCTTTGGTGGTATATAAGCGGCAGTGACGACGATTGATGAGAATTCCGGGCAGATAAAATGGGCGGCAGATAATGGAGAGATGTTCCAGATGAGGCGAGCAGGGAGCGACAGAATGGAGATGTTTCTGGGGTCACACCATTTCTTGTTAATGAAGAAACACACTCCACCACCTTTAGTTTTCCGGCCTCGGCTGTTCTGTCCATCCGTAAAACAGAGAAGTTGTCAGACGGCGTTACAGCGTTGTCCGGGACTGAGGGCGTGAGCCACGTTTCAGTCAAACAAATGATGTTACAGTCTCTGATGTCCCGTTGGAAACTAATCCTGGCTCTGAGATCGTCCATCTTATTATCCAATGATTGGACATTGGCGAGCAAAATGCTCGGTAAAGGGGGACTGTGAGCTCTGTTTCTCAGTCTGTAGCGGATTCCAGCACGTTTCCCGCGGTGTTTCCTTCGCCTCCTGGTATTATTGAGGCGGCCTTTGTCAGCTTCGGTGCTCCGAAGAATCTCCAATGGCCACGCTGGATCAGTGTATAAGGTGTCCTGGATCAGGTTAGTGTAACGCTGTCCAATGTCCAAAAGTGTTCTCTTGTCGTACATAATCATTGCAGAAGTTACACGTATAAAAAGAGAGGTAAAAATAGAAAATAAAAACACATAAAAACGCAATTTTGAGCGGAGCTAATTCACAGGCGACTGAACTCAGCAGCGCCACCGGAAGGACGGATTTAGCAGACGCTTTTATTCAAAGCTAATTACAAATAAGAAAAAGTAATTAAAACTATCATTTAAAACTCTATAAATACTATGTATACACATTTAAGAAAATAAAGAAATTAAATAAAAATTACAAATGCATACAACAACATTTCAAAACGTTTAAATGAAAACAAAAAATAAAGCTACAAATAACTCAAAATATTAAAACAACAAAAGGTATGAGTATAATAATGATTATAACATGACACTAAGCCAAACACCCATATATATATATATATATATATATATATTATTTCATTTGCATGTAGTATGTTGAAGTAACGTTATTAAAATAACTCCAATTAAATACAACTAAAACTTAAGAAAATACCTATGAAGACATAATAAATTAAGACATAATTGAACTAAAATGACAATAGATAACAAATCGAACGGCAGTAGTTTATCAGTAATCCTAAAATAATATCACTGCCAAAAAATTATGCTAACAAACAACAATTTACTTGCACATAATAAGAATTGGTTATAAAAACTAAAACAGAAGGGAAACTAGCAGTAAGAAAGAAGATAAATAAAAAGCGATACTTATATCCTTTGGCGGTGTCCCTGCCCGGTTGAGTCGCACGGTAGAGTAGATTGTCTTTACAAAGATGGTCTTTAGTTACAAAGTTACTTATGTCTAAAGTGGACTATCGAAATAAATTGTAACTTAAAATGATTTGCATGACGTGTAAGACACACTTACCTATCCATAACCACGTGACTGTGCCAACTGTGTTTTTGTCTTCCAAATTAAACTCACACCAGTAAAACCCATTGTCTGTGGCACTTACATTTAAGACGGTGACATTAAAGTTGGGAAATGTTCCATTTACTTTGACTTTGTCCCTACACCATTTTGATTTAGGGCTAAAATACCCATCTTTGTAATAGTAGAAGACTTCCTGGTTATTTTTACTTGCTCCTACTTGTTTGTACAGGTACACCCCATCTTGAGGAGTTTTATCAACAGCGCACTGGATGATGATCTTATTCCCAACAGCTCCAATTATAGATGTAACTGTGTTTGAGAAAAACAACTAATGAGATCTTCAACACTTAAATTCCATGATGAATATTCATGCAATAGTGCATCAGAAATATTTTTGTAGCAAACTGCACAAACATGTTAAAACATACAAATAAAGTATTATTTATAGCCTTACATTTACATAAGTGTGCTTAATTTTCTTTTCTTAACTAATGCAACATTTCTATATAACATTTTCTATTGCAGGATCTAGCATCCATGAAAGTAACATTTTTAAAAGTTGAAATGGAAAGCAAAACATGCATATACATATTCATACCTTGCAGCATTGAGTCTGCCCATGAAGTGCTTCTTAAACAGATACCGATCAATAGAAAACTGTATCTCACAACACACGCCATCTTCACAGCTCAGTGTGACTATGACTAGTTTCTGCTGAAGAACATCTTGTGGAAGTGGTGGTCACATGCATAGCTTTTCAGAAACTTTGTGTGTGTGTGTGTGTGTGTGTGTGTGTCAAGGAAGTTGAGAACTCAGGGGTTTTGCATTGTAATTGCAGCATGTT
Source organism: Gymnocypris eckloni scoliostomus (assembly GCA_027564155.1). Classification (NCBI taxonomy): domain Eukaryota; kingdom Metazoa; phylum Chordata; class Actinopteri; order Cypriniformes; family Cyprinidae; genus Gymnocypris; species Gymnocypris eckloni. Next base: position 13,260,296 of record CM050419.1, read on the forward strand.
AGCTTGCGCTTAGAATATAGACAAATAATATGTCATAAATATTCTCAAATGAGAGCTCACAAAACAGTTTACAGTTATGATAACATTGATTTTCATGACATTTAAATGCTTTTTACAGTCTAATCTTGAATGTTTAATCCCTCCTATTTATTTATTTATTTATTTAATTGACTGTTCGCAAAGAGCTTGATTGACAGGTGATCTAACCAATCAGAACATATAAATATAAATATGTGTGGAGGGTTAGGGTGAATCCCATTTTTCTGTCGTACCCATTCCCCTTCCCCTACCCCTTCGTCTTACCCCTAGCCCTTGTCCCTCGAAACCGAGTGGTAAGCGCTACTGCTGAAAACATCCCCCTGTGAAATGAGACGCCACTTGGTTACTTTTACTTCATAATACATCGTCGCTAGCTGGCTGCTATGTCACCAGAGGCGACAAGTGTTGATCACAAACTTCCAAAATGCCGTCTGCAAGTGTGTGTATGTTGATTGCGTGGGTTTTAGTGATGTTTTTCTCTAGTCAGAGAAATGCGGGACTGTTGTGCAAATCAGCAATGTAACGTTAGCATAGAAAACTAGCGATTTTTAAAAATATTTCAATTAAGAACATGGTTGCAAATATATATGTACAGGACTGTGTAGAGCACAAAACCGAACATACTTACAATTATGGGACTCTCTGGATGATCTGGCCGCCATTGTTGCTGGTTGCACAGTGTATTCTGGGTACCCCTTGGTTTCAAGTAAGCTCACGAAAATGCTTGGTTTTAAGGGGTATCTACAACTTACCCTTAGCCCTACCCTCGATCAAAAAGAGAATTGGGATAGCCTTTACTCTCACGTGAACGCGCAAAACTAAGGAGAAGGGGTAAGGGAAGGGGTAAGACAGAGAATTGGGATTTACCATTAAGCTGTGCTGTTGTTGGCAGCCACAGTAACAGCAATAAGCTAAAAAAATCCTTTAAAGTACTTGTTTTGCATACCAAAAAACATGTCATGTCCGGCGCTATATGCATGGCTTGCAGCGCTTAAGTTGAATACTGAGTGTGAAATAAAACAATTATATGTTAAAACATGTGCTCTTATCATTCTGTGGACAAAATCCCGTGAACTTCGCCCCGAATGGGAGCTGTTTATGCACATATGCGCTTATCTGTTTTTAATGCAGCTAACCTCACGTCGATTCATGTCATCTTCCCACTCATTAAAATATGACGTCACTGCGACACTCTAAAGTGATGAAACCATGGCGACATGTGTTTTCTTTAAACCATTTTTATGTTTCACATTATACAGGTGCATGTCAATAAATTAGTATGTTGTGGAAATTTATTTCAGTAATTCAACTCAAGTTGTGAAACTCGTGTATTAAATAAATTCGATGCACATAGACTGAAGTAGTTTAAGTCTTTGGTTCTTTTAATTGTGATGATTTGGGCTCACATTTAACAAAAACCCACCAATCCATCAAAGCCGCCAAAGTTGAAGAACAATTCAATACCAACAACGCAAGAAACATGTGGCAGGTCATCAACAACATCTCAGGTTTTAAAGGGAATAAACCAGCTACTGTGAACATTGCCGCCTCTCTACGGGACGAGCTTAATAATTTGTTTGCTCGTTTCGAGGCTGACAACACCGCCCATACAGAGAGCGCTCCCGCGGCTGCTGCAGAAGAGGTGAGTGCACTCTCCCTTTCTGTCGTGGATGTAACCTGATCCTTCAAACGGGTGAACATCCGCAAAGCTGTGGGTCCGGATGGCATCCCAGGCCGTGTGCTCAGAGCATGCGCGTTCCAACTAGCCGGGATTTTTACAGAGATTTTCATTCTTTCCCTCACTCTGTCTGTGGTTCCCTCATGCTTCAAAAAAATCCACCATTGTGCCGATACCGAAGAAAAATAAAACCACATGCTTGTATGACTGGAGGCCCATTGCTCTGACACCCATCTTCAGCAAGTGTTTTGAGAAACTCATCAGAGAACACATCTGCTCTGTGTTGCCTGCTTCACTGGACCCACTACAATTTGCATACCGCAGTAACCGTTCCACAGACGATGCTATTGCCTTCACCCTGCACACTGCTCTCTCCCACCTGGAAAATAAGAACACCTATGTGAGAATGCTGTTCGTGGACTATAGTTCAGCATTTAACACCATAGTGCCTGCCACACTGGTTGCGAAGCTCAGCTGTTCTGGGACTGAACAGATCTCTGTGCAGCTGGATCCTGACAGGCAGAAATCAGGTGGTCAGAATGGGCAACAACACCTCATCTCCCCTGGTCCTCAACACTGGTGCTCCGCAGGGCTGCGTCCTCAGCCCACTCCTGTACTCCCTGTACACACACGACTGTACAGCCACACACAGCTCTAACGTCATCGTCAAATTTGCCGATGACACAACGGTGATAAGCCTGATCACCGACAACGATGAGACGGCCTACAGAGAGGAGGTGAGTACCCTGACTAAATGGTGTCAGGAGAACCACCTCTCACTCAACATCGACAAGACCAAGGAGCTGGTGGTGAATTTCAGGAGACAGAGCAGAGAACACAGTTTTCCTCTCTTTCTGTAATGCCTTGTTTTATTGCTGAATTGATGCCCTGCGTGTTCCAGGTCTTAGAGAGACAAATCTCTTTCACCCAAAATTAATTTTTGTTGATAGTTGTGTAACAACTGAAACCAACGCTCTACACGTAGTCGGGTATAACTGCTCGCTAGTGGACCCTATCCACTCAATTTATGTCTCTTTTTCTTCTCTCCTGTTCTCTCCTGCCTTCTTTTCTCTTCACTTTTCACATTTGTTGGGACCTGGCTGTAAGAACCATCAATCAATTTTAAGTGAATGAGATACACAATCTTGTCAAAAATGAAAAAGACTAAGCATCTTTACGAATTTGAATTTAATCAAACCCTCTTTTGTTCTTCCTAGCCTTCCCACATTTGAAAACGCAATCCAAATTTAAACATCTCATGCAATGCTGAGATCAATTTTAATAGAGATAAGTGTTGAGTAACTGTTGCCTTCGCAGCCTCCCTGGTGATCGGTCCAACTGTAAGGTGTACGGTGTCCATCATGTCAGACTCAGGAAGAGATATCAGAATTATTATTACATTTGTTTGTCTAAAACAGAGATTTAATAATATTGTTTGCCTCCTTGATAACAACATTTAATTGAAAAAAATGAAAAAATGTCTTATTTGAAAAAAAGGATTTGTTTCTTTTAATTTAATTAGTTTTTCTCTCTTTTCCTTCTTTCTCATTAGAGTGACGAAGTCTTCACATCGCTAGTCTATCTAGGTACCCTGAGACCAACACAGTCATCACCACACTACACTAGTGGTTCAAAATCACTGACACAACATTTAGTTGTCGCACCACACATAAGCTTACACTCCACATAGATCTGTGTCAGTCTCTCTTCTCCCCAGCATGCCAAAATGCCGCAGACAGGAGACCACTTTGCCCAAGGGGAAGATGTGACTTTATTATTAAACTGTTATTATTTGTAATAACAATCCTAATTCTGAGAAGATTACTGACACCAGATTCAAGCCAGAACAACAACCATGAGGAGCTAGTCAAAATCACCAGCTCCCTAAGCTATGCCTTCACGACCCAGCTGAAACTGAGCAAAAAGCACGTCACCCACCTTCAAAAGGAACTGACATGTGCTCAACGCATAGACAAGCTGGAAGTGAAAGTTCAAGATAAACTCAAAGCATCCAACGAGAGGGAGCAGGAAACAACGGAACAAGTTAAGGAGCTCCAAGCAGCCCTGACAGCAGCTCAGCTCGACCAACAACATGCAAAGGCTGCCCAGAAAGACCTGGTAAACAGACTGCAGTATGCCGAACAGCTACTAGAGAAAGCCAAGAATGACATCAGCAACAAGAATGCTGAAATCAGTGCCTTGAAAGACTACCTTGAAAGGTACAGAACTGAAATGGACAATTTGACCCAACAACTAGACGATACCAACGATCAGCTCTACATGGTCAGAAAATAACTTAAGCATGCTTATGAGCAGGAACAAAAGCTAAGGTGAGAGAAACAACCCTCAGCCTCGCCACTGCGAAACAGAGCAGAGTCCCATGTCCAAGAACTCGTATACAGCGCAAGAAGAAATGGGCCACAACCCAAAACCTCACCTGCCTTTGCCACATAACTCTTTCCTGAAAACGAAAGAATACCTCATATCCAAGCAGACCTTGGAGCTGCACCTAGGATGACCATCAAAGACCTCGACAAGCTGTCTAAAAACATCAGCAAGTTCAACCCGAACTCCACAGAGGGCCACACCATTCAGGCACACCTTCAAGATATCGAATACAATCTAGACACGAGACCTCATGTGACTGACAGAGACTGGTTATACCTCCTTAGAGCCACGTCTAGTTTCCGAGGTACGAAACTTCCTAGATCGACAGCCCAGTCGAACGAAGTCAGACTACCAGCTACTTCGTGAGGTCCTGATTAAAGAGTTTACCGACCCTGACTCTGAACATGGACAGTTAATTGCCTTAGAAACCAAACAAGGTCGACATGAGGCTCCACAAGCTTACTACAACCGACTCCGACAAGCCTACTTTGGTGCACACAACGAACCTGACCTTGAAGAGGAGGAGAACTTTAAAATCATCTTCCTAAAAAAATTTGCACCCTGGAGTCAGCCACCATCTAGGCGTCAGGGCCTGTCCACGCTCCATGACCATCCAAAAGTTGCGTGACCTAATACAGAAGGCCTAGTTCAGAAGCCTGCATCTCTGATGGTATAGGGTTGCATGAGTGCGTGTGGCATGGGCAGCTTACACATCTGGAAAGGCACCATCAATGCTGAAAGGTACATCCAAGTTCTAGAACAACATATGCTCCCATCCAGACGTCGTCTCTTTCAGGGAAGACCTTGCATTTTCCAACATGACAATGCCAGACCACATACTGCATCAATTACAACATCATGGCTGCGTAGAAGAAGGATCCGGGTACTGAAATGGCCAGCCTGCAGTCCAGATCTTTCACCCATAGAAAGCATTTGGCGCATCATAAAGAGGAAGATGCGACAAAGAAGACCCAAGACAGTTGAGCAACTAGAAGCCTGTATTAGACAAGAATGGGACAACATTCCTATTCCTAAACTTGAGCAACTTGTCTCCTCAGTCCCCAGACGTTTGCAGACTGTTATAAAAAGAAGAGGGGATGCCACACAGTGGTAAACATGGCCTTGTCCCAACTTTTTTGAGATGTGTTGATGCCATGAAATTTAAAATTAACTTATTTTTCCCTTAACCCTTATGTGCTGTTGGGGACGTTTTCGTCCACTAAGGGGTGCTGTTGAGTGTTAATTTGGCCACAACTTTTTTTGTGTTTCAGCAAATGGAATGATTTTTGGTGACAAATCTTATTTTAACACATATTTTAGGAAAATGCTTTGAAATTTTTTCAAAACTCAACGATGCACCGTGGACAAATTCACTACCCTTTCGTTATGTTCGGGATGAAAACAGCCACTAAATTAGACTGCTATAAAAATGTATCGGATAGATATTTTTTTTGCATTTTTTTTGCATAAATCTATTAATCAACCTCAGTACTGTTCAAAACTACTAAAATAAAAAAAAAAATCCAGGATTTTTACTCTTTAATTGCCAAGTTCATAAGTGATGTCACTGATTTTGAGAAAAAAACACACAAAATTACTTATTTTCAGTATAAAAGTGATTGTGGACTGGAATTTTTTTACTTTTATCACAGTCTTGGGCATGTCCAAGATTAGGAAAAACATTGGCTTTGATGCATTTTTAGTTTTGAGCAGGATCAGATTTACATTTTTCTCCCTCATTTACTGTTCGTGGCTGTTTTTGCCCCATTGACTTCCATTATAACGACATTTTTGATTGCAAAGCCATGACACCATATAATCATGCATTTTTGATTGTTGGTGGTTTTCCCTGTTGGGAAGAGGTCAAATTTGTAATTTTTACAGTTGATCACCAGGTAGCACCATTAACCCTTTAGATAGGCCTGTGCAAACAAAAGCTTAGTTTCTGGCTTGTATATGGAGTCATATGGAGTATAACAGCATATTATAGTATGTGTGTGTGTGAGTGTGTGTGTGTTTGTGTGTGAGAGAGAGAGAGACCTTTGTGCACTTACCTTGATGCGTCTGAGAAAATCTAAATATGCACCTCAGCTCTCAGAACTACATGGAGTAAACAAAAACAAAGTAAGTGTATTTATGCACCTGCTGCCTTTGATGGTGAGAAGTGCAGACTAAATAAAAACAAGATAAGTGGATTTAAACCCTTGCATACCATCCTGCTGGTCATTTGATGGTGAGAAGAGCAGCAAGCAACATGAGAAAGGACTTGACTTGTACCAAAGTTTTAGAAATTATTATGCAGCCTGACCCCTCCAGCGAGCTGCAGTATGTATTGTCACAAACCACAGATTACAAGCTGCAAGGGAAGTGTCGAAAATCTACACAAGGTATGTGCCATTACTGCACTGGTGAGAGAGATTTAGTCTCCTGCAGCTGTCCCTCTAGACACAAATCCACAGACACCAGCAGGCACCAGCAGCTCAGGAGTGAAAAGGGGAACATGCAAGTGGTGCAGAGGACAAAAAAAAAAGAACACTCAGCTCTTGCATCTGTTGTGGTGGACACAATTGCAAAGAGCACCAAGTGATATGCTGCAAGTCCTGCTGGAAAGACTGAACACACACACACACACACACACACACAATTCTCACACTAAATACTTAGAATAATTGTTTAGTTCTCCATCCATCCTCAACTCTTGCACCATTGTTCAGTTTATTTGAAGTTGTTGTTGCATTTTGGTTCATAATAAATTATGTTCATAAATCTAATGCGGAGTAGATTGTTTACAGAAAAAAATTGAAAAGTGTATCACTGAAGGATTTTAAGGTTTTAAACTGGCTTTATACATGGCTCTTTACATCAAGAAAAGACAAGCATTTCACACATAGGCCATCTATACTTCTCACCATCAAAAGGCAGCAGGTGCATAAATACACTTACTTTGTTTTTGTTTACTCCATGTAGTTCTGAGAGCTGAGGTGCATATTTAGATTTTCTCAGACGCATCAAGGTAAGTGCACAAAGGTCACTCTCTCTCTCTCTCACACACAAACACACACACACTCACACACACACATACTATAATATGCTGTTATACTCCATATACAAGCCAGAAACTAAGCTTTTGTTTGCACAGGCCTATCTAAAGGGTTAATGGTGCTACCTGGTGATCAACTGTAAAAATTACAAATTTGACCTCTTCCCAATAGGGAAAACCACCAACAATCAAAAATGCATGATTATATGGTGTCATGGCTTTGCAATCAAAAAATGTCGTTATAATGGAAGTCAATGGGGCAAAAACAGCCACGAACAGTAAATGAGGGAGAAAAAATGTAAATCTGATCCTGCTCAAAAACTAAAAATGCATCAAAGCCAATGTTTTTCCTAATCTTGGACATGCCCAAGACTGTGATAAAAGTAAAAAATTCCAGTCCACAATCACTTTTTATATTGAAAATAAGTAATTTTGTGTGTTTTTCCAAAATCAGTGACATCACTTATGAACTTGGCAATTAAAGGTAAAAATCCTGGATTTTTTATTTTTAGTTTTGATCAGGACTGAGGTTGATTAACAGATTTATGCAAAAAAAATGGTAAAAAAATATTTATCAGATAAATTTTTACAGCAGTTAATTTAGTGGCTGTTTTCATCCCGAACATAACGAAAGGGTAGTGAATTTGAACAATGCACAAGGGTTAAAATTATACATTTTCTCAGTTTAAACATTTGATATGTCATCTATGTTGTATTCTGAATAAAATATTGAAATTTGAAACTTCCACATCATTGCATTCTGTTTTTATTCACAATTTGTACAGTGTCCCAACTTTTTTGGAATCGGGTTTGTATCTTAATAAAATATTATGTATGTAATTTTAATCATTATTGAATAACTGAATTATTCATATGAGTGTGTGGTATGTATGAGTTAAAAAAAATCATGCTTTAAATGTTTCTTCCAATCAATTATTTGTCAAATTTATCAAAAGACTATCATAGTCTTGTTATAGAAATCATGTCCAAAGTATACTTTGCAAGAGCCTGTATAGTTCGGACATGGGACTTACCATTTAACATGTTGATTTATTGATGGGGTGGAGAAACAAAGCAACACCCCGAGCCAGACCAGTTTCTAATTGGTCAAGGCACCCTGATGGGAGGTGTCTGAAAGCCAAGTTTAAAAAATCAGGACACCATAAAATCTCTCTCTTGAAATCTCTTGAACTCTCTCTTGAAAGCTTGCTCGCTCGCTCTGCTCTTCTAATCTTTAGCCATGCTTTTTGTCATCACTTTCTGTGCTCTTTGAGCGCCATGTGCTCTGGCCTACATGCCAGCTGCGACCACAATGAGAAGAAAAGCCACCAAGTCTCTTTATTTTCTTTTTATTATTTTACTTTAGTTTCTTTTCTTTCTGTTGAGATTCGTGGGCTAAGTTAAGTTTGCCAATGCCGTGTCTCCGAGTCCTATCTCGAGCGCCCGTCTAAACTTCAACCAGCCCACAAATCCGCAATTTCAGCCAAGAGCCAACGTCCAAAACGTCACTTCAACGACTACTGAACTCTAAGCCAATCAGCGACTTCGGAGAAACCCTTTTCTGCAATGAAGGATGACAAAAGGGAATCCCTTAAACACAAAAGCAACACAAGTACAAGCCCCAGATTCTTGCTGAACTGGTGTATTTTAATATAAATTTTAGTCTAATTGAGAAACTCAATGCGAGGGTTAAATAAGTGATTGATGGTTGTTCAGGTCTATGCAATTGTATATATTGCTGTAAACGTGGGCTATCACATTTTCATTCTCTTAAACTAATCCTTTCCTCACTTTCTCTCTTTCTGCAACGTGTGAATGTGTGAATGCGTGTGTTCATGTGTTAGATTATTTTGTCTAAGGTTTATATAAATAAAGTCTTATTTATATTTAAAAGAGAAGTATCTTGTGTTTTGTGCTCACAAGTTAATGTCTTTGTAACACAGTTCTTAGATCGGGAAGAAGGAGGCGGGAACCGGCAAACATTCAAACACTTTAATTATAAAACGAACCAACACAAAATAAAAGCGACAGCCCCTCACGGACGACTGCCGCACACAAAACACAAATTAAAAGTCCAGGCCTGATCCTCTCTCGTCTTTCACTGTCGTCACTCCTCCGTTTACCCTTCAGAAGCTCCTCCGTGGGACTCGAGACCGGTGAGTGGCGCAGGTGTCGTTCATTATCATTTACTCCACCGGCCCCGCTCCGTTCCCACGGCTCTCGGCCCCACCCACTCGTCACAGTCTTAATTTGCCAATTTTGTTACTGTGCTATTTAATAGTGTTTTCACTATATTTTCGGATTTTAATATCTAGAGTTTATGTTATACGGCTTGTTCAGTGAATCGCCGTGAAACAGTGAGTCTGTTCAAATTTCTTATAAAATCATTAATGATTCTCGTTGAGCTAAATTGACCTGCATACTGCTGCATCCACTTCAGCTCTGTAGAGATACATGACAATAACAAACATAATCAGATCTGAAGGTTATATTTAACGAATTGAGTACAACATCATGTTTTATCTAAGCAATGTACTGTATATAATGATGTACCAGTTTGTGTGAGTTTGTCGTCTATAGTGTCCTTCAGTTGAGTCAGAGCTCTCCTCAGAGTCTCCAGACTCTCATCAGTCTTCATACTGATCTCAGGACAGTTCCTGGTGTTTCTAGGGCTGCACAGGGACGAGTGAATCTACAGCAGGAGAGAGGAGAAATCCTTCAGCATGGGGAGTGTTATGGTGTCATATACTGCATTATCATTGATCAGAGAGATCATGTTGACTGACCTGTAGGAGGTGGAGGTGATCTTCAGTGTGTGAGAGCTGCTCCAGCTCAGTGTTTCTCATCTTTAGCTCAGTGATCTCCTGCTCCAGCTCTTCAATCAGCTCTTGCTCCTGTTTCTCTGCTGCTTTCTCCTCCTCTGTGTTTCTCTGCTCAACCGGGGCAGTCAACAAATTATTGGCGGTGTTTGCTAAGAGAATAATCTGTGATACTATTGCTCATACATCAGTGTTTTTTAAGTTTCAAAATCTATCTTCTATCTATCTTCAATCCCTTTTAGCAGAAGTATAAACGTCATCCTGCACCATTTGCACTGAATGATTCCTGTTTACAATACAAATATCCAATTACAGTTTGTAGATTTTCTAAATTGAAAAACAAATGAAAAATTTGCAGCACATAATACTTTCAGATTTTTAACTAGAAACATCATAATTTTAATTTTGTATTTCATATTAGGAGTGTATATTTATTTATTATAACTGACAGGTGTGATGATCAGTGGGCTTGAATTTTTACCTCCATCATTAAGGCATGGGCTAAATAATGGATTGAGTTTTTCAGTGAAAGACTGAGCAGTGAAAGAGTAGATATGAGAGCTGGACTCCACATCATAAAAGGAGACCAGACCCTTCTCATAATCCACAAACACACCGACCCGCTGCGGCTTCACTCTCAGAGACAGAAGGACCAGCACAGGCTTTATAGTCATCTCCATTCCTCAGCCACACAGTCCAGTATCCATCACTGGGACTCAGTCTGATCGTTCCCTTCCTGTTAATGGATTCTCCGACCACTCCTAAATCCCAGTCAGTCTTTCCCTTCACCTGCAACTCAAAATAACATCTCCCTGAAGAGAATCCCTCCTTTCCCAAGACACAGTGTCCTTTATCAAATCTCTCTGGTGTGTCTTGGAGTTTCTGTCTAATGTCTCCACATCTCACTTGTTTTCCATCATCAGACAGAATTAGATCAGTTTGAGCTCTATCAGGATCCAGAGCCACATCCACTGAGAAAACACAGAATATGAATCACAATTTAACAAAACACAGATTTTGTGAGGCTGTAGTTTTTATAACCTGGTTTCATGGCATAAATGTACCTGGGTGCACTTTTTAGCGAGACCCATTTTACGTACCTTACTGCACGTTTTGCCGCAGTTTCAAAGAGAAATGTCCACTGAATGGTGCTAAAACACGGGTTCAATACGTAAACCCTGGCACGTTTTTATTACGTTGAAATAGGTATGTTTTGCTGTGTTTTTATTATGTTGCTCCAGGTACGTATTGCGGCGGTTCATAATTCAAATATCCGGGGACCATCACTAAAAATGAATGCTCTATCGTGTTGGAAATATGCCTAACACCAAACCCAACCCTAAACCTACCCGATAGTGTTGCCAAATACAAAACTGATATAAAAACGCATTTGTTGACGCAACCATGCTATTTGAACTTCCTTATATACAGATTTGAACTATTTTGTCGAACTGTAGTTACAGGGATTGGAACCGGAGCTCCTCACCTCTCAAGTACTTCTCCGTCCTCCTTGAGCTACCGAACAAACCTACCGTCTATAAAAACCCATAGATATGAAGCTGGATATGTGTGATGCTAACATTCAAAAGCATCCGTTTTCAAATCTCCCAACATATTATTATTATTTTGAAGTCGTAACATGATATTCATTAAGTAATTGTGCGAAAGTTATGCTTTATTAATCGAAAATCTATACATTTGTGTGAAAAGGAGTAAAAGGCGTCAGAGTTTTATTGCCTCTAGTGTTCATTTATTTTGTAAACTGCAGTAATATGCAGGCTACTTATTGGTATGTATTTCGTGTCTCGATAAAAAGTGCCCCCAGGTAGGTTTATGCCATGAGACCAAGTAGTGTTTTTAATATTGAATCCAGTGTTTAATCAGATTGTAGTGCAGTAATGAGTGTATGAATGTAAACTAGTGTAGTGCAGACAGCACACTGTACCTGCATACTGCTGCATCCACTTCAGCTCTGTAGAGGCACATGATAATAGAAAACATAATCAGATCTGAAGGTTATATTTCAAGAATTGAGAAAATCATCATGTTTCTATCTGATCAGTGTATGTATTGATGTACCAGTTTGTGTGAGTTTGTCGTCTATAGTGTCCTTCAGTTGAGTCAGAGCTCTCCTCAGAGTCTCCAGACTCTCACCAGTCTTCATACTGATCTCAGGACAGTTCCTGGTGTTTCTAGGGCTGCACAGGGACGAGTGAATCTACAGCAGGAGAGAGGAGAAATCCTTCAGCATGGGGAGTGTTATGGTGTCATATACTGCATTATCATTGATCAGAGAGATCATGTTGACTGACCTGTAGGAGGTGGAGGTGATCTTCAGTGTGTGAGAGCTGCTCCAGCTCAGTGTTTCTCATCTTTAGCTCAGTGATCTCCTGCTCCAACTCTTCAATCAGCTCTTGCTCCTGTTTCTCTGCTGCTTTCTGCTGCTCCTCCATCATCTCCAGCAGTTCAGTCTGACATCTCTCAATGGAGCGGATGCGATCAGTGAAGAGCTCGACACGGACTGCTTTCTCCTCCTCTGTGTTTCTCTGGTCAACCAGGACAGTCAACAGATTATTAGCGGTGTTTTCTAAGGGTGTATTCACAAAAGGAAAGTCCGATAGTTCACTTGGTTTGGTCCGGACCAAAGGCAAAAAATGATACATTGTAGCTATTTTTAGCTATTTTGGTTCCTTTTTACACCACACTGTTTGATCTGGTCCGAACCAGCTGAAACGAACCAAAATGCAGTCACGTGACAACATCCGCTTCACTTGTTTGCTAGATGTGTCTTTGAACGCATTCCCTAAACTGCTTTTCGATTGGTCAGAAAGAGCATGCAGGAAAATTCCAACGGTGCTCCTGGAAGTAAACAAAGACAGGAGTAAAATGCAGCAGACAGCACACTGCTATTATGGAGAGACAACTGCACGGGTAGATTCTCCGCACCTTCTCACAACCTCAAGTTTGTCCTCGACCTGCCATGCTAAACTGCAAACTGTCATCAAACACTTCCTCATCCTATAATGCACAGCACAGCTGATTACAGCAGCTGGTTTAGTCCAAAAATGCGCAGTTCTTTTTGCAGTTGGGTCTGTTTGAGGTCGGATCACGTTCTCACCACAAACGAACCGCTCCAGGGTTCGTTTAAAAGCGCACCGAGACTACCTCTTCAAGGAGGTCGCTTGTTTGGTCCGCTTTTGGTGTGCACCCGAGTGCGATTGCTGCATTCTCACCTGCCCAAACAAACCGCACCAAAAGGGAAAACCAACTCTAGTGCAATTCAACCGAACTAAATGATGCAGGTGTGAAAGCACCCTAAGAGAAGAATCTGTATTACTATTGCTAATACATTATTATTATTATATATATTTTTAATCACATATGTGTTTTTAAGGGGTTTCGTAATCCATCAGCTGAAGTATAGACTTCATTCTGCACTATTTGCACTGAATGATTTCTCAAATCATGTGTTTTTCAATCATATTGAGGAGAGGTGTGCTATTACTTTACTAAGTGATCAGGTAATCAAAGTCATGTTGATATTCAGACCAACAGTATGATTACAAGTGTACAACAATACAATAAATAAGAAGTTGATGTTAAGTAACTTACATTATTGACTAATTATTTTCAGTTGCCTTGTTTGTATTTGCTCCGACCCCTGAATATACTAGTTTCAAACAAAGCTGCAACAAACTTTAGCGGTGATTCACTCCTGTTTTTAAATGATTTATTTGAGTGAATAAATCAAAATCCACGCTCCTGAGATGCCCTTTCTCAATAGGGTTGACAGGAGGATCTGGTGGTTGACCATATCAAAAGCAGTGGACAGATCCAGCAAAATAAGTAATAAAGATTTGGAAGCCATTCTTGCAAGTCTTAGGGCTTCAACAACTGAGAGAAAGGCAGTTTCGGTTGAATGTCCACTTATGAAGCAAGATTGGTTGCTGTCCAGGAGGTTGTTCTGTGTGAGAAAGGCTGTGTGATACTTGCCTGCTTATCTTTGAATCTACCTCTTCATATTATTAAATCTTATTTTAGAACTTTACCTTCTCCGTCATCTCTGCAACCATTTTGTTTCTTGTGTTTGTGGTCATGGACACTCAGTGGACCACACCCATTTCCTTGTCAGTTTCCATGTAACTCATTAGTTGATTGGAGTTCAGCTCAGCATATATAGTCCTAAGCTGTTTCTCAACTCCAAGAACGCAAAGAACGGACTTGTGTTCTCGTGGAGACCGGTCTTGCCAAGCTTCCTTGGAAGAATGAACTCGGAAGGACGCGAGGACACAGAACGCACACTTGTGAGGATTGAGATGTACTGCGTTCTTGCTTAACTGACCACAGAGTCTTAGCATAAGCAGCAGCCAATGAACAATAAATATAACATAACATTACAAACAAATGTCATAGCTTATGAAAAGATTTCATACTTTTATAGATATTACTTTCATATAATTGTATATCGTTTTATTTTACAGCGTTGTATGTTTAACTGTTAAGATTCATTTTAATATGCCAATAAAAATATAGACTTTCTCTGGGTCTTATAACTTTATTAAAACTAAGCAAAACAAAACGATACATTTTTACTTTCAACTTCAAGAGCCGACAAGTATTTGCGAAAGTGAGTTTAAAGCTTACAGGCTTTCGGCCGCCCGCAGCGTCTTCTGGGATTTATAACGGCTCGATTGTCTTTTTGTTCTCTTATAAAACAGCATTTTTTATCAGTGTGAATCTAAAAATAGTTCAATCCAAAAGTATTGTTTAGTGTAAAACATGTTGAAGATTAGCCGATAGGCTGTCGATTAATTAAACGATAAGCCGTTTCCTCTAAAAAGCTGTTTATTCAGTGTAGTGGAGCCTCTCCTCCATTGACATCCATTAAAAATGGCCTCTGGTCTACTTTCCGTTAGCATTAGCCGTTACACTTTTTTGGCTAAAGGTTGCAGGCTTGCCTTCTAGTGGCTTTGACATGTAGCTATTCCATCACACACAAATTATTGCTCATTGTTAGTTAATGTATTAAATATAGTGAACAAATGGAGCCCTGTTGTGTTACTGTTTATTTTATATGATAATATTAGACTCTGTTCATAATAATGGCAAGCAAAGCTATTTTGTCTCACTGCAAATTTTAAACTAAACATTTCAGAAATGGTAGGCTACTTGTTTGCACAGTGTGTATTTGACTCTGATGTTCATTTCTAAACTTGGTTACCACCCTTAACCACTCATCTTCCTTTGCAGTTGTGGTCATGTATTCCTTTCTTTGAATAGATCAAAACAAACCACACGGACATGTTTCTTGCGCTGACTAACAAGTTTAGTTTTAAACCCCTCACATGATTGGAAAGCGCTTGTAAAAATAAACTGCTGAGTTTTTTCTTCTTCCCACTTAAACTATTACATTCGTCCTGATCTTCAACATATCAAATATAACCATGAAATTCACACTAAATTCATTAAAGAATTATGTTCAACCTGATCTCATGACAAAACGCACCTGTGGGAACTTTTTCACAAGACGTGAAATACATATCGCCATGTACGTTTTGTGACATATTCGATGTGAAATGTCCACTGAGTGATGCTAAAAGGGTGTTCAGTTTTTTCCCCGGAGCAGATGAACGTATGGTACGTTTCATGTGACGTTGGTTTTGTACGTTTCACCGCAGTTCTGACTTGAAATGTCTGCCGAGTGGCGCTGTAACTCTAATGCACTGTGAGGTTTTAAAATAACTTACCATCTGCACTACACTTAAACCTACGATAGAATGAACAAGAGCGAATTTAATGTAAAAAAGCAACTGCAATCATGCCGTTTTAGCTTGTTTTTCTTATCTTTCTGCTCTTTCATCGTGAGTGATGTTTTCCACAGGATTTGTGAAATAAGTCCAGTTCCGTGCCGGCTGAGCTACCGAGCAAGCTTGTTGTCTTAGGTGTTGTGCCTGTTTTCAACCCCTGCCAAATCACCCCCATTGAAATGGTTACATGATTGCCTAATCCTAACCCCAGCCCCATACCTAACCCTAAACCTACCGATACTAGGTGGGTAGTAATCTGATGTGGATCAGAATTCGGCACAACACCAAAAAGTTAAACATATGGAGCTGTAATCATAACAGTGTAGGAAAACAATTACAAGCGCTTGCTGTTTTACTGCCTCTAGTGTTCACTTCTGTTGGAAACTGCTGTGATATGTACTCATTGGTACGTATTTTACGTCTTGCAAAAAAGTTCCCACAGTTACGTTTTCGCCATAAGATCAGGTAGATTATGTTTCTCTCTCTCTGAACTGAAAGAATGATCAGAAAAAAATGAAAACTATTAACTCAAATATGAAGCAATAAAATCATTTGAAAGCTTTGCCAATCGAAATAGAGAGTTAAACTATATATCATTTAGCGGAGTAGCTTGGTGGATTGATAGTCAGGGTTGATGAGCGTCTGTACACTGGGCTGGGTGTCCAAATTGCTCCGTTTCATCTCTTCGTAAACTGAGTCCGAGTGTGGATTTGGTCTGTATTTCTTGTTCCCCCAACACCCCTTCACCTGAGGATGACAAAAAGAAATTACTCATTTAAAAATATATCAAATCTTCTTCAGCTTCCACAATGACTGAGAAAACAATGTTCCAGGGGCGCAGTAAAGGGGGTTAAATGGGGAGTGATTCAAGGGGACACCAGGAACAAGGTTTAGAGCCAGTGAGAAGATCAAAAGGACATTTTATTTGGAAGAGAGACACAGAGGAACACGGCACTTGTGAAGCTGTTCACAAATATCGTGTTTGTGGTGCATGACTGCTAGCGGCGCATACTGCGAAATACGTCAATGACCAGTCAGACATAACAGCAATTTTGTGGTTAGATGAAAAGATGGGTTGTTTTTCGATCTGTTGCTGAATATTTTTAACTCTATGCTTCTCAAATGAAAAACTATATAAATCTTTCGGTTATAGAATGTGAGCTGTGCATTAGTGGGCATTAGGTGGTTCAGCTATTAAAAGACACCCGTAGCACTTTTTGCATCTAGGTCAGTGTGAGAATAAGCTTTTCTGAGTGTGTAATGCTGATATACTCTCAACAAGACTCAACAAATCCATTTATTTTTTCACTTCAGGATTCATGAAGCCAAAATTAACTAAAAGCTCATATAATTTTCTATTATCGGCGGTTCATCTATTTATTCGCACTTTTTGCTTAATGTCAAAAACAATTAATAGTTTGAGAACAAAGCTTTTGACTTTTGAGCAACATTTCAAAAGTTTTCAGTGGTCTGAAAACACGCCATAATTAATTTTACATGTATAGCTTTAACTTATTTGGACAAACACAAGTGTTTGAAACAGAAAAACATCCCAGAGTGAATTAATTGCAATACAATTAGACAGCAACAGATTTTCAACAACAAATCAAACCACAAAAACTATCAAAAGCGGCACATTGCATGTTTACACATAACATACCTCTGTAATGCATTTCAGATAGATGCATAATGTTGTTTATAAGTTTAGTTTTTATTTTTGATTTGTGCTTTTCAAAACTGATTTGTGTGTGTGTATTTATGCTTACCTTCAGAATCACAAAGATGAAACCAGAGATGCACAGTAGCAACAAGACCGCACACAAAATGAGAAAGATCTTCATATGATGATGAATATCTTCTGGGCACACTTTTTCATCATCTTTTCCTTCTACTTCTCCAGTTTCATTTGTTTTTTTATCGACTGATTCTTCTATGATAGAATAGAAAATCAAGGCCAGATAATTAGAGCTATCATCTGTGCTGTTTTTCATTCAATATTAATTAGAAAATGACTGTACTTCTCAATCTCTGCATCAGAATAGAAGTTGCATTAACATAGTTTACATACTAAATACTCAACTACATGTTTTACATTCGTATAGACAGCAATAATCTCATGTTTGATAATACAATTAGGTAACACTTTATTTGGATAGTCCACTTTAGACATTCTACTAACAGTAAGTAACTTTACTACAACATGTCGATTAGCAGTCATTAGAGTATTAGTAGACTTTCTGCTTAATATCTTCTAACACTTTATTTCGATAGGTCCACAACATACAACATACTGACTCTGAGAAACTTTACAAGTATGTCAACTTATTCTACTAACCAGAAACCTACCCTACTGAGAGTTAGTAGACATGTAGTTGTAAATTAATGATAATTCGTTGACATTTAGTTTACTTTACTTTTACTTTGTCCTTTAGCAGACGCTTTTATCCAAAGCGACTTACAAATAAGAAAAAGTATTTAAAACTATATAAATACTATATATACACATTTAAGAAAATAAAGAAATTAAATAAAAATGACAAATTTCAAAACGTTTAAATGAAAATTAATTAATTAAAAATGATTAAAACAACAAAAAGGTTTGAGTATAATAATGATTCTAACATGACACTAAGCCAAACACCCATATATATATATATATATATATATATATTATTTCATTTGCATGTAGTATGTTGAAGTAACGTTACTAAAATAACTCAAATTAAATAAAACTAAAACTTAAGAAAATACCTATAAAGACATAGTAAATGAATTGAACAAAAATTAAAATAGATAATAAATCAAATGGCCGTAGTTTATCAGTATTCCTAAATTAATATCACTTCCAAACACACTTGCTAACAAACAACAACTTACTTATAGATAGTAAGAATTGGTTATAAAAACAGAAGGAAAATAGCAGTAAGAAATAAGATAAATAAAAAGCGATACTTATTAGGGATGAGCGAGTACAGCATTATCTGTATCTGTATCTGTATCTGTTAACCATATGAATTATCTGTATCTGTATCTGTACTCGGACTGGGCGGGGCCTAACCCGGAAGTGGGCGGGATTTAACCTGGAAGTGGGTCGAGTTGTCTTGAAATGGGCGGGGCTTTAACCAGTATGTTATTTTAAGCATGCAATTGATATGGGTTGATCAGAAATTGTTATATTTATTGCTGATTAGAAAACTATTTACATGACAGCATCAGCATTGAGCTTCAGATCAATGGTTTTGATCACGATAACAAACAAACTATATACAGAACAAGTTTTGCAACAATGAATACAACACATGCGGTTGCAATTATGAAGTAAAATGTAATGAACAAGAGTTTTCATCTCAACATAACTTTCTTTTTTTAACTTTTAATTTTTTTATGATCAGTGTGAATTTTTTTTTTGGTTCTTTTTTATTTATTTTTTACACCAGGTATGTGTGTGTGTAGCTAATTAATTTGTAATATAGTTTTATACCACTACTTTTTTTTTTTAATGAAATACAGCAAGAAAGTGTCAGACACTCTCTTGGTTTAAAAGGTTTAAAAAAGAAAAAAGAAAATCTCCGACAGGGAGAGACGCGAGTCGCATTCTACCAAGCACCACGTCTGAACAAACCCCACGTTTACCAAAACTCTACTGGTTAATAAGTAAGTACTACAAACCAAAGTAAAAAACAAACCTGAAGCTGAAGAAACGTTAACGGAAAAAACCCGCGAACCTGAGTGACTGAGGGAGAGACAGAGAGAGAGCGCGCTGTTCTCTTCTCAGTGTTCTGTGTGTGAGTGAGCAGAGCGGGACACAGCAACACAATAGGGTCGTTCACATATCGCGCTAAAACGCGTGGAAAACGCTAGGCGCTGCTTTCTCCTTTTTCCAAGGCGCCGGGCGGTTGCGCTCGGGCGGTTGCGCTCTGGGCGTTTGTCGTTGCTAAGCAACCATCAGCTGCGCTCTCCGTTACAAGAAGGTGCGGTGCGCTTGCGGCATTCTGAAAAGTTGAGATGTTTTTATCTCGATGCGTCGGCGCGCCTGGAAAAAACGACCGCGTCGCTTCCATTATGGTAGCGCATACCGCGCTTCTACATTTGAAATAACGAACTTGAGCGCAAAAGACGCGATATGTGAGCGGCCCCTAAACCTGTATGTGTGTAGAGAGGGCGCTGTGACTAGCCTATCACAGAACGCAGACACAGTCAGCTACCCAATGAGAATGTTTATTCAATCCGAGCACAGATATTGACTATTACTCGTATGATACTCGTACCGGCAAAAGTGCTTTATCCGTACCGGATACTCGTTTCAGCCGAGTATCCGGCTCAACTCTAATACTTATATCCTTTTGGCGGTGTCCCTGCCCGGTTGAGAGTCGATGGTCTTTACAAAGATGGTCTTTAGTTACAAAGTTACTTATGTCTAAAGTGGACTATCGAAAATTATCAATAATTAAAATTAGTTGCATGAAGTGTAAGACACACTTACCTATCCATAACCATGTGACTGTTCCAACAGTTTTTTTGTCTTCCAAATTAAACTCACACCAGTAAAACCCATTGTCTGTGGCACTTAAATTTAATATGGTGACATTAAAGTTGGGAAATGTTCCATTTACTTTGACTTTGTCCCTACACCATTTTGATTTTGAGGGATTTACATTTTTCTAACTCATAGTAGTTATATTATACTATGAATATAATCAATATGTGATGATTTTTATGGGATTGTTTATTAAAGTTTAATTACAGTGCTTGCTGGGAGTATAATGCTATGAGCTGTAACTGATGTGTTTTTTGATACATTGTGGAATGGTGTGTGTGTAAGTAGCCTTGTGTGCAGAGAAAAACCACAGAGGGGCAGTTTGAAGAAGCTACAAGCACATAGAAAACAAAGAAGTACACACTGTGAGAACATTCTGTACCAAGGTGAAGTGGGAAAATACCCCCACACACATACATAACAGTTGAGTGTTTGGTATCAGTTGATAAGGGAGCAGAAACTGAAGGGGGGAGAGAGTCACATGTTGTTTTGCAGGAGCTGGAGAACAAAGAAGGAGATGCTGGTTGGGCGGTTCTGGCCAGAGAAAATGACACAAGTCGACACATATCTATAAATATGTTGTGAAATATTGCCCTGGTGTTGTTTCTCTGTGAGACGTTGGTCTGAGAGACAACCCAGCGCGCTGCGCTGTTCTGATCAATAAATTTCAATACTTTGACTTTTGAAGCCTCCTTCTATTTTTGAACACGCAGGACAATTTGAAGTCCAACAATTTAGGGCTAAAATACCCATCTTTGTAATAGTAGAAGACTTCCTGGTTATTTTTACTTGCTCCTACTTGTTTGTACAGGTACACCCCATCTTGAGGAGTTTTATCAGCAGCGCACTGGATGATGATCTTATTCCCAACAGCTCCAATTATAGATGTAACTGTGTTTGAGAAAAACAACTAATGAGATCTTCAACACTTAAATGCACTGATGAATATTCATGCTATAGTGCATCAGATTTTTTTTGTAGCAGACTGCACAAACATGTTAAAACATACAAATAAAGTATTATTTAAAGCATTTCCTTTACATGAGTGGGCTTAATTGTCTTTTCTTAACTAATGCAACATTTGTATATAACATTTTCTATTGCAGGATCTAGCATCCATGAAAGTAACATTTTTAAAAGTTGAAATGGAAAGCAAAACATGCATATACATATTCATACCTTGCAGCATTGAGTCTGCCCATGAAGTGCTTCTTAAACAGATACCGATCAATAGAAAACTGTATCTCACAACACACGCCATCTTCACAGCTCAGTGTGACTAGTTTCTGCTGAAGAACATCTTGTGGAAGTGGAAGTGGTTGTCTTTTGGTGGAAGTGGTGGAAACTTTTTTTTCTGTGTGTGTCAATAAAGTTGAGAACTCAGGGGTTTTGCATTGTAATTGCAGCATGTTAGCTTGCGCTTAGAATATAGATATATAATATAGAATATTCTCAAATGACAGCTTACAAAACAGCTAATGGTTAATGATAAAATTGCTTTTCAGGACATTTAAATGCTTTTTAGTCTATACCTGAATGCATAAACTCTCCTATTTATTTATTTCTTTAATTGTCTATTTACAAAGAGCTTGATTGACAGGTGATCTGACTAATCAGAACGCGGACATTATTTGCCATCGCTGCAATCCGACATCTTGCCCAACATCTACGGCTGGTCTCCATAGAAATCCATGTTAAAACGGGGTAAAAACAAATCGACTGAATTGAAACTTTTTCAATATAACAACATAAATATGTGAGGAGCTGGCAAATATTTTTTTTTAAATAAATGTTGTTTTTGTGCTGCTAACAGGACCCACGGCTGCAAACTCTGTATGCAGCAAAGTTTCAGGAGTGATATCCCTCAAATAAACACGAGATTGATTCACTTTCCAAATACCTTGTTTGCAGTCAGGGTAAGTTCTTTAGCTAAATTCATTGCCTCAATGGCAGGCGAGTATTTCAATTTATAAAAAAAAAATTGCTCCTCTTTATAACATGAGGATCACGTAACATTGTGTTTTTCTGTTTATACCTCTTGCTATATCATCTAAACCAGTACAGTACGGACTTTCCTTCATCTCATCTGTTCTCTTTGTTTTCAGTCACTCCTGACACTTTGCTGCACACAAGGTTTGTGTACAAGGGTCAGCAGCACGTAAAGCAAAACTTTTATTCAAATTCTGAATTGTTTACAGCCTATAGACAGCGAGTAGCGCTTCTATATAAATCACTATAAAGCTGTCACTCACTTCAATTTATTGCAATATCACAATGTTTCGTTAATCAATGAAGCTCTCTGAATGGAAATAATATCTTATTTACATCGTCATACAGTCTCACGCTGAATGCTTGTGGCAGCCCTGGATTATCTATTTATATCTGTCTTATATTAACCATTTGCACACACAAGCATTATCCGATCGGCTCCTGTCGACCGCAGACGCAGGTTTACAAGCCACTTTTTTCCTGCGTTTTTCTGTCAATTTCTTGATTTTTCCCTTTATGAACAACACATTTTCCTACACGATGAAAGCTCCTTGTGTTTTCTCGGTTTGGCCGATTTGAACATTCATAAACAGCGCAAAACACAGGCATCTTGAGTTTCTGCAACTGATTCCTATGGAGAAAAATCACTTCCTGCCCTCCAGCTGCATTTCACAGCAATGACGTCATGTGCAAACGACACGCGGCGCAGTGATGACGTCATGTGCAAACGACACGCGGCACAGTGATGACGTCATGTGCAAACGACACGCGGCGCAGTGATGACGTCATGTGCAAACGACACGCAGCACAGTGATGAGGGCTGAGGGAGGTCTAGCAGGCAGAGGGGGACATCACTGGGTTATCCATTGTGCCAGTGGATTGGCAATCTGCTCGCCACACGAGGCAGCATCACGTGTTGATTGCAGACGCGTCTGTATATTAATCGGCCTAATTTGCAGCACAATCGGCCGATGCCGATTAATAAAAAAAAATCCAAAAATCGGCCCATTGATCAGAGGAGAAAACAATAATGTACAGTATGTGGAAAATAATGTGTTATTTAAAATAATATTGTGAAAATAATGTGTATTGCTGAACGTTACCGTTTCCGCCAACGGAGCTAACGTGCGGGCGAGACCACAGACCAGTATGTCCCTGAACTACGTGAACTGGCTGCCACCTGCGAATTCGGTATGATGGAGGACGAGATGATACGCGATCAGCTGGTCAAAAAGACTAATTCATCTCGCATCAGAGAACAGCTGCTGCTGGAAGTGCCACTCGACCTTCGAAAAGCCGTGACTGTCGCCCAGCACATTGAAACTACTACAGCGGAGGCTAAAGTGACACTGACATGAATGCATTTAGCCTGCAGTTACAAATGCAGAAATAATGTTTTAATAAATAAGTTAAATGTTGAATACTAGTTTTAAATTATTAAAAAATTTTAAATAAATCAAAAGATTCTTTAAATGTGAAATTAAAACAGCCAGTAGGTGTCAGCAAGTCACTGTTAAGAGAGTCATTTAGATTGAACCGAATCATTTCAACAGTTGATTCATTCAAGAACGAAACACCGTCATGTTGCTCAGAGACACAAAACTGTGTATGGTGGCTGTGTTTGGAATTATTTTTGTTGTCGAAATAGACCAAAAACAGGCAATATGGTGTAAAACGCAAGTCTCTTAATTAACTTTTTTTTTTTTAAACAAAATCTACAGGCCTAAGTAATCATGCTGATTTGTGAAGAAAAAACGGCACTCTTTGTGTGATGTTGATTTACTATATGAAATTATATTAATGTATACATTTTCTGCCCCTATATCTTCAATTTTGTGATCATTCTAAACGCATTTTAACAGTGAAAGAAAGCACTCTAAATGCACGCACACTAGTCTAATCTACTAGATTTCACGGCACACTGTAAAGAGTGTTTTGTTTGGTTTTTGGCAAAATACTGATAATGTCAAATCGCACATTGTTAAAACAACAATTACTATATTATCGCAGACGATATTGCACACCCTACACCACTGTCATTTTGGCTAATTTGTGCAAAACCTTTTGCTAAACTGTCAGCTTAATTTTAACCACCAATGCAATGATGCAAGCAGGGCCGGATTATCCAATGGGCATTATGGGCACGGGCCCAGGGGCCCATGCGCACTTAGTGCAACTAGCGCGCTTATTGGCAAAAGCTATTTGCTGTAACTCTGCGCACCAATGCCTGGTTGACGGTCAAGAATAAATAAAGACACAATCATTTCAGCGGCCTCAGTGGTGTAGGCAGTAGAGCATCAGATTAACCAACTCTTTTGATGTGATCGACGCTAGATTGAATCCGCATTTTGCAGAGCTGTGTACAATCACTTTCGCTCTACGGGACTCATTCATGAAACATGAGCAGAATTAACTTATGTGTAAATCGTTTATAAAGCCGTTCTGACATAGACTAAACTTTGGAATTCACGACAATTTTCTATTTTCAAAATGTTAGTGGTTAGTACGCCTGCTCTTTGTGTAAATATGGGCGTAAAACATTCTGTGTTCTTTTTGGCAACCTGATGGCACTGTGTTTTGATGCACTGACACATTTTATAAGTTTAGAAGTAATTATAAGTTATTATTAATAATATACTTCCGTGGATATTCTAGGGATGGGCAACTGGTGGCCAACTGTCTTTTAGCACGGCCCGCTGGATCATATCTGACTCAGATGATCAATTTTAAAACATTTAAAAGGTAAGTAAAGATTTATTTCACTTTAAGATATTAATACTATCTCTAACCAGGAGAGGCTGCTATTTCCAGCTGCTCTCTGTATTAATAACATTAGTAGGACAGAAACTCTAATAAAAAATTAACTAACATTAGCAAATAATAAATGAAAAACTGACTATGAAATCAGTATTTTCAAGTCAATATGGTAAACAGAGTATCTTTTTATCAAGTTCAATGGGATACCTATATATATGTTTGGATCATTTGAAAACCTCTATTTTTATTTAAATCGCCATCACACCGCTGAGCACAAACAACGGGGACGCCAGAGTTGCACTTGGCTCAGATTTCAAAGGAAAGATTCACAGTCAACAAAACAAACAAAAGTCAGCTCTGCTGTTTTGTGTTCTCTGCAGTTACCGGGAAACCGCTATATTCTCACCGTTCAAAAGCAAAAGATCATATTTTTAAATGTGAACCGGACCCCGGTGGATCGACAAGAAGCTATGCTTTATAAAAATATAAACAAATAATACATCATTTTATTTCATATTATAATTGATTAATAATAATTGTTTAAATTAAAATAATAATTGATACTTTTTTTTGACTCATCCCTTTTTCTTAAAAAAAAGTTTAAAGGCTGAATTGTAAACTACATGTCTTAAAATGTCTTTCGTTTAATAAAAAAAATCCTGCAGATACCCAGTTATTTTATGGTACCATTTGGAATTTATTTATTTTTGAATAAGCCCTTTTTAACTGTCCTCAGTTGCTTTGCCACTAATAAAAATAGGACCCTGTACATTTGTTTGTTGCAAATATGCAGACAATGAATTTGAGATGTTCACATTGGCTTGTTAGGGTAATATTGCTGTCATTTGACCAC
The DNA here is from genome assembly GCA_027564155.1 of Gymnocypris eckloni scoliostomus. NCBI lineage: Eukaryota > Metazoa > Chordata > Actinopteri > Cypriniformes > Cyprinidae > Gymnocypris > Gymnocypris eckloni. The sequence continues at coordinate 13,286,203 of CM050419.1, forward strand.
AAAGTTTCCTTTCTGAACTCGAATAAATGCACAAGTTTTATAGTTCATAAAATCTTTAAAAACACATTGCATTAATTATACTTTAATTTCCTTCAATAAAAAGGAAATTGAGTAAGACTGTGTAAAAGATTAGTAATCTGGCCCCTTGGTATAAAGGAGCAACAAATGCTGGCCCTCGTCATTATCAAAGCTGCTCTTCCCAGCTATAACCTGTCAGTGTAAATCCTGTATAAGATAGAGGTGTTTCCAATAAATAGTACACTATATTTTAAAACCTTGATTGTGCACATGTGTGTGTGTGGAGGGGGGGGAGCTCGACAAGACATTGTGCACAGGGGCCTTTGTATTCTTAGTCCGGGCCTGGATGCAAGTATTTAACTTACCTCTACATGCTTGTGAAGGGGTGATGTCGAGATGTTATAAACTGCTAGTTCGGTCTCCCGAGGCAAACACAGCTTCCAATGCACAAAAGAGCATAAATATGGCCAGGGGTTCACTTCATTTCTTTCGTGTTCAACTTCAGCAGAATATGACGCCCGTCTTGTCCGTCTCCATCTTTCTTGTGATTTTAGCACCAGTTTGTTCTTGTGCCCATTATTTGATGCAGTAGTTTCCAGGGAGCGATTTTTTTAATTTATTTTTTACTCTGTAATTAATGTGTTTTAAAATGTAGCGAAGTACAACACTTCAAACAAAATATACTTAAGTAAAAGTAAAATGGCCAGATTTTAAAGAATGACACTCAATTACAGTAACGTGAGTAAATGTAATTCATTACTTTCCACCTCTGCAACAAAGCAATATGATATAAAAACTCTTAAAATAGACAAATGAGTCACAAAAAAATAAAAAGAAGAAGAGAGGGCACACAAATAAAGATACAAGTATATTAAGGAAGAATCTTGATCATGGCACAAATTCTAGATGTTTTTATAGCTTTCATGTTAACAGACGTTGAAATTGTATTTAAATACAACTTCAGTTCTTGTTAGAAGACGTTAAAATGAGGTTTACAATTAGTTTATTCACATTTATGGACATAAAACTTATAAATGTACAAGACGTATCAATGTCACTTTTACATTTCTGCAAAAACTGCTTGACAGGATAAAACTTGTGAATTATTTTACAAGATATTTCTTTAACTTTATTTGTTAAGAAAAATAAGCAACATTCATCATACAAATGAGCACACCTGACCTGAGCAAATGCACTTGACTTTATACACTCCATTACTGCCACCTAGTGCACTAAACATCACACTCATTACAATGTTTGTAGTGTGTTCCGGGGAATAAATCGCACAATATATATTCAGACCTAGTGGAGTAATAATAATAATATTGTAAATGTGTAAAATTGTATAAGCTCATTCTAACTTAGTGTCATAGTCACTACTAGACTGAAAACAGATAAAGTTAGCAGGATAGCAGATAGCGCTACGTCTCACTTCAAAACACAATATTTTTACACTTTTCTGAATAATTAGCTGTCAGGGTCTTTGTGAAAACGATATGAAAGGTGAGATTATTTACTGTCACACTGATAGTTTTTGCAGTGGATTGTCCAACATTGTGCTCTTTTATATAAAAGGGTTTTTGAATAGAATATAATGTTTTTGGATTAAGTCTGAGTCACAGGTCTCTGCAGTGGTGGCTCTAGGATTGTTTTTTTGGGGGTGCTAAGGGGGATTGCGTGGGGGCTTAACAGTTCAGAGGGGGTGCTAAAAACAAATTAAATAGAGAGATAGTAATGAATGCCTTAACTATAGCTATCTGTTTTTTATATAAAGCAGCTTCGAAAAAGGCATATTTAACTTTTTTCCTGTGGTATTAAACTTCTCATATGTCACTGTTATGAATATAACTTCTAATGCCAACAGCCAAATATGACTCTTACAAAGACATATAATTTATGAATGAATATAGAAAATAAAGTTTTTTTTGTTTTTTTTTCATTGTTTTATTTTATTTATTTAAGTTATCTTTATTTTTATTTATTTTTTAAACATGTCAGGTAATTTTTTCAAGTGTCAGTCACTCTCAACGCCAAATGTTAGGGAAACATGGTAAATTCTAACCATTTACAATAGATCGTGCCGACAATTCATAAAACTATTTCCACATGGGCACACATTGCGGGTGATAACCTCCCCGTGCTGATTTGCATCGTGTCATGTGTAATTGATAGCCAGAGATATTGTCAAAAGCATCAACAATTTGCAATATTAAGAGGGTTTAGCATTTCCAATTAATGTAAGCCAGTTACACTTATTATTAGGCCTCAGGGCCGCTGCTGGCCAAATGGGTGCCATAAGCAGGATTGTATTGTTGTGCCCCCTCCCTCAAATATTATGGACATTTGAAATAAAAAAACACCTACTATAGGGGTCAAAATAGACCTTTACTAAAATATAACAATAAATACATAAATTGTATTACTTACAAATGACAATTGTAGCACTAGACAGTTACCTATGGCTATGATTGTATTAATACAGTTGTCTGATTGAGTTTATGGTCTCAAGCATTCAGGAATCATGCAAAAGAAAATGAAGCAGTTTTACTACGAAAATCATGGTTCATATTTGTAAGGGTTGTGTAGTAAAAATACCAGTTTAATATGGAGCTATTGTTTCAGCTCCGGGAATTAGTTATTAAATATTTAATATGCTCGATTAAGCCCTATTAATATTTCTTTACAGTTTACACCTTATTAAGTGCTTGTCCAGCAATCACTAAAAGTACATTCTGTTAATCTCAATTAAAATCTCTTACATTCCCCGTGGCCCCAGGTAACGATACACGAGATTAATAATTTCTAGTTTAGAGCTAGGTTGCGTTATCTTTAGGGCAACTAAGGATAAAAATACTTATAATCACATTCCAGAGACAATTCTTTATGAAATGAAAAACGATTTATTCGTGATACTGCTATTCTAACATAAATGGATTAACTGAGAAGACATAGACATACACACACATAGGCATACGAGAGTTTTGAGGGTAACTGTGGGTGAAAGAATACCATTCTTTCTACTTCATAGCTTAACTAACCAGGAAAAGATCACGAACAAATACGTATGTTTTGTTACTGCATTCAGATCATATTTTAACCAGTTCAGTCAGGATTAGGAATTCAGTTTGTACTTGCTTGGATGGGTTTAAAGCAGGCTCGATGCGTTGGTTTCGTTTCCCGTGAGTACTTTGTTTCGCGTCCACGTGTTCAGCTCGGGCTCCTTCGGTTGTTCTCGTGTGGAGATTTGAGATGGCTGCGTGATCGTCACCGGAAAGCTCCCTCTGCAATCGCCGAATTCGTGGCTCCGTTACGGCTTTGGCACAGTCTTAGACCCATAAATGGTTGGTTTCAAGGCGGTCGAGCGGACGGTAGCGTTGTAGGCGTAGTCAGCAAAACGGGAAGCGTAGCTTCAGAGATGTTCAAGCCATGTTCAAGAGAGTCAGAGCGCCAGAAGAAGAAGAGAGCGCCGCTGCCGCTTTTAAACAGTCCGTTTTTGGACATCCCCAAAGGCGGCTGGTCCAATCAGAGCGTCGGTACGGGCGGAGCCCCGCCTGCAACTGGTTTTGCAAGGCATTTTCAATGGAGAAAAGAATAACTTTTGATCCCTGTATTAAAACTTTTATCAAGTTTACACATTTATAATATCACCACATTCGTTATCGTACTGATTCATGAAATTTTGCAACCATTCATAAAAGTCTAAACACTACCTAAACATTCCAGCTTAAAGTATGATTAGAAATCAGCCCACGTTTTCCTAACTTAATATTCATATTCCACAAGCATATGAGAGAAAGAGTACACATTAATATCCATATATTTCTTTGTGGATGCTTTGAAAGTCATGAAATGAGCGAATGTCTTTGAGAAGCATTCTCACATTCCTTTGTTCCACAACAGGAAGAAAACGCTGGCGCTGAGGCGGAGGAGGGGCTTTTAGAGGGCTGCTGATTCTTTAGCTGCCCCCCCCCTTCTGGTGACTTGTAGAGTTGAATTCCTGCCGATATATCTTACAGTTGTGATGTCCATATTTTTTATGTTGAAGAAATTATAGAGGCTGTGACATCTATAACAAAAAGTTGGCCAACATTAAAGATTAAGAGGATATTTGAATTAAAGTTTCGGTCAAAAGCATATTAAACAAGTATATGATCGTCCTGTAAGTGTAACAGCAGCAATTACCAGGCCTTTGTCTTGCTTTGCAGCCATTTATAATAACATGTAATGTACATAAATGGTTTATTTTGTATTAGCCAACATAACGTAGTCTATTTTAACAGTGTTGTTCGATGAAACCGTATAATTATTAATTAACCAATCATTATTGCAGCATTGTTTTTATATAATGCATTTTAAGTTATTTTAAAGGCTGTTGATGGCTTAGTTCTGTTTTTATAACACAAAAATTATTGTCTTAATACTTCTTTGTAAATTATTATTTGAAGTAGCCTAATAAAACCATGGTTAATTTCCTGTTACCGTGGCTACAAGAACAATGATTTTTGGTTTTATTCGTGTTAAAACCATGGGTAATTTTCGTAAGGGAACATGAAAACTCAGAGAAAATATTAAATTAGTTTGTGGGGTGAAATTATTTCCAACATTTAAACACGTCAACAGCCAAAAAAGTTTCACAGGATTATGAAGTGATGCATGGGCTTCGTTTTCCGATTGTTTTCCGATATGTCAGATTGCTGATATATATTTTCACGGGCATAAATGTCCATCAATTATGATCATCTACATTCAGCCGCGAACATGATGCGAGCAGTCGCGGGCGCCGATGTGGGAATGGTATTTTTTTCTTTTTGAGCAACTAGGATGGTGATATATTGATTTATACAATGAATTATAGGAATATAATTATTATTATTAACACTGCAGTCATCAATTAAAATTCACATACATTTCTTTTCATGTTTTCCACTATAGGAGCCACAATAGAAATAATATAGCTGCAAGCAGCGATGGCGGGCCCAAGCAGAGTGCAAACGCCCCCCGGTCATCAGGAATACTGTGCTCAGCGGGCACATGCATTACAGTAACACTCTAGCAGTTTGGATTTAAGGGATACATTAATGAAAGGGTTAATCCGAGCCATCAAGACACACACACACACACACACACACACACACACACACACACACACACAAGTAACAATATATACAACTTTTCAATAAGTTTTAGCTTTTAACATTATACTTTCAATAAAGTTTCAGTTATTAGCATTAACTATATTAATTAACATGAACAATAATTATACAACATTTATTAATGTTAGTCACTCTCTACCCTCTCTCACACACACACACACACACACACACACACACAGAGAGAACAATATATTAAACTTTTGTAACAAACCGTTTTCAATAAGATTTTAGCTTTTAACATTATATTATCTGAACTGTAAATCATGTCATTTATGGCTCAATATGATACCATAGACATTGTCCAACCCCACCCACCCCTCCCTCATACGGTGTTGATTTGACTTGTGCATCTCTTAAAAAGGGTCATAAATTGCCTTAGAAAGATTTTGCAGATACATTGTAAATAATGAAATAAACTCCCTTCCTTGATATTTGTGTATTAAAAAGTATTTGATTGACATTTAGACACCTATCTGATTATATATGCATGTATGTATGTATATATATGTATGTATGTATGTATGTATATATATATATATATATATGTGTATGTATATGTGTGTGTATATGTGTGTGTTCTTTTTATTTGGGCTAGTTAAATACATTTTCGGGATACCAAAATCTGAAACCAGGGATTTTGAAATTTTGCAAGCCCTTGTCCTGTGAATTAACATGTACATTAATATTTTTAATGTTAGTATTACCCAACATTACAAAAATATTAATAAATGATTAAAAAATATAATGTTCCTTTTTAGTTCATGTTAGTTAATGCATTAATTAATGTTAACCAGAGAGAACTTCATGTAAATTGCTGAGAACACTTTTTATGATCTATAAGTATTTTTTTTACAAATATTTGAATGGCCTTATTGTAAATTGTTGACAACAATTTTATGATACATAATCATTAAAAAATGTAGTTGTCTACAAGCATTTGTGAAACAATTATATAAAACTATATTACCAATAAAATACATATGAACTTATTTTCTGTATATGTTTCTTATTATGTTTAATTGAACTGAGCAGTAAAGGGTCATAATTAAACTATTTCTTATACTATCAGTGAGACATTTTAGGAAACATAAAAGTTGTAATGATTTTTCCTTTAAATATTTGTAAAAAAATATGTTGATGCTCTATAGGCACTTCAACAATAATTATGTAAAAGTATACTGACAGTACAGAATGATTATATGTATTATATTTAACTCATACACAGAGAGTCAGATCATGCAGCTCATCAGGATTAAGGTTATGCCTTCATCTGGTGTTCATCCTCAGTATTACAGGCTTCACCTTTTACCTATTATCAGTGATAGCTTACATTTTAATAACTGTACTATGATTTATTAGGTAAGAATTAGTAAATAGTCAGTTCATCCTCTATAAAGCATTGTCCCAACAATAATAGTCATCGGTAAGCAGTTTATAAATTCAGCTATAAATGTTTTTTTCTTGAGCATATATATATAATGTTTGATAATTGTATTTTCATACTTTATTAATGATCAATTTATCATTTCTAAATCATTACGTTGTTTACAAACCAGTTATTTATGAGTTGTCAGTGGTTCATAGGATCATTTAGAAAGTGTAAGTAAATGATTAATAAACTATTTAAATGTACATTTATAAATATTATTTAGACACATAATAATAATTTCTCAGTTTTAATAAATGCTTTATTAACATATTCCTGCAGTAATTCATGATTAAGTCAGGTATTAAAACACGTAGCAGTTGCCAGCCATCTATTTGTGTGAGCTCATCTAAAGTGAGGACTATTTTTACATTATAAAGCATTAATAAACAGATTTAAAGGATCATTTGTCTCCCAAAAAGAGAAGTTAAACAAACACAAGGACTACAGAACTCCGAAATATTTTTTTCAAGATGCAAAAAATGAAAATGTACACTTGATAAAAAATGAAAAATAAAACTTGACCATTTCATTGAAAATAAATAAATAAAATTGTACAGTTGCATTTTTTTTTTGCATCTTGAAATAAATATTTCTGAGTTCTGTATAGGGGTTGTAACGATATACCGGTATGACGGTATCCTAGAGCTGCACAATTAATCGTTAAAAGATCGCGATCTCGATTCGACCCCCCACGCGATCTTAATCCAGCATTTATACGATTCAGACAATTTTATTTTCAAGGACAGGAGACAAGCATAACTCGTCTGATCTCGAGATAACACGCAATCACTCACAGCGGGCGTGATGACGTCTGACGTCACATGCGGTTTTGCGCGGGCAGCGGTCAGATGTGCTTGTTACCTGCACCAGAACAGTGGATGCGAGTCATGCGTAGGGTTGGTACCGAAACCCAGTACCAACATCACACCGGTACCTATGGAACCGGTATGTACCGAACCGAATCAGAACGCAGATTACGGTGCCATGCCTGAGCGATCGGTTTAAATATTTGTCCTTTGTTTCTCCGAAACGGACGTAAGAAGCATCATCACCGGCACCACACGTGCAAAATAATTTCCTGACTGAGAAAATGGACATGAACTCAATTCGGAAAGCTCTAATAATACAAGTCCAATAAATCTTTATAGTAACGCGAGTGTGCGGTTTTCACATTCTGATTTAAAAGCACAACTCAGGGAATGAGAGCATCCGAGGAGCGCGTGAATGCAGTGATTACACTTGCTCTGACGACAGCAGCTAGCCTTTCATTAACTAGCTAAGCTACTACTACTCCATGGGCTACTAATACATCGATTAGCAATGGATTATAAATTATGAAAATACCAGTGATGGCACAGATAAACTATGCATTTTCGTAGTCGAGTGTACTTCTCCATATCACGGTGGAAAAAGAGTTTGCTACTTCTGTGACTGGATCTGTGGGTTTTCTGTGCGAGGGCGCCCTCTAGTGTCCAGTATGAATTAAAAACACATCACCCCCCGGTTTCACAGACCAGGCTTGAGCCTAGTGCTAGACTAAAATGTAACTCTTAGCTGTTTTAACTAAAATAAACTTGCACTGACTGATCCTAAAATATATCAGTGCATTTGTTTTGTCTCAAGATACACCCCAGTAAAGTTTTTTTTTTCTGAGCGTGTTTATAAAAATTACTTAAATGTCATAATTGAACTATGATCTAATCCTGGTTTACATTTAGTAATTTAGCAGATGCTTTTATCCAAAGCGACTTACAATTGGGGAATACATAAAGCGATTAATCTTGAAGAGGCAAACAGACAGAGGAAATGCTCTTAACACCAAGTCTCAGACATTGTTCAAATAAATACAAGCTAGCAAGGGAAGGAGAGAAAGATAAAGATGAAGATTTAGAAAAAGTGAATAATCAAATTTTTGATAAAGAGAGGTGTAGTCTAGGGTTAATCTAAGCCCTGTCTGTGTGTCTGTGAAACCGGGCCCTTGTGTTTAGTGCTAATGGTCAATCCAATTATTAATTGGTAATTTTTTATTTTTATAAGTATCGGTTCAGGCACCGTTTAGGTACCGGTATCGTTTTAAAAGTATCGATTTGGTACCTGTATCGAAAAACCCCCAAACGATACCCAACCCTATGACATTCAAGTTAGAAACAAACAGAAACTAAACAGAGAAGAATGAGTGAGGCAGAGCAATGTTCAAGTAAGTCTGTTAACAACCCGGACATTTTAGTACCTAAAAAAGGATATTATTCTGAAGTGTGGGTTTACTTCGGTTTCAAACCAGAGGAATGTTCAGCAATTGTTTCTGCACCAAAGGGGAACACCACAAATGTGTTTAATCACCTGAAACGTAATCATATACAACAGTATGAAATGGTACGGAAAAACAAAGCAATCACAAAGTAGGCCTACCTGCAGCCAGACAAAGCAAACGTCAATTCAAGCAACATTATTCAATGCAACACCGTACCCAACAACCTCCCCCAGACACAAAGAAATAGTAGTAGTAGTAGTAGTAGTAGTAGTAGTAGCCCTTTATTGTCACTAGTACAAGTACCAGCGAAATTAGCCATCAACCTGTCCATACATACACAACATACATATGACAACGGGGTAGACAGAACAGGAGACAGGGTATTTAGAAAGATACAGCTTTTACATGAGGAGAGAGAGGAGGAAAAAAAAATTTAACCCCCAGACTATGCTCCATTTGGAGTACAGTCTGAGAACAGAAAAAAAACACCTCAGCACAAAAGCACATATACCATAAACACATGACTTGCAACAGGGGAACATATCCAGCTCTGGCAAGCAGCCATCCGGTCCAGTGCCATTTATTTCGGCGCCGGTCAACAGACCTGCTCGACAGGTGGCGGTACAAAGCGTTTTACAGAGGCAGTTGAATGGGGGAGGGGAGTAATGTCCGTAGTCGGGGGAGGGGGGGAAAAGATTCACACTCCATCGCTCTCACAGGGTGGTTATCCAGACGGCCTTGGCCAAGGCGCCGGTACGGGGAGCCAGAAAAGATAAGATTAAGTTGTTGTGACTTTGGGGCGAACAGCTGCAAAGCGCAGCTCATTCTCTTTGTCCATTCTGATCTCTGAAATCACCAAGTTTCACTTCCAAAGCTGTGAGTTTCATCATGATGGTATCCATATTTCGGTTTATAGTCTCAGTCTCATTGCTGACCGCTCTTCCCACAGCTTCAATCAAAACGGGCAGCCTTGTGAGGCTTTGGACAGCTGTTCCCGTCTTCTGAATTTTTCGATAACCCAGGGTAACGCCTAATCCAAACAGCAGAATACCTCTCGTTTGGCACTCAACAGAGGTAGTCGCTTTAGATTTCACTCCCCGCCCTACCCTTTTTTTTCCTCTCTGCTTGCTTCTGCTGTCTCGTCTCATTATCTATTGAAAAGACTCCTTCTGCACGGCTCTCCAAACTAGAAAATTATGGATTTGATCAACTGGTCTCTCAGCGCGATTGATACCATCTTCTCAACGAGAAGTCTGGGTTCTGGGGAACCTGTTTGTCCTGACGGGACGTTCGCGGCCGGATATACGAGGGATGCGTGGGAGAGGTGGCAAATCGTGTGTCTGGCGGCTCTTTCCGTGGAGGACGCTGAAGATATCTACCTTTTCGGCACCATGATAACAGGTATTCTGCTGTTTAACTCTGCTGTTATTTATTCTGCTAAATAACGGGCGCAATCGCGTTTCACCTGGCTAAAGATATGGCTCCCGTGACCTCTGTTGCAAAAGACGGGTTTAAAAAACGTATCCAAACCCTTGATAAGCGCTATTGCGTGCCCTCTCGTAATTATTTTTCACACGTTGCAATCCCTGCTCTGTACAACAAATGTGGCGAATCAGTTGAGACGGAATTGCGAGACGTACACAACTTTGCAGCAACTTCAGATTTATGGACCAGCAGAGCAATGGAAACATACATGAGCACGACGATCCATTTCATTACTGATGATTTTGAGATGAAATGTCGCTGCCTACAAACTGGGTTTTTCCCTGAGGGACCACACTGGTGAAGCTTTGGCGCAAGGATTAAAGGATGCTCTCATAAACTGGAAGTTAGAGGAGGAGAATCTTGTGTGCATCACTACAGACAACGGAAGCAACATTGTAAAGGCCACATCCATAAATGACTGGACACGACTGCAGTGTTTTGGTCGTAGGCTTCATCTTGCAATAGGTGAGTTTAACAAACAAAATGAAAATAGCCTTTTGTAACTGTCTTTATTAACTTTTAATGCTTAGCCATTTCAAAAACAGTAGTAAGGCATTTGTACTATTTTTCTAATGCTTAAACATTCTACTTTAAACAAAAAATGCACTTTACAATAAGCATCTTATAGTTAATGTAAGTTAGTATTTACTAACATGAACAACACATTACAAAATGTATTCATCTTTTTTAACGTTAGTGAATGAAAATGCAAGTTAATTCATGTTAACTTACAGCGCATTAACGATGTTAACAAGCACAACTTTGAATTTTAATAATGCATTAGTAAATGTTTAACTATTATTAATAATGCTGTACAAGCATTGTTCTTACTCAGTTCATGTTAGTAAATACTTTAACTACCATTAACCAAGTGACCCTTATTGTAAAGGGTTGCCAAAAAATACCTTATTTAAAAAAAAAAAACTATTAAAACTTAAAATCAGTGTTGCACTATTAATATTGTCATTTATTCAAAGTCTTACTGAGAGTTAGCAAAAAAGAAACAAAGCAACATTTTTGGTCTGCTTTGTTTTTAACTTTGAAGTCTCATATTAACATTCTTAATTAATACAACGAAAATTTTACGCCACCTAGTGGCATTTTTAATTGCAGTCTCTCACTAAATTAATTACTTGAATGTGAAACTAACAGAAGTAAGCTACAACAAAATAATATTTATTTCTCCAGCTAAGTTTCTCCACAAGCTCAAGACGGAGTGTTCGACAAGGTGGGGATCTAGGCAGGCTATGGTGAGGAGAATACTTGAGCAGCAAGCTGCCATCACCAATGTCCTGTCTTCTGACCGCAAGGCTAGGCACCTCTTGCCAACATGGCAAGACCTGGAGGTCCTGGAGGCTGTGGACAAGACTCTTACCCCACTAGCAGACTTCACAGATGCTCTTTCAGGAGAGCAGTATGTCAGTGTCTCTTCTGTGAAACCTGCTCTCCATCTTTTCCAGTCTTCTGTTTTGGCTGTTAAGGAAGATGACTCTGACCTTATTCGCACAATCAAATCAAAGATTGTGGGGTATCTGGAGGAAAAATATAATGACCAAAAAACACAAGACCTCCTTGACATAGCCACAACCCTCGACCCCAGGTTTAAGATGACTTATGTCAATGAAGATAACAAAACTGCTGTCCAAAACAAACTACAAGATGAGATGTAAAAGCTAACAACAGTTGAGGTAAATCTAGCTATATATTTCCTGTGTATTACAATGTACAGAATTGTTTAAATTGTTTTACCATGACTAAACTGATTAAATAAACATGATTTGTCCTTCACAGGAAAGTCTCCCTACTACAACTAGCAGTAGCAGTCCTGCAAAGAAGACTGGGAAGACCTTAGGGAGCTTCTTCAAAGCAGCACAAAGCAACACAGAGTCAACAGATCCAGCCTCACAGCAACAACAATCCGTCAGCATGGAGCTACAGTCTTACCTGTTCTTAAGCAACGCTGACAGTGAAGTTCATCCATTAGTATGGTGGAAGGCTCACTAGGAGCAGTATCCAAGATTGTCTTCACTGGCCAGGAAATACCTTTGCGTTCCTGCAACCAGTTCCCCTTCTGAAAGGGTTTTCAGCACAGGAGGCAACATTGTCTCTTGTCGCCGTTCTGCACTGAAGCCACAAAATGTTGATAGGCTTGTGTTTCTAGCAAAGAATCTTTAAATCGCTTTACTCTGACATAATACATTTGTATGTTTTTTTATGTTTAATGGTGATTTTATTTTCTTTACATTATTACATTATTTTTCATTACATTTCTTTACATTTAAAGCAAAGAGTATTGTGTCTTATTTTACTGCTACTTTACTGCTGTTTGATAACCTAATGTTCAGGGGTAAATCTTTAAAATACAAAAGGTTACCCAGAATCGTGATCTTTATTCTAAGCAAAAAAATCGTGATTCTCATTTTATCCAGAATCGTGCAGCTCTACGGTATACCACAATATAAACTCGTACGATTATCATACCGTGTACATTTGCTTATCTATGGTATTTGGAGAAAATAAAAGATGCAGTATCTCACCTGCGCTTAGATAACAACTTTCCACTTAACTGTTCTCTTGCTCCACCACACGTGCAGCGGAGACAACATCAGACACAGAGGCTCTCTCTAATCTCTATCCCACGTCCAAATATAAATCAAAATGGGCAGTATGGGAATACTTTGGATATAGAAATGACGATTTGCAATACAGATCCCTACTGGAAAATCCAGCTAATACCAGCTTAAGATGGTAGCTGGTTTAAGCTGGTTATTAGCTGGTCTAAGCTGGTTGTAGCTGGTGGACCAGCTTGGCTGAGCTGGTGGGGACCTGGTTGTAGCTGGTGGACCAGCTTGGCTGAGCTGGTGGGGTCCTGGTTGTAGCTGGTGGACCAGCTTGGCTGAGCTGGTGGGGTCCTGGTTGTAGCTGGTGGACCAGCTTGGCTGAGCTGGTGGGGTCCTGGTTGTAGCTGGTGGACTAGCTTGGCTAAGCTGGTGGAGTCCTGGTTGTAGCTGGTGGACAAGCTTGGCTGAGCTGGTGGGGACCTGGTTGTAGCTGGTGGACCAGCTTGGCTGAGCTGGTGGGGTCCTGGTTGTAGCTGGTGGACCAGCTTGGCTGAGCTGGTGGGGACTTGGCTGAGCTGGTGTCATGAATCATGAAGTTGTTTTAATAGTTAGAAACAAGATTTATTTTAAGAACCACAGTCTAAAATATGTGTATATATATATATATATTACACTTCTTGAGTTACAGGCATGCAAACTCTTTTAGGAGGGGGGAGTGCTTTTTAACATTTTGGAACTGTCCCCATTGGCATACAGTTTTGCTTACTGAAATATATTAAGTACATTAATCCATGCATTTAATTTTTATTGTACTTAATACCTCTTTCACCAGATGAAAATGATCAAGATCTAAAAATTCCTGGTTGAGTTGATACATTGACCCTGTAACAATATTGCATGTTGAATTGAAAACATTTATAATTATATTTAGAATGTATTTAATTAAATATGCTCACACAAACCTATTGCAGCTAGAGCTCAACAGGGACTGTCAAACAAAAAAGCCATGTTAGAGCCTTTTCTGGTTTGCTTTGAATGAATGACCTGATTTATTCACTATATTGACAAAAGTATTGGGTCACCCCATCTAATGAACAGGTTTGACTACTTTAGTAATTTACATGAGAAAAAATCGACATTTGTAAGCATATAATGATACTCTAAGGAATTGTGTGCTTCTAATTGTATAGCAACAGTTTGGACAGGACCCTTTTATATTCTAACATGACAGTGCCTCTGTGTATAAGACAAGGATCAAAGAGAAATGATGACTCAGTCAGTGTGGAAGAACTTGACTGGTCTGCAGAAAGCAGCTGAACACCTCTGGTGTGACTTTAAATGCAGACCTTGAGCCAAAAACTCATCACCAAACACCAATGACTTGTACATTCATTATAGGGACAAAAGTACTGGCACCCCTTCTTTATAAGGTGATAGCCAAAGTCAGTCTTTCCTATTAAAATGACACCCTTTGTAACAGTACATCAAAAAGTAAAAAAGACTGAGTTATTGATTATATCCATAATTAAAAAGAATCTACTATTCTGTTGTATTTCTTGATTAATGTTCAATTTTAAAATGTTAATTCATACAGGTTGTGATTGGTGAAGGTGTAGTAATACACAGTGAAAATGGAAGAAGATACAGGCTAATTTAAAGGACAGCTTGTTTGTGAAAGAACTGGCAGTGTGTGTTTGGGGAACAAGCACACTGGTCAACCGTAGCCTGGAAGGAAAAAGTTGCCCCACCACAAAATCTGATCCTAGGCCCCCTCTGACACCTCACAAATTTAGAGCACTTAAAGGTAGGAGATGTGTGAATTTTAAAGAATTATGTAATTTTAAATGATTTTCCAGTGTGAAATTGTTATCTGCATACATAGGTATTTGTTTATACTTCATACTTGAATATAATTTTGCATTCTAATATAAATGTCACACAATATCACACAAGCAGTGTGAGTGTGTTGTTCTAAATATCAGCATGCTGTGCTGTGATTCTGTGATTTGGCCGATGTACACAACTAACTGTTGTATTCTCCTTTGATAATCTAGAATTGGTTATTATATAGACACTTTTCCATCACCGGGCTGAGCACGTACAGGTCTGGGGCCAGTTCTTTGTACGTTGCTAACTCAGTTAGGTCATGGTCATTTTCTCATCCTAGATTTGCTGTCATAGCAACAGGTCCGTAGCTTAAACCTGCTCGGAGCAGGTTTATTTCATGTAAACAGGATTAGATCGCATCTTCTTAAGCAGAATTGATACTTAAAATCTGTCCCAGCCACCGCTACTTTATTACAAGAGTATCCTGCTGGTCCTGGGACAATAATTTAAAATAATAATAATTAAAAAGTTAATTTGAAAATAAGATAATGTTGTGTAGTCTATAATACTATAGACACAGACAGTTTTACTCATTGAAAGATATATTAGTGATGAAATAATTACTTTATAATTGTATTGTAAGCTTACACACATGCTATATAGTTCATCTGAATTGTGCATTAATTTGAGTGGTTACAGATATTATGGGAGGGTCTTGATGGAGCGCAGGGGATGCAGATAACATGATCTCTAAGAAACTGTGATTAATGTTGTCACATAAGAAATCTTCTTCGATGAAAAACATTAAATTCATTGCTAATTACAATATTGAAATAAAAAGTAAAGCATATACAAATACTAGAAATCATGAATATAAATAATTTGGAATCATGTAACAAAATTACAAAAATATTAAAAACAGTGCACATTTTATTCATATATTATAACATTTATGTAGTTTTGTTTGCTTGTCTGTTTCCTTATAAAAGGTCTGATTCTGATTTTGAAAAAGGTCCAGAAATGTGTTAAGTTTTTGTCAGGTGTCTTTTTAATGATATGATGTCATTATGTTGCTGTCTTGCCGCCAGCCAACCGCTGCATTGCTGATCATGGTTTCGAGGATCGATACATCTGCTCTTTTCGGGAACACTAGAACATGCAGTAATCTTAGACAACTTAATCCAGATATTTTAATCTAATACGCAAATTCGTTTGAAGAACTAAATTAGCCAGAGATCAGTTATCAGGATTAGAAGATCTGGAATCTTTCAAATAATCTCAGATGTAATAAGCAATGTACGAAGAAACTGGTCACAAATGTGTATTTGCAATTTGTCATTTGCTCAGTCAGTCCATTTTAATACTGATTTCACAGCACCACAATTGAAAAAGAAACCATAACTGTGTCAGTGTTATTATAGTGTCATTATAGGATCAGTATAGAACAAAAACAGTAAAAATTTACTTTGATAGTGGAAATGGAGGTTTATGAGATGCTACTACAGCAAACAAAATAACTGATCCCTACTAGATGTTTCTGACTTTTATTCTGTCCATGTAATCTGTTGATTTTATTTACTGTGCAATTGATTGATCAGCTGTAAATCTTTTTTTGTCTAGGTTGCTTTCAAAAGTGGCTGGAGGGCAAAATTTGGAAGAAGCTGAGCTAAAGGCCAGAGCAGGAAAACTTGGTCGCTATTTAACTGAAAAATTCAAGATATAAACAAAAAATTAAGGCACATAAGTGAATTAGCATGTAAGCTGCAGAAAACTGTTAGTGTAGGCTACTTCGTAGTTCTGTTCAATTAGGTTGTTACTGCCAATTAAAGTAATTTATCACTTGTTTTTGACCTGGGAAGCTCAAACGGCACAGGTTCACGTCTATTTCTTCTTGAATTCTGGGCTGGTAAATCTAACACAAGAACTCAGATTTCTCAGAATAAAATGTGTTTGAATGAAGACTCTTGAATAAATAAACTGATTTCTCCTCTTTAATGTCTGTTTTTGTGCTCCTTTTTTAAATCAGAACAAGCTTTGAACACATATTGTAATTGGAAGCTGTTGTTAAAAAAAAATTGTTAATAATTCTTCATCAATAACTAGCTACTGATTTTTTTTTTTTATTGAATCTATCATTGAAAAATGCAGTCAAGCATAAGCTGGATTTGGGTGGTTTAACCAGCTACCAGCTACCATGTTCCAAAACACAGCTCAAGCTGGTCTAGCTGGATTTTCCAGTAGGGATGTCACATAAAACGTGCGGTTTTATGGATTGAAGAATAAATCAAAAACAGAGCTGTCAAATCACTACATGGTCTAGTGTCTGTGAATATTAAATCACAAAAACACTGCTATATAAAAATATAATCCGTGTGTTTTGCGTGTCTCTCTGTGAGTGAGCGGCGCTGTGTCGTGTACTACATACTCAAGTATGCTCGCTGGCGCCGCTCAGTGTTTAACAGCGCCTGCTGTCTCACTATCTGAGGACAAACACTGAGAGAACAATTAAAATTCCTTTCATCCTTTTATTTGAGAAAACCATTGTCAAATACACGCAAAGCTATTCACTACTACCTGTCTTCTCCTTCTTCTTCTGTGATTTAGCAGTTTAGACGATCAAATGCTTAGTACTTCCCCCTTCAGTTCACTTCTACCCGTCAAAATAAAGGTCTGCTTTTTTTTAGGGCGCGTCGTGACGTGACAAACTCATTGACTGATTGCCATGGAAACGTAAACGACATGTATATCTATCTTGACCTTTTGAAATGTAAACTTATGCATTTATATACATTGTTTCATTAAAACCTCAACATGTCGAGAACACAACTGTCCAATGAAAAAGAGAAAGGGTCACATCCCCCGCGTAATCTACACCCCTGGTCACAGGTCTCTGTTTCATCTGTTAAATTAATCTACAATAAATCAGAATTTATTTATTGAGCATCTTAATTCTTGGATCAATATACTGTATAAAGATCTTAATGAAATTAACTCTATAAATATAAAATTTTCTCAAATAGACAAACAATATCAGCAATGAGTCCTAGGCTGGTTAGATCGGCTAATTAAGATATAATTATAATATCATTTCATGTGATGGGTTAATGAGAGAGTCAAGGCTTGCATTAATTAATACAATTAAGATTAATTTACATGTTTACTCCCAAGAATGAAAAGATTTGCATAATTACTGCTGATTTGAACCCTCATAATAAACACCAATGGCCTTTAAAACAGTAAATATGTTTATTATATGTATAACAGTATATTTCATGCTGATATTGAATTTAGCGTGCTAGTCGTATTACACCATCTCTGTTACAGACACACTTTCTATAACTTACCTCCTTTTGTCATTGTGTTAACATGTGACAGGGTACTGTGGTAAGATCATGTCTTCTGGACACTAATATGAACATAATATCGTGCTATTTTATCTTGAAGTACTATGTACACACCGTTGTATATGAATATAGAAATCATACAGTTATATGATCCATATCAAGGTTTTGCCGTCTGATGAATTATAGTAATATCACTTTGACAGGTGTGATGATCAGTGGACTTGAGTTTTTACCTCCATCATTATTGCATGGGTTAAATAATGGAAAGAGTTTTTCAGTGAAAGACTGAGCAGTGAAAGAGTAGATATGAGAGCTGGACTCCACATCATAAAAGGAGACCAGACCCTCCTCATAATCCACAAACACACCGACCCGCTGCGGCTTCACTCTCAGAGACAGAGAGACAAGAGGATCATCACAGGCTTTATATTCATCTCCATTCCTCAGACACACAGTCCAGTATCCATCACTGGGAGTCAGTCTGATCCGTCCCTTTCTGTTAATGGATTCTCTGACCAATCCTAAAGTCCAATTAGTCTTTCCCTTCACCTGCACCTCAAAATAACATCTCCCTGAAGAGAATCCCTTCTTTCCCAATACATAGACACATGGATCAAATCTATCTGGTGTGTCTGGGAGTTTCTGTCTAATGTCTCCATCTCTCACTTGTTTTCCATCATTAGACAGAATGAGATTAGGTTGAGCTGTATCAGGATCCAGAGTCACATCCACTGAGAAAACATAGAATATCAATCACAACTTCACAATACACAGATTCTGTGATGCTGATGTTTTTAATATTGAATCCAGTGTTTAATCAGATTGTAGTGCAGTAATGAGTGTATGAATGTAAACTAGTGTAGTGCAGACAGCACACTGTACCTGCATACTGCTGCATCCACTTCAGCTCTGTAGAGACTAATGACAATAAAACATAATCAGATCTGAAGGTTAGGGTAGAGTGGGTGTTTTTCTATAATAACCACAAGATAAAGTCAAGATAAATGTTTATTGTAACTATGGACTACGTTGATGAGAGTGATGTAGAAGTTTTCACGATGAAGCTCACACTGGCAGCGGTGGACGAAGTACACAAATCAAGTACTTGAGTAAAAGTACAGATACGTATTATAAAATATTACTCCAGTAAAAGTACAGATACGTATTATAAAATATTACTCCAGTAAAAGTACTGCTTTTTCAATTTTACTCGAGTGAAAGAACAAAAGTACGCAATTTTTTATGTACTTAAGTAAAAAAGTAATTTCTTTAAATTCTTACTAGAATACAATCAAATGGCTTTTCAAACTCATCTTTGCGCGCGCGCAGCTTAGAGGGAACAGTGCTTAGCACCAGCAAGCTTGTTAGCTAGTCAGTTAGCATTAGCTAACAATATTGACTTATTTTCAGCATGGTTATGAATAAACATTCATATCTGTCTACTCCGCTAGTTGATCTAAACAATATTACAAATAATAGTGTTGATAAACCATATAAAAACAGATAAATGCATAGCATTTTAATAAAACTGCTAACGTTACAGCAGCGGGGAATGAACGTGCATGAGTTATGTTATTTAATCTGTGTTATTTTAATGTTTCTTTTTTTACCTAAACATAAAGACATTGATCTGTCTGCATCAAATCATTTCAGTGGGCTTGAATAGATTACCCTTTACAGCAGATTTAGTTCACAAACAACTGACAGTTTTGACATAAATATTATTTTCAGTTTCAATAATTAATCCTAAAATTCGACATTAGTAATTTACTTTCGCAGCATCACGAGATCTCCCGCTTCTTTCTTGTGAGT
The DNA here is from genome assembly GCA_027564155.1 of Gymnocypris eckloni scoliostomus. NCBI lineage: Eukaryota > Metazoa > Chordata > Actinopteri > Cypriniformes > Cyprinidae > Gymnocypris > Gymnocypris eckloni. The sequence goes on from CM050419.1 coordinate 13,306,083, forward strand.
TCAGTTCACTGGAGACTCGCTCTAAACGGTTCATTTGAATCAGTGACTTGACTCGAGAACAGCTGTAATCGGATCATTCAGATTCGTGAATGAATCTTTTGCTGTGATTTGTGAAGCGATTGAACAGATTCATTAAAAATAATCAGTTTGTTCATGAGTCAGACACCGCTTCTGCATCTCGGAGGATGTGATGTATTATAAGGAGTAACGATATGTTTTATGAAATGTAGTGAAGTAAAAGTAAAAGTTACTCAAAATAAAACTACTCCAGTAAAGTACAGATACTTGATAAATGTACTTAAGTACAGTAACGTTACTGACCACCGCTGCACACTGTGATGTATCGGAGAGAAAACAGATTTCACAGTAAATTATCTCATTATAAGCAGCAAGAAAGTGTTTTAAAGCTTGTTGTTTTCTAGAACATCACAGTTATATATGATATGAGAACAGTAGGGCCTGTAGATAGAGAATACGTGTTATTTATTAAATATATAATTATATTTTCAGAATGACATCATTTTTTTTGGTCAATGAGCAATTAACGTTACTGTAATTATTCTGTTCTGAAAATCAAATCCTTTGTTTTTCCATCAAATGTAGATTTAATAAAAGTATTTCGATTTTATATTTAAAAATTACCTCAAGTTAGCATCAGGTAGCTAGTTAGCTAACCAGTTAACATCCACTAACAAAATTTTTCAAATAGGCTATTCTAATTTTGTCATTCATAATTATTGTTAATTTTGAGCAAAAACTCTGTCTGTACTCTTGTCACACGGGGTTACACAGGGGAGCCAGGAACACAGGAACGAGGAGACGAGGAACTTCTTTTGGGAACACTTTATTACAAACACAGAGATAACAGAGATCGCGGGAGACAGGAACACACGCTAATGACGTTTAGACTCGACAAAGACACTGGGAGCACTGAGGACTTATAAGGGGAAGGAAACGATGGAGCAAACAAGATAATGAGGCTCAGGGCGGGTCAGGGGACTCGGGAGGCCATGGCGGGTCAGGGAACTCGGGAGGCCATGGCGGGTCAGGGAACTCTGGAGGCCATGGCGGGTCCGGGAACTCGGGAGGCCATGGCGGGTCGGGGAACGCCGTGGGCCATGGCGGAGCGGGGAGCATGGGCATCCATGGCGGATCCGGGGACTCCGTGGGCCATGGCGGAGCGGGGAGCATGGGCATCCATGGCGGATCCGGGGACTCCGTGGGCCATGGCGGGTAGCCCCCCCCCCCCAAAAAAAATCTTGGGGAATCTCTTCAACTCTGGGGGGCACTCTGGATGCACGGACCCTAGGCGGCGCTGGGGAACCGGACGGAACCGGCAGGGGCTCTGGGGAGCCGGACAGAACCGGCAGGGGCTCTGGGGAGCCGGACGGAAATGGCAGGGGCTCTGGGGAGCCGGCCGGAACCGGCAGGGGCTCTGGAGGGCCGGACGGGGCCGGCAGGGGCTCTGGCGAGCCAGACGGAGCCGGCAGGGGCTCTGGAGAGCCGGACCGGTCCGGCAGGGGCTCTGAAGAGCTGGGCGGAGCAGGCACTGAAGGACGCTGGCGAGGAGCCGGCCCTGGAGGACGCTCTGGCAGCGCAGCGTCTCGGGGGCGCTCTGGAGAGCTGGACGGAACCAGCAGGGGCACTGGAGTGCTGGACGGAACCAGCAGGGGCACTGAAGAGCTGGACGGAACCAGCAGGGGCACTGAAGAGCTGGACGGAACCAGCAGGGTCTCTGGAGAGCTGGACGGAGCTGGCACTGGAGGACGCTATGGCAGCGCAGTGTCTCGGGGGCGCTCTGGCAGCGCAGTGTCTTGGGGGCGGTCTGGAGAGCTGGACGGAACCAGCAGGGGCACTGGAGTGCTGGCCGGAACCAGCGGGGGCACTGAAGAGCTGGACGGAACCAGCAGGGGCTCTGGAGAGCTGGACCAAGCCGGCACTGGAGGACGCTGGCGAGGAGCCGGCACTGGAGGATGCTGGTGAGGAGCCGGCACTGGAGGACGCTCGGGAAGCGCGGACTCTCGGTGGCGCTCGGGAAGCGTGGACTCTCGGTGGCGCTCGGAAAGTGTGGACTCTCTCGGCGGCTGGCTTGGGAGAGTCATGGGCAGCTCTGGGCTGAGGACAGAGGCGGTGCTGGGAAGAGTTGGGTGATCGGAACATTTGGCTGGGTATGTGGAGGGTCTTGGCGAGGGGTGAGCTCGAGAGGCCCGGTGGTTCTCGGCTGGGGTCGGATGATGAGCGCTAGGAATAATTTCCACTTCGAAATTAAGACCATTAACATTGAGAACATGATTAACCAGCTCGATCAGGGAAAAACTGCACGTGGGAAGATCGCAGCTGATAACGTCATCATCCAGCCCCAGCCGAAAACAGACACCGAGCGAGGCGTCAACCCAGCTCACCCGGTTGTAGAGCTCAAGAAACTCCTCAACATACTTTACCAAATCCCGACCATCCTGCCGCAGACACCAAAGCCTATCCTCAGCCGTTTGCATGTTGGTATCGTGGTCGAGTCTTCTGTCACACGGGGTTACACAGGGCATTGTACCCCACCCATGGGTTGTTTTGCTCCATACAGTAGGTTGGGTAAAACACCCCCTTAGTACAAATTTTATTTTTCATACGTTGTTTATAATTTATGTTATTGTCTGTCACTAAAACTATGATAACTTTTCTGAACACATTTAACTTTTGTTTCACAGAAAACAATTACACAGTCTTTAAGGGGGGCGTTTTCCCCACTCTACCGTATATTTAAATAAATAGATAAATCATCATGTTTCTATCTGATCAGTGTATGTATTGATGTACCAGTTTGTGTGAGTTTGTCGTCTATAGTGTCCTTCAGTTGAGTCAGAGCTCTCCTCAGAGTCTCCAGACTCTCATCAGTCTTCATACTGATCTCAGGACAGTTCCTGGTGTTTCTAGGGCTGCACAGGGATGAGTGAATCTACAGCAGGAGAGAGCAGAAATCCTTCAGCATGGGGAGTGTTATGGTGTCATGTACTGCATTATCATTAATCAGAGAGACCATGTTGACTGACCTGTAGGAGGTGGAGGTGATCTTCAGTGTGTGAGAGCTGCTCCAGCTCAGTGTTTCTCATCTTTAGCTCAGTGATCTCCTGCTCCAGCTCTTCAATCAGCTCTTGCTCCTGTTTCTCTGCTGCTTTCTGCTGCTCCTCCATCATCTCCAGCAGTTCAGTCTGACATCTCTCAATGGAGCGGATGAGATCAGTGAAGAGCTCGACACGGGCTGCTTTCTCCTTCTCTGTGTTTCTCTGCTCGACCAGGACAGTCAACAGATTATTAGCGGTGTTTACTAAGAGAAGAATCCGTGTTACTATTGCTCATAAATTTGTTTTTTTCACATACACCTACATGTGCTTTTAAGGGGTTTCAGAATCCATCAACTGAAGTATAAACTTCATACTTCACTGTTTGCACTGAATGATCCTCAAATCATGTGTTTGTCAATCATATTGAGGAGAGGTGTGTTATTACTTTACTAGATCAGGTAATCACAGCCATGTTGATATTCAGACAAAATAAATAAGATGTTTAATAACTTACATTTTAGACAAATTATTGTCAGTTGCCTTGTTTCTATTGGCTCTGATCCCTTAATAATTCTAGTTTCATACAAAGCTGCAACAAACTGTAGTTTTAATTCATTCTTGTTTTTGAATGAATCATTTGAGTGAATAAATCAAAATCAATGACTCAATCATGAAGAGGTTTACTTGTCGTCACCTACTAATGTAATAATGTAACCTACAGAAAGAGTCGCTGTAAAATCCCCAACACTAATACACAGAGTGTTTCTCAAAACTCAAATTAATGTTTCCTCATTTCCTAATTTCCTTGATTTGATTTGATGCTCTGAAGTGATGCTCCAGTGATCAAGAATATTACATTATACAAGTTTTCCTTTGATTTCTACTTCCTTGGATCTTACGGTGGAGGAGTTAATGGCAGGTTCACACTGAACAATTTTTGTTGTAAAATGACACAAAAGTGTTTATAAGGAACTGGTTTTGTTCCACTACACCCTTCATTCATTCAAAGCTCTTCACTCTCGAGGGTAAACCCTTAAAAGTGATTAGGGCCCAAAGACGAGCACTTCAGAATAGAAAACAGCCACCCAACTATACATATACAACAATGATATATCATATTTAAATCTATTTTATAATTTCATTATTTTAAACTCACTTTTCTGACTTCTGCTGAGTGTTTGATGTCTTGAATCTTCTTGATTCTGTTCTGGATCGTCTGCTGCACGTCTTTCTGTGTCTTCATCAGTTCAGTCTATAGAGAGAACAACACAGATGCATTTATCATAACACAGATTAAATGTACAATATGTTTTCATAATGAGATTTTATTTTACACATGAAATACAATCTGATTCCTTATTATATGAGCCTTTTAAAAGCAGTTTTCAGTAACTTCTACCTTCTTCTCTTGACTCTCTTCTTCTATAGGAACAGTGTTGTGGTTCTTGTGGTCTTTCAGAGAGCAGATTGAACACACAGATGTCTGATCATCTCTACAGAACAGATCCAGAGGTCTCTCATGTTTCTGACATATATAGTCCTCCAGATTACACACAGGATCCATCAGTTTGTGTTTCTTCAATCCTGCCACTCTCAAATGACGCTCCAGATGAGTTTCACAGTAAGAGCTCTGACACACCAGACATGACTTCAGGGCTTTCAGCTTTCTTTCCTCACAGATGTCACACAGAACTTCAGCTGTTTTCTCAGGACTTTTATTTTTACAGTGATCTACGAGCTCTCTGAGTGTGGTATTAATCTTGAGATCAGGTCTGTGCTTGAATGTTTCTTTACAGTATGGACAGCTGCAGGTCTGGCTGTTGTCCCAGCACTTATTCAGACAGGTCTTGCAGAAGTTGTGTCCACATGGAGTCGAGACTGGATCAGTGAACACCTCCAGACATATAGAGCACTGAAGCTCCTCAGTCAGTGAACTAATGGAGGATGACATTGCTGGAAAGAGAGATAAGGAAGTCTAAAGTCTGAAGTATGGACTCTCTTGAAACACTAACTGAATGTAAGATTCTCGTAATCATAAAAGACTTGTTGATCTAATCATGATTGAGATTATTTAAGATTAGTACGCATGTGCACTTCAATACTGTTTCTAAAGAATCAAATTAATTGAGCTTTATTTATTTTATTATCTGCTGTACATTTCTACACTGTACATATTAAATGCTACATGAGAAGTGTAAAAGTGTGTTACTGACTCACATTGAGGTAAATGTTCAATACTCCGTCTCCTGGTTTTTCTTGCTTTTGTTGATGTTGAAGATTCTGCCATCTATCTCTTGAAGCCCTTTCAATAAAAAAATATATTGTATTTTACAGTATACGTTATTTTCTCTTTTTCAGAGTTAAAAACAAATTGGATCTTCCAATTAAATCAATATTTATATGAAAGTGATAAAATCTCATGCAAAAATAGACAGTGGGAGAGAAACAATCATTCGTCTGAAACACAGTGAGTGACTCATAAACTCATGAAGCAAGTCTAACAGGTTTGTGTTGTTTGTCAGCGGGTCATTTACTTCCCGTATCTTCAGTCTTTAAGTTGTGTGAGAAAATGACAGAAATACAAAATTATCTTTATAACAAATCAAATTACATACATGTCTATGCAGTAAATAACAAAAGTAACAGTATTTGACACGCTTAAACCTGCTTCTGTTCAACTTATTCAAGTCTGACATAAACCCTACTAAACCAGATCACTGCCATCAGAAACCTGTTCAGGACTATCGCTCTTATATTTCTTATATTTCTATCTCTTACCTGTGTATCAGATGTGTCTAGAAGGGTCTTTGAATAACTCAGTATTATGTTGTTTATAGAGATTTATCGTTTCAGACGTCCATACTGTTGCAGATAAAGTTTCACTTTCTCCGAGTCTCTCACTGAACTACAGTGATGTCAGAGCTCCTCCTGTATTCGTCTGTTGGTTCAGGTGTGTCTGTTTCTACTGAGACTATATGTATGTCAGCTCATGAAGAAGAGATTTCAGCAGAATTACAATATCTTGATTGTTTGGCAACATTTGAGAAGAGTTTCCAGGTCAAATGCTGCTCAACTTACAGATGCTTAAATAAATTATGTTATATTATTATTGCAATGCTTATTGGTTTTAACATTGTCCAAATGAAAAGTATAAGGAATGCTCTGGAGAGGCAACAGCAAGACAGCTCCCAATAGGGAATGTTTTTTGCAGGTGATGTCCACAGATTGCTCCTGACTGATTTGTCTCTAGTCTTGTTTTTAGGGTCCTTTTCACTACTTGAATCATGAGGCAGTTTCTGCAACACAAACAGGTTACACAGATAGTCCAGCTCCTCCAGGATGGTACATCTGTATGTGCTGTAGTAAGGAGGTTTGGTGTGTATTACACAAGGAGAGATGGACAGGGCCGGAGATGGACAACAACCCAGCAGAAGGACTGGTATATGCTCCATGTGTGAGGAGGAACAGGAGGAGCACTGCCAGAGTCCTACAAAATGACCTCCAGCAGGTGACTGGTGTGCATGTTACTGACCAAACTGTCATAAAAAGACTCCATGAGGGCGGTATAATGGACCTGTGCTCACAGTCCAGTATCACGCAGCACGATTGGCATTTGCCAGAGAACACCAGAATCAGCAGATCCACCATTGGTGCCCCGTTCTCTTCACGGATGAGAGCAGGTTCACACTGAGCACATGTGACAGATGTGAAGGAGTGTGGAGATGCTGTGGAGAATGTTATGGTGTCTGCAACATCTTCCAGCATGATTGGTTTGGCAGTGAGTCAGTGATGGTCTGGGGAGGAATATCTTTGGAGGGTTGCACAGATCTCCATGTGTTGGTCAACAGTACCTTTACTGCTTTTAGAGACCGAGATGAAATCCTCAGAACCGCTGTCAGATCTTACGCTGGTGCAGTGGCTCTGGATTCCTCCTGGAGCAGGACAATGACAGACTCATGTGTCCAGAATGAACACACAGTTTCTGGATGATGAAGGCATTGACTGGCCCTCATGTTCCCCAGACCTGAATCCAACTGAGAACCTCTGAGTTGTTATGGTTGAATGAGGCTAATTTAAATATTTTCAAATTACACAATGTAATTAAGTAATAATTTAAACTTAAATATTTTGTAAATTAGCTCTGAAAATATTATTTTGATTAATTTGAAGTGCAATAAATCACACAACAACTTTAAGGAGTATTTCTCATTCTTCAAAGCTGTCCTGATATTATCTGGCCTTCTCAGTGGATTTGGTGCTTCACACTGAAACTGCAGCTGTAGACGATTTGATAAAGAGGTGCAGAGTGACACAGAAACATTAATGTGCACATTATAAATATACAAATAATTTTGAGTACTGTCTATATTTCAGTTTTGTGTTACATATTTACAGTAGGTGAGAATCAGTCATGTCCAAAAGTGTCCAGTAGAGGCCAGCATTCTCTTTTGAGTTAAAAGAAAATATCAGTTTGAAATATCAGTTTCAAGGCGTGTGATTGGCTGTTCACTGTTAGGGGCAGTTGTGGTCTAATGGCAGAGAGTCGACCCAGAGTTGGCACAAACTAAACCGAAACTTACCTGGGGCCTGTTTAATAAAACAAGTTTACCAAATAAGTCAGGTTTATTTCAGTTAGTCTGACTGTTAGTTGATTTAGTTCAAAATAAGTCAGACTAACTGAAATAAGCCTGGATTTTTTGGTAAACTTGTGTTATGGAACAGGCCCCTGGCTAGCCAGCTTAACCAGCTTCATGCTACAGGCCCCTGGTGTTTTGCTTATTATGGTCGTGTAACTTTTTTATTTTTTTTGTCATTTAGCAGACGCTTTTATCCAAAGCGACTTACAAATGAGGACAATAGAAGCAATCAAAGCCAACAAAAGAGCAACAACATGCAAGTACAATGACAAGTCTTGGTTAGCTTAATGCAGTACACATAGCAAGGAAGCTTTTCTTTTTTAAAGAAACAAGTAGATAGAATAGAAAAAAGAAAGAAAACTAGTGTTCGTTTTTCAAGAAAAGCTAGCAGTTAGAGAATAATGCAATTGATAGAGGGTCAAATGTGTGTGTTTTTTTTTTTATAAAAAGAAGACAGATAAAATTGAATAAGAATAGAGAGTTCTAGAGTTAGAGGGTCAAATTAAGATGGAAGAGGTGTGTTATATTCGTTTCTTGAAGATGGGTAAGGATTCAGCTGCTCGGATTGAGTTGGGCAGGTCATTCCACCAGATGGGAACAGTTCATGAAAAAGTCAGTGAAAGTTATTTTGTGCCTCTTTAGGATGGCGCAATAAAGCGACGTTCACTTGCAGAACGAAAGCTTTTAGAGGGCACATAAGTATGAAGAACTGAATTTAGGTAGCCCAATCGTGTTCCAGCTCCTCATTCAGGAATGTCACTTCTCGTACTCCCCAAAGGAGTCGGAGTCAGAGTGGCGCTCCCGGGCCAAAGACATCATTTTCAAAAAGAAAATAGTCTTCGGCTAGAATGTCCTGATGCCAATGGCCCAGGCAGGGGCTGAGGCCCGGGGAATGGATGCCTCACCCTGAAGGGTGAAGCAGATATGGAGAGTTTGGGCCAGGTGGTGAATCCATTTGCGACTCGTCAGATATCTCACTGTCCCCTCTGGTTACCTCTGATTCATCCAGCTCTGCTGGGGCAGGATGCTATGGTACAGACTTGGCCGAGGCTTCGTCTGTACGCCTTTCCCTGATCGCTCCCTCAATGCTGGTTCTCAGCGCCTCCCTCCGGTACCATTCTTTCCGGAAGTGCATGAGGAGCTTACGAGATCATGGAAGGCACCTTTTACTGCCCGAAATAAATCTTGTGGCTCCTCCCCCCTCACCACCCTCGATGGTGGAGCCGCTTTGGGGTACACGGGCATCCCCTCTGTGGAGCGATCTGTGGCCATGCAGCTGTGTCCAACAGTCGCTTCCACTCTGCGGGGTGAACCATGTCTCCCCTCACGGGCCTGTAAGTATTCGTCAGGCCTCACTGGCAGTGCTTATAGGGCCTGTGGGGAGGTGGCTTCTGCCCTACACACCATGGCGTTACTGCAGGTCCATCAGGCCAAAGCCTGGACCTGGACGAGGGTGGTCACGACCTGGTGGTTCTACATGAGCTGCGTGCTGTGACGGACCTCGCGCTTCAAGTCGTCACACGCTGGGCTGTCACAAGCCTCAATCCGGGCTCCTGTGTTTCCCCCCACACGAGGAGGAATCAGGTGAGTGTTACACTACACACCCAGACCCCGCCCCCTGCCATCACAGGCCAGGCCGTCACAGGCCCCGGGCCAGGTCCCTGTGTTCTACATCGCTGCCCCACCACGGGTACGTCGGTGACCCCGTTGGTGCTGCTGTCACGGTCTCTCGGAGCCTGGCTAGCGCTCCCCAGTCCGTCTCGGTGGCTCCTACGGACCATCAGACTCGGCTATGCGATTCAGTTCGCCCGGCGTCCCCCCAAGTTCAGGGGCATCCGGTTCACTTCAGTCAAGGCCGCCGATTCTCCTGTCTTGCGTGCGGAAATCGCAGTCCTACTGGCGAAGGACGCGATAGAGCCGGTCCCTCCAGCCGATATGGGGTCGGGGTTGTTCAGCCCCTACTTCATTGTGCCCAAGAAAGGTGGTGGGATACGACCGATCTTGGATCTGCGAGTTTTGAACCGTGCACTTCACAAGCTGCCGTTCAAGATGTTGACGCAAAAACGCATTTTTGGGTGCGTCCGTCCCCTAGATTGGTTTGCAGCGATCGACCTGAAGGAAGCGTACTTTCATGTCTCGAGGGTCATGCATATCAGTCGGGCATATCAGTACAGGGTCCTGCCCTTCGGGCTGTCCCTGTCGCCTCGCGTCTTCACCAAAGTCGTGGAGGCGGCCCTTGTCCCCCTGAGAGAACGGGGTGTGCGCATTCTTAACTACTTCGACAACTGGCTCATACTTGCACAGTCTCGTAGGCAGTTGTCTGCACACAGGGACCTGGTGCTCAAGCACCTCAGCCTGCTGGGCCTTCGGGTCAACTGGGAAAAGAGCAAACTCGTGCCAACGCAGAGGATCTCTTTTCTCGGCATGGAGTTGGATTCGGTCAACCAAACAGCACGCCTCACCCAGGAACGTGCTCAGTCGGTGCTGAACTGCTTCAAGACCTTATCAGGCAGGACGGCGGTTCCACTGAAACTCTTTTAGAGGCTCCTGGGGCATATGGCTGCAGCTGCGGTGACAGTCCCGCTCAGTCTGTTCCATATGAGACCGCTTCAGCACTGGCTCTATGGCCGAATCCCGAGGTGGGTCGTGGAAACGCGGCACTCACCGGGTTCAGATTACACCGGCCTGCCGCAAGACCTTCAGGCCGTGATCAGATCCCTCGTTCCTTCGGGCAGGAGTGCCCCTGGAGCAGGTATCCAGACATGCTGTGGTATTCACGGATGCCTCGGCCACAGGCTGGGGAGCCACGTACAACGGGCACGCAGTATCAGGGGTTTGGACGGGTCCCCAACTGCATTGGCATATCAATTGCCTCAAGTTTCTGGCAGTACGCCTTGCCTTGAGCCGTCTCAGAGGACGCCTTCAGCGCAAGGACGTTCTGGTCCGTACGGACAACACTGCGACCGTTGCGTATATCAACCGGCAAGGCGGTTTACGCTCCCGTCGCATGTCGCAACTCGCCCGCCACCTCCTCCTCTGGAGTCAGAAGCATCTGAGGTCGCTTCGTGCCATCCACATCCCGGGAGTGTTCAATCGGGCAGCCGACGAGCTGTCTCAAGCAGCAATTCCAGGCGAATGGAGACTCCATCCCCAGGCGGTTCAGCTGATTTTGGGATGGTTCGGAGCTGCTCAGGTTGACCTGTTTGCATCTCCAGAAACCACCCACTGCCAGGAGTTCTACTCCCTAACCGAGGCAACGCTCGGCACGGATGCACTGGCACACAGCTGGCCCCGGGGCTTGCGCAAATATGCGTTCCCCCCAGTGAGCCTACTAGCACAGACGCTGTGCAAGATCAGGGAGGACGAGGAGGAGGTCTTGTTAGTGGCTCCATATTGGCCCAACAGGACCTGGTTCCCGGAACTCAAGCTCCTTGCGACAGCCCCTCCCTGGCCAATTCCTCTGAGGAAGGATCTGCTTTCTCAGAGACGGGGCACCCTATGGCACCCGCGTCCGGACCTGTGGAAACTCCACGTATGGTCCCTGGATGGGACGTGGAGGTTCTAGGTGACCTACCCCAGGAGGTAGCACTCACTATCGCTTCAGCACGGGCACCGTCCATGAGAAGGGCCTATACTCTGAAGTGGAACCTGTTCATCGAATGGTGTTCCTCCCACCAGGAGGACCCCCGGAGATGTTCGATCAGAGCTGTGCTTTCCTTTTTGCAGCAAGGGTTGGAGCGTAGGCTGTCCCCTTCCACCCTTAAGGTTTATGTGGCCGCTATTTCCACTCACCACGACCCCGTAGAGGGGAAGTCGGTGGGGAAGCACAATCTGGTTGTCAGGTTTCTTAGGGGGGCCAGAAGGTTGAACCCTCCTAGGCCCCCCTCTCTACCCTCTAGGGATTTGGCATTGGTTCTAAAAGCCCTAATAACTGCCCCCTTTGAGCCTTTGCAGTCAGTCGAGTTGAAGTTTCTGTCTATGAAAACCCTACTCCTGACTGCGTTGGCCTCGATCAAGAGGGTGGGGGACCTGCAGGCATTTTCTGTCGACCATTCGTGCCTTGAGATTGGGCCGGCTAACTCCAGTGCAACACTGAGGCCCCGGCCCGGCTATGTGCCCAAGGTTCCTACCACTCCCTTCAGGGACCAGGTAATGAACCTGCAAGCGCTGCCCCGGAGGAGGCAGACCCAGCCCTAGCTTTGCTCTGTCCGGTACGCGCACTGCGACAGTACACGGATAGAACTCAGAGCTTTAAGACCTCAGAGCAGCTCTTTGTCTGTTACGGAGGACAATAGAAGGGGAAGGCTGTTTCCAAGCAGAGGATGGCCCACTGGATAGTGGATGCTATCACCTTGGCCTATGAAGCACAAGGTGTGCCCTGCCCGCTCAGGTTGCATGCTCACTCCACTAGAGGTGTTGCATCGTCCTGGGCGCTGGCTCGTGGCGCCTCGCTAGCAGACATCTGTAGAGCTGCGGCTTGGGCGACTCCCAACACGTTCGCTAGGTTCTATAGCCTACGTGTCGAACTGGTTTCCTCCTGTGTTCTCACCTCAAACGGGTAGTGGCACTGAGAGGCCCTGTTCAGAGTCGGCTTGCGGCGTCCTTAAAAGCCTTATTCTCCAGAGAGTTCCCTAACCGGGCAAACCCTGTCGAGTCCTCCAGCACTCCGGTGTCCAGACATGGCGGAGCGTACGGCGCCAGGCCTTTCAGCCAATGAATTCTTGAAATCTGGTGTGAGGCTAGTGCCCATATGAGTGACCCTGTTGGGATCCCATATGTGTTTTCCACGGTATTCTTATTAGAACCGTGTTTCCCCAGGTAGACCATGTTCTGCCGTCTCTAATGATGCAGCCTGAGCCATCACAGAGACTTCCATGTGCATTAGGGCCCTACGGGGTTACTTCACGTGTGTAATGTCACTTAACCCCCTCTGGGATGAGATGACTCCGCAGTGTGCCCCTTCCAAGTGGAAGGGCACACTTTCCCAGTGTTATTCAAGTCCTACTGTTTGGGTTGCTAAGCTAAGGACAGCAGTAGTCGACCTTCTCTGTGTAGCCCGGTCCTATCGTCTGCCTTATAGGAAGGATCAGGAGGCCTACACAGGGCGCTGGAAGGGGCAGCTCCTGTGGCGCTTTGGTAGGGATCCCAATTCGTCGGTCATCCAATGTGACTCGGAGTGACCGACTGAAAGGGAACATCTCGGTTACGTATGTAACCCTTGTTCCCTGAAGGAGGGAACGGAGACGCCACGTCCCGCCGCCACAGTTGCTGTACCACCGCTGAGCGGCCGGGTCACCGCTCGGCTCCTCAGCGAAAGCATGCATGATTAATGCGGCACCGCTGCCTCTTATACTCACGCTGTGATCAGCGGCAGCTGGATGCAATGATCGCATGCCAATGTCTATTGGCTCGTTTAGTTACACTCGAAGTGGATAGGTCTCTCTGGCGAGATCCCAATTCGTCGGTCATCCAATGTGACGTCTCCGTTCCCTCCTTCAGGGAACGAGGGTAACATACGTAACCGTGACGTTCCCTGAATGAACATGTGATGAAGACGAGCCCACCAGCTCGTCGTCGGAGGGGGGGGGGAATGTGAGTCCATGAAGGGATTTAAAAATGATGGCTCACTCGCAAAAGCACTCTCGTGCAAGTTGGAATTTATTTACAGTGCCAGAAAGATTGTCCACAGTGAAGAATATAAAAAAAAGGAAAATAAACCTGAAAGTAATCCAACAATGATATGCTCAGGTAACAAACAGGTATCCACCATATACAAAAGGGGTTTGGATTTTGAGGCACCGCAGTAGCACTCTTGCGTCGACTTGGAAAACAAGTCGTGTCTCTATGTTTGGCCTCGGCTTATATAGGCCAAACCCCGCCCCTTTTGTTGGACCATACCATTTAAAGGTAAGACTAACATTTAACACACATACACACAAATACCACATCTATTTGTCATGAGCTATACTTAATCCATTATAATCACTTCCGATCCATATATATATATATATATATATATATATATATATATATATATATATATATATATTAATAAACACATAATCCATTAACACATAATACATTTAACACATAATTCCCACACTTAAATACACTCAGGAACACCTATTCATACCAGACAATGGTTTCGCCAGCTTCCGGTTGCACTGCGCGGCGCGACCAAGCCACTGACGTCATAATCGGCCGCCGCTTGTTTGTTCTGACTGACTGACTACGCCCACACAGACAAACATCACAGGGACGAAACGACACAACAAGTGCGGTGTAAGTGTATGAAATAACCGGGAAATTAATATGGACAGAGGAGAGTGCTGCAATGGGAGAATGTCCATGTGCTATCAGGATTGCGTGTGCACCCGCTACCCTGATAGCGGCAATCGCAGAGAGGAATGGTACGAAGGATGAATGAGGTAAGTAGGCGGTGTGTATGCATGTATGTGTGGGTGTGTGTGTGTGTGTGTGCGTGTCAGTGCTGCTTCCCCAGCGATGGCAGCTGATGTGACTTCCTCACATTACCTTCCCCCTCTCCAAGCCGCGTACTGGCCGGAAACCTGGACAGGTAGTCGGCTACCACGTTAAGTCTGCCAGGTCGATGCCGTATCTTGAAGTGGTACGGCTGCAGGGCAAGGTACCATCGCGTGACTCTGGCATTGTGGTCCTTCATGGACTGGATCCAGGTTAGGGCCCGGTGGTCAGTTTCTAGATCGAACTCTCGACCAAGGAGGTAATAGCGCAAGCTGTCCAGGGACCACTTGATGGCAAGACCTTCCTTCTCGACCGCTGAATATCTTGTCTCCCTGGGGAGTAGCTTGCGGCTAAGGTAGACCACTGGCCTCTCTTCTTCTGCGCTTCCCTGGGCAAGGACCGCTCCAATCCCTGTTGCGGACGCATCTACTTGCACCAGGAATCTCTGAGAGAAGTCTGGACTCTGCAGGACTGGGCTGGAGCACATCTTTTCTTTTAAGTTATTAAAAGCTGTCTCACAGTCATCAGTCCAGGGTATAGGATTTGTCACCGTCTTGGACAGCAGGTTGGTCAGAGGAGCCGCGATGGAGGCGAAGTTTGGCACAAATCTCCTGCACCAGCCCACCAATCCTAGGAATGACCTCACTTCCTTCTTTTTCTTTGGTTGGGGGCTCCTTCGAATTGCTTCCACCTTGTCCACCTGTGGTCTCAGCTGTCCGTTGCCCAGGTGATACCCCAGGTAGTTCACCTCTTGCCTTGCCCACTCACATTTTGAAATGTTCAATGTCAATCCTGCTTCCTCTATCCTCTTCAGGATTTGCTGGAGATGTTGAAGATGCTCTACCCAAGAGTTGCTGTGGATCACCACGTCATCCAGATACGCCGCTGACCAGTCTTCACATCCTTGGAGTACTCGGTCCATCAGCCTCTGGAATGTGGCTGGTGCCCCGTGAAGGACCGTGAATTGGAATAGTCCTAGAGGTGTTCGGAATGCGGTGTAGGGTCTGGATTCAGTGTTGAGGGGTACCTGCCAGTACCCCTTACACAGGTCTAACGTGGTGATGTACTGGGCTCTTCCAATCTTCTCCAGCAGATCATCCACTCTTGGCATGGGGTATGCATCAAACTTAGATTGGGCGTTGAGCTTGCGGAAGTCGATGCAGACACGCAGGGATCCGTCTTTCTTGGGTACGATCACCATCGGGCTGCTCCATTCGCTCATTGAAGGTTCAATCACTCCTAGTTCCTTCATCATCTTGATCTCCTCCTTCAAGGGTTCCACCAGCCTCTCAGGCACCCGATAAGGACGTTGACGTGATGGTGATGGAGTGGAAAGGTGGATGGTGTGATGGGTCAGCTCAGTCCATCCAGGCCGCTGACAGAACAAAGTAGGAAACTGGCTCAGGAGGTGCTGCAGTTCTTTCCTTTTGGAGTCTTCTAGGTGAGTTAGACTCACGACAGACGGCTGTCGCTTTGCATCCTCTGCTTCCGCTTCTTCTTCATCTTCCACCTCCACCTTCCTTACCAACAGTGAGGTTTCTGGTCCCTTACCTGGTGGCACCTTCCACTCCTTTAAAAGGTTCACGTGGTAGGTCTGCCTGGCCTTGCCCTTGTCTGGATGATGAACTTTATACGTTACTGGCCCCATTTTGCGGACCACAGTGTATGGCCCCTGCCATTTAGCCAGTAGCTTGCTAGTTGAAGTTGGCAACAGGAGTAATACCTTCTGCCCAGGTTGAAACTGTCGTAGCCTGGCGTGTTGGTCATACCATCTTTTCTGCGCTTGTTGTTTTTCTTGTAGGTTCTCTTTAGCTTGTTCTCTGTACTGCTCCAGTCGATCTCGCATCTCTAGCACGTACTGAACGATGCCTTTCTCCTCCTTCTTGGATGTAGGTTCCTCCTCCCAGTTTTCTTCAGCAGGTCCAGGGTCCTTGTACCTGCCATCCATAGAGGAGCTCGAACGGTGCGAATCCCGTTGCTGACGCTTGGGGTACCTCTCGGTGTTTAAGAGAACAAATGGTAGCCACTTGTCCCAGTCTCGCCTGTGTCTGCAACGAACTTCCAAGCATGTTCTTGAGAGTTTGGTTGAATCTCTCCACAAGACTGTCCGTCTGCGGGTGGTAGGGAGTTGTTCTGATGGCTGTAATGCCCAACTGCCTATTCAGCTGCCCCATCAGCCGTGACGTGAAGTTAGTTCCCTGGTCCGTGAGTATCTCCTCAGGTATGCCGACTCTGGAGAAGAGTTGAACCAGGGCATGAATGATCTTAGGTGTGGTGATAGAACGGAGTGGGAAGGCGTCAGGATACCTTGTGGCATAGTCGCTGACTACCAGGATGTAGCGATGTCCAGCACTGCTCTTTTCCAGCGGCCCCACAATGTCCATGGCAATCCGCCTAAAAGGTGCAGAAATGATAGGGAGAGGTTGCAGGGGTGCTCTGCCCCGCTGAGACACAGCACCTGTCTTTTGGCAGATGGCACATGTGTTACAGTGTGCTTGTACGTCAGTGTATAGTGTGGGCCAGTAAAATCGTGAGCTAATGCGTGCGTATGTTTTCTGTTGGCCCAGGTGGCCAGCCCATGGAACAGTGTGTGCAAGGTGCAGAACAAGAGGACGACAACAAGATGGTACAATTAAACGCATCACATCACTGGTTCTCACATACAACACACCATTCACCACAACATATTCTTCATTGCACAGATTTGATGGTTTGTCACCCTCCGCTTTGACAAATAAAGGTTTCAGAGTTTCATCTTCCCTTTGAAGTTGTGCTATATTTCCTGGGACCTTCCAGCCATTGACTTCAAGACCCTCCACTGAGGCATCTGAGGCTGGGGTACCCAGGTACTTCTCCAGCCGCCGTTGGCGTCGTGGCTTTTTAGGGCCTTTAGTCCCACCCTGCAGCAGACTACTATCCAAGTCTGGCAGTGGCTGCAGACCTGCCCTGGCCTGAGCTCTCGTAAGAGCAGGACATGCCAAATGTATTATTCATGTATTATTAGAGGTAGTATTCACACAATTGACATTATTTACAAAACATGGTTTCAACAATGACAGAGAACTCCCAGTGTCCAAGAGGGCTTTCAGTTCATGTCCATTAACAATCACATCATATACATTCTGACTCTCCCCCACAGAGTCAAAGTCACTGTCCCCTTCTCTAGGCACATAACAAAACCCTGTAAGTTTTGCTTTGCGAGCCGGACACACAGCTGCTTTATGACCTGGCTGCTGGCAGTAAAAGCAAAGCCAGTCTTTGGCCATGGACTTTGGACCTTGTGCATTGTCAGATAGTTCAACACGACCCCTTTCAGACCCAGAGTTATTAGGAAAGCCATGTACAATACCTTTGAGTGGTTGAGTACGAGGACCACCGCGATGAGCATTCAGGTACTGCTGTGCCAACTTTGCTGCCGCCCGTCCTGACCTCGGCTCATGCTCTCACCCATGTACGTGCGGCCGAGGGTAACACCAAGAAGCTGTTCCAGGATGATGGCCTCGCCGATTTCCTCTTTAGAGTGCCCCTCCGGTCGCACCCAACGCTTGTACATGTTCTTTAGCCGGTGGTACGTCTCTGTTGGTGACTCTCCACCTGGGACTGTAGTCGATCGGAAGCGCTGACGGTAGGTCTCTGGAGAAATGTTGAATTTCTCCAACAGTGCTTCCTTCAGGTCATCGTAGATCTCCGCCTGCTCCTCGTCCATTGCCAGGTACGCCTCCAATGCTTGTCCTGTCAGCAACGGAACCAGGCGATAGCTCCACTCCTCCTCAGGCCACCTCCAGGTCCTGGCCAGACGCTCGTAACGCCGAAGATAATTCTCGATGTCTTCCCCCTGCTGGAAGCTCGGCATCTTCGGATCAGCCCACTGCATTGGCTCTCTTGGTGCTGTGACATTTGGGGAGTCTTGGATGTAGGCGGGTCTGTGTCTTGCGGATACCTTTGGTGCTGGTGTCGGTAGCTCCATTCGGACGCTCTCCGCATCAAGCGAGGCCTCAGCAGGACGAATCGACTCCAAGATGGACTCACGAAGACCTCGGAGCTCCCGCAGATATCGATCCTCTCTCTGCTCTTGAGTGTCGAGAAATCTGCGCATCAGGGAAATCATTCCCTCGCCAGCTGTAGCGTCAGGAGTGACGGGCTTGGGCGGTGGTTGACTGGACTTTGGGGAGGCTTTGGGAAAACTTGTGGCTCCCTCCTCATCCTCCGTAGTCTCAACCGAATTCCAGGCTGTCTCCTCCTATGACGCCACCTTCACTTGGGATCGTAAACCCGGCCTGGGTTTTCTACCTTTCGGCGCTGTCTTGCGAGTAGCCATCCCACTTCTGACACCAAATGTGATGAAGACGAGCCCACCAGCTCGTCGTCGGAGGGGGGGGAATGTGAGTCCGTGAAGGGATTTAAAAATGATGGCTCACTCGCAAAAGCACTCTCATGCAAGGTGGAATTTATTTACAGTGCCAGAAAGATTGTCCACAGTGAAGAATATAAAAAAAGGAAAATAAACCTGAAAGTAATCCAACAATGATATGCTCAGGTAACAAACAGGTATCCACCATATACAAAAGGGGTTTGAATTTTGCTGAGGCACCGCAGTAGCACTCTTGCGTCGACTTGGAAAACAAGTCGTGTCTCTATGTTTGGCCTCGGCTTATATAGGCCAAACCCCGCCCCTTTTGTTGGACCATACCATTTAAAGGTAAGACTAACATTTAACACACATACACACAAATACCACATCTATTTGTCATCAGCTATACTTAATCCATTATAATCACTTCCGATCCATATATATATATATATATATATATATATATATATATATATATATATATATATATATATATATATATATATATATATTAATAAACACATAATCCATTAACACATAATACATTTAATACACTCAGTAACACCTATTCATACCAGACAATGGTCGCTTAGCTTCCGGTTGCACTGCGCGCGCGACCAAGCCACTGACGCCATAATCGGCCGCCGCTTGTTTGTTCAGTTTGGCCGCCACGATGTTTCCCGCCGGAAGACTGACTACGCCCACACAGACAAACATCACAGGGACGAAACGACACAACAATTGCGGTGTAAATGTATGAAATAACCGGGAAATTATTATGGACAGAGGAGAGTGCTGCAATGGGAGAATGTCCATGTGCTATCAGGATTGCGTGTGCACCCGCTACTCTGATAGCGGCAATCGCAGAGAGGAATGGTACGAAGGATGAATGAGGTAAGTAGGCGGTGTGTATGCATGTATGTGTGGGTGTGTGTGTGTGTGTGCGTGTCAGTGCTGCTTCCCCAGCGATGTCAGCTGATGTGACTTCCTCACAGGACATACTTGTGTCGCAGGGACATACTTCCGGCATTCCTACTAGAGCTATGCTTCATTCCTAGAAGCTAACGCCGGTTGCACCCCACGTGCTTTTAAGCCTCCTGGTCATTACGTCACCCGCCCATGATGTCTTGCCCATCGTTTGTACTGATTACACATATGATTCAGAGCTGGATATCGCTGATGGCGTTTGCCTAAAGCGTTTTCGACGCAGCGTCTCTTTCCCTCGGGGAATCATGGTTACATACGTAACCTGGGACGTTTCCTTTTCATTAAAAATTTGAAATTGTAATGAAATCCAAGCCTTCATATACGCCAGACATGCCATAAGTGACTCAAATCCCACAGAATTTCGTTTAACAGGCAGATAAACCTGAGTGTTTTCCGCATTACTGTGAAATGACAGTCCATGTTGTTATAATCATGTCCAATGGGTTTTGGTAATTTTTGATAGTTTTCTGTAACTCTTCTAGTTTTCTCTTTGTGTTAGTTTGGGGCTGGTTGAGGTCTGGTTCAAGTTGTTGGTAAAGAGTTTTAAAGTAAGACCTCCAGATTGTGCCTGTAGGAGAAATGGGGTTGATTTGGGGCTTTCAAATTTTTTAAAGAGATTCCAGAAATTATTTTGGTCTATTTATTCATCTATTTCATAAATTTTAGCTTCATAATATTGATCTCTTTTGTTGCAGATGAGCTTTTTATAATTTTTCAGACAAAAAAGGCAAGGAAGAGTTCGGAAATGGCTAAATTGAGCAGACCAACAACAGCAGGATCTGTAAAGCTTGATGACTCTGAAGGCAGCATGATTGATGATTCTGACGGTGAAGTTGTGGATTGTAAGACAGGACAAAGTCGACACAGTGACTATAATTTTGACAAAATAAAGTCATTTCTGCAAAAAACTAAGAATGCAAAGAATGTTCAGTTTGAGGAATTTTTTGCTGACAGAAAAATGTTTATCAATTCAGTGATAGTGCTAATGGTGAAGGAGGGGAACAATTTACAGTACAGGAAATATACAGACTGAAGAAACTTGTTTCCAAGCTAAAATTAGAATTACAAAATGAAGATGGTTTTGAAACCACGTATTTGAGTGTTTGAGTGTTTGAGTTTGAGTGTTTTGTTTCTATTCATACTTTTTATTTTAATGAGTGTGTTGAGGGTGGGTTCTTTAAACTTGAATGGTGGCCGAGATTTGCATAAAAGAGCACTGCTTTTTGAGCTCATCAAGCAAAAAAATATTGATGTAATGTAGGTTCAAGAAACTCACAGTGATTGTATTAATGAAAGTGACTGGAAAAAAGAGTGGGAGGGTGAAGTCGTGTTTGCTCACATGAGTTCTACTAGAGGGGGGGTGGCTATCCTCTTTGCAAAAAATGCTTTTCCTTTTTCTTGCGAGGTTAAACATGTGATACCTGGCAGACTTTTATTTATAAGGGTTCAGTTTGAAAATTTCAAGGCAGTTTTTTTAATGTTTATGCTCCTACAAGTGGTAGTGAAAGAGTACTGTTTCTCAAAGATGTTAATGTAAAACTGCAGAATTGTAGTTCTGATGAAGTTTTATTTTTGGGTGGGGACTTTAATTGTACAGAGAATTACAGACTGGATAGGAATAATTTGGAACCTCATGCTCCCTCAAGTCTTGCTTTAAAGGAGTTGATTAAAACACATTGTTTATGTGATGTGTGGAGGGATCTAAATATTGATGTAAGACAATATACTTGGGCACATTGGGCACCGCCAGATTGGATAGGTTTTATTGCTTTCGACATCACTGTAATATTGTGAAAGGCTGTTTTATTACCCCAACTGATTTTTCTGATCATTGTCTTGTCACATGTAATGTGTTTATAGCCAATGTGAAGCCAAAGAGTGCATACTGGCATGTTAATACTTCTTTGTTCAGTGATGTGAATTTTAGAGATGTTTTTATTTTTTTCTGGAATAATTTTCGATTAAGAAAGCAATGTTTTAAAAATTTACGCCAGTGGTGGGGCTGTGGAAAGGTTGAAGTGAAATTACTTTGTCAGCAGTATACTTTCAGTGTCTCTCGGGACGTCACTAGATTAATGAAAAAACTTGAATCTGAAATAATGGAGGCACAAGGGTTAGTGGAGGCTACTGGGGAGGGAGGACACATTGAGACATTTAAAACTAAGACATCGCTTCTTGCAGAGTTGCTTGGCATTAAAGCACAAGGGGCTCTGGTCCGATCTCGTTATCAGAATCTAACGCAAATGGATGCCCCATCTAAGTTTTTCTTTAGTCTGGAAAAAAAAGAATGGTCAGAGTCACTATATTCACTCCTTACGGTCTGAAAATGGGCAAGAATTAACAAAGACATCTGATATTAGAAAACGAGCTGTACAGTTTTATGACAATTTGTATAGGAGTGAATATAGAAAGGATGAGGTGTTATCTGCTGGTTTCAATGAAGGTCTGCCAAATGTCTTGGAGGACTCAAAGGCAGAGCTGGAGAGACCCCTTTCTGAGGAGGAACTTCTGAATGCTCCGAGGGGCATGGAGAGTGGAAAAACTCCTGGGATAGATGGACTCCCTGTTGAGTTTTATAAAGAATTTTGGGCTGTGCTGAGCGAGGATTTGCTGGCAGTCCTAAATTAAAGTTTGGTTGATGGCTCCTTGCCTCTCTCCTCTCTCTTTGCAGGAGAGCCGTGATCACACTACTACCTAAAAAAGGTGACCTGCAGGAGATCAAGAACTGGCGACCTGTCAGTCTGCTATGTTCTGACTTTAAGATCCTTTCTAAGACTCTGGCTAATAGACTGAGAAATGTGATGGGGCAGGTCATTCATCTTGACCAGACATATTGTGTGCCGGGCAGGTCAATTACAGATAATGTCTGTCTCATACGGGATGTTTTAAGTGTCTCTAGTCTTTTAGGGTTAAACTTGGGGCTTATTTCTATAGATCAAGAAAAAACATTTGATAGAGTTGAGCTTCAGTATCTATGGGATACCTTAGAGGCCTTTAATTTTAGCTCTGGTTTTATTGATATGATAAAAGTGTTGTACCAGGACACTGAGAGTTTACTGAAAATCAATAGTGGTTTGAGTGCCCCTTTTAAGGTTAGCAGAGGGATCAGACAAGGCTGTGCGCTGTCTGGCATGCTTTACTCTCTATCTATTGAACCTTTGCTGAATAGCTTAAGATCTAGGATTAAGGGTTTATTATTGCAACACGATATACAGCATCAAATTTCAGCTTATGCTGATGATGTAGTGATTATGATAAATGGGCAACAAGATATTAACCAGCTGGTTTTTATTGTTAATGATTTTAGGAAAATTTCATCTGCAAAGGTAAATTGGGAGAAGAGTGAAGCACTGGCTGTTGGAAAATGGGAGAAAGGGCTTCCAAATTTGCCTGGTGGGATGATTTGGAGGAAGGACGGTTTTAAATATCTAGGAGTATATATTGGGGATTCAAATATCCAACAAAAGAATTGGGAAGGGGTGATTGAAAAAGTAGAAGGAAAATTAAAGAAATGGAAATGGATTATTTCGCAATTATCATTTAGAGGAAGAGTTTCAATAATCAACAATTTGGTCACTTCTACATTGTGGCATAGATTATCATGTGTGGATCCACATGATAATCTGGTGATTTTTTTTTGGGACGGTCTACACTGGGTTCCTCAAAGTGTTCTTTTCCTTCCAAAAGAGGAAGGGGAACAAGGTTTGGTACACCTTCCAAGTAGACATGCAACTTTCCTTTTGCAGTTCATTCAGAGATTCCTTACTGGCCCTATGGATCTGGTGTGGAGAAAGATGGCAGAAGTAATTTTACACACAGTGGATGGACTTGGACTGGATGCGGACTGTTCTTAATGGATGTTAAACAACTACGCTTGGACTGCCTCAATTTTATTGTGGACTTTTTAAAGTGTGGGGACTTTTAAATGTTTGCAGGTTGGAGGGGATAAAATCTTTGCATTGGTTACTAGAGGAGCCCCTCATCAAAGGAGCACGGATGGACATTGCTGGTGGGAGTTTTACAGGACTTATGCAGATACTGTGTGCTTCAAAGTTGGTGACACTGAAGCATCTAGTTGATGTGGCCGGACCTGAGCTGAGCGATATAAATGCAGTTGCTGCTTTCTTGGGTCAGAAGTCAGCTCGTCACACTCAACTCATGTTGAATAGGTGGAAAACTAGATTGACAAATGAGGAATTGTTATTATTAAAGGACTTTAAGAATGGATATATGATTTTGGATATAGCAGCTCCTTTTCCAAGACTGGGGATTACACCAGATTTGGAAGGAATGTCAGGTCCTTTGTTGGATCTTAATGAATTGGAAAATTTAGAGTTGGGAGAAGCGAAAGGGAAAAGGATGTATAAATGTTTTGTGAAGGTCTTTAATAAAGGGACTTTAAATGGGAGGGTTGATACAGTATGGAGGGATAAACTTGGGTTGAACGAGGAAATTAAGCCAGTCTGGAGAGTGCTGTACAAACCACCATTGATAAAGCGATCTGGTGACTTACAATGGAGAATATTACATGGGGCTGTGGCTGTTAATGCATTTGTTTCAGTCATTAATTCAAATGTTGATGATAAATGTGTGTTTTGTGGATCTAGAGAAACTATTTTTCACTTTTTTTTAGAGTGTGTAAGGCTTAAAGTGCTTTTTAACTTGTTGGATTTGTTATGTGGTAAATGTGGGGAGCAGTTTACACCAGTTGGGTTTATTCTGGGGGTGGGGTACAATCAAAAACAAAAGGTGAATTGGCAGTTGCTCAATTTTCTGTTCGGGCAGGCAAAACTTGTAATTTATAAAACAAGGAAAAACAGAATGGAGAATAGGCGTGGTCGAGAGATTACATCTCGTTTTAAGGCTTTTGTCAAATCAAGGATTGTTGTGGAATTTAAGTATTATAAAGCAATGAAAGATATGGAAACTTTTAGACTACAGTGGTGTTATAACTCTATTTTTTGTACGGTGGTGGAGGAGGAATTCATTTTTGATCTTGTGTGGAACTGAAACTTGTTTGGTATAATTATGATTGAATAAAGTTTATTATTAAAAATCTAAAATCTCACATACACACACACACACACACACACACACACACACTTATCAAAGACAATTATCAAATTGTTCTTCTTCTTCTTTATGATTAAAAAACACTCATGTAAAGTCAATATGCATTATACAAAAGCTAATTTATGTTTAAATATCGCAAAACCAATCACATTGCAATGTCAAATTGATCGTTTTTTCGATCAGATGCAGTAACTACGTTACTGTAATATGGATCGTTTTCTGAAAATAAAAGAAGATGTGGCAGACAGACCTGTGCAAGCAAAAGCTTTGAAGTGTGTGGTGAAAAAATAAGACACTGAATACATTAAATGTGGTTTTATGGAGACTCTCCTCCATTCATATCCATTAAAAAAGTGTCCTCTGGTCTACTTTCCGTTATCATTAGCCTTTACGCTTTTTGGCTAAAGGTTGCAAGCTTGCCTTCTAGTGGCTTTGACATGTAGCTATCCATCACAACACTCAATTACTGTAACAAATTATTGCTCATTGTAAATTTATTAAATATAGTTAACAAATGGAGCCTTGTTGTAAGTGTTACTGTTTATTTTATATGTTAATATATCTTTAAACTGAAGTAAATAACTTTTCTCTTTATGCAGAGTAAAATTACTCAATTTTGTACAGCTTGATTCACAACAGTTAGTGCTTTGTAAAGTCAGTCTGGAATTATTGGTAAAATACTGTGTATTACTGTAAAGTTTTATTGTATAAGAAATCCACCTAAAGTGGTTTAAAATGATTTTGACAATTATTTAATCAAATGTTTTGTTGCATTTTACTTTTCAATGTTATTTAGCACAATACAGACACGAGACACTCTTGTCATGGACAAGATATACTAAATCAAATACAGATAAACTTTACATTAAAACATGAAAATACATAAAAAATGCAACCAAGCTGGATGAGAAGTAAAACAGCATGCATGTTATGTAATATTTGCTCTTTAAATACATAGCCTCATCTGCACACACATCACTTTTTAAACTTCATTATTGTTAGTCAACACAAGAAACATATCAGTTTGGTTTGTTTTGATACATTCTAAGGTTATAGAAAGGAAGACATGACCACAACTGCAAATGAAGATGAGTGGTTAAGGTTGGTAACCAAGTTTAGAAATTAACATCAGAGTCAAGTACACACTGTGCAAACAAGTAGCCTACCATTTTAGCAATGTTTAGATAAAAATTTGCAGTGAGACAAAATAGCTTTGATTGCCATTATTATAAACAGAGGAGTGAAATATAATTATCTCACTGTACACAGTTGGCCTATTTGTCAAACTGAAAGTGGCACGCAGGCATGTGCACCAGACCACAAATGAGGTCTTTGACATTTCTGTTTGTCCATCAGCTAAAAAAAAACTGCTGCATCCTTTTTTCTTCCCACTTAAACTATTACATTCGTCCTAATCTACAGCATCTCAAATATAACCATGACATTCACACTAAATTAATTAAATAATTATATTCAACCTGATCTCATGACAAAAACAAGCCTGTGGGAGCTTTCTTTGGGGAGTTTTTTCCCCCGGAGCAGAGGAACGTGTCTATGGTACGCTTCACGTGACATTTGTTTTGTACGTGTCACTGCAGTTCTGACTTGAAATGTCTGCCGAGTGGCGCTTAAACTCTAATGCTATGTGAGGTTTTAAAATAACTTACCATCTGCACTACACTTAAACCTACCGATAGAATTAACAAAACCGAATTTAATGTAAAAAAGCAACTGCAAGCATGCCGTTTTAGCTTGTTTTTCATCTTTCAGCTCTTTCATCATGAGTGATGTTTTTCACAGGATTTGTACCCAAGGATTCCGTATCATAAGTCCAGTTCCGTGCCGGCTGAGCTACCGAGCAAGCTTGTTATGTTAGGTGTTGTGCCTGTTTTCAACCCCCTGACAAATCACCCCCCTCGTTGAAATGGTTATATGATTGCCTAATCTTAACCCCATCCCCACACCTAACCCTTAACCTACCAATACTAGGTGGGTAGTAATTTGATGTGGATCAGAATTCAGCACAACACCAGAAAGCTAAACACATGGAGCTGTAATCGTAACTGTGTAGGAAAATGATTACAAGTGCTCACTTTACTGCCTCTAGTGTTCATTTATGTTGGAAACTGCTGTGATATGGTACCATATGTCATACATATGGTATATACTTATTGGTACGTATTTCGCGCCTTGCAAAAAAGTTACCACAGTTACGTTTTCGTAATGAGATCAGGTAGATTATGTTTCTCTCTCTCTGAACTGAAAGAATGATCAGAAAAAAACTATTAACTCAAATACGAAGCAATAAAACATTTGAAAGCTTTGCCAATCCAAATAGAGAGTTAAACTGGATTAACTGGTGGATTGATAGTCAGGGTTGATGAGCGCCTGTACACTGGGCTGGGTGTCCAAATTGCTCCGTTTCATCTCTTCGTAAACTGAGTCCGAGGGTGGATTTGATCTGTATTTATTGTTCCCCCAACACCCCTTCACCTGAGGATGACAAAAAGAAGTGACTCATTTAAAAAACATATAAAATCTTCTTCAGCTTCCAAAATGACTGAGAAAACAATGTTCCAGGGACGCAGTAAAGGGGGTTAAATGGGGAGTGATTCTAGGGACACCAGGAACAAGGTTTAGAGCCAGTGAGAAGATCAAAAGGACATTTTATTTGGAAGAGAGACGCAGAGGAATAAGGCACTTGTGAAGCTGTTCACAATAATCATGTTTGTGGTGCATGACTGCTAGCGGCGCATACTGCGAAATACGTCAATGACCAGTCAGACATACTGTAACAGCGATTTTGTGGTTAGATAAAAATATGGGTTGTTATTCGATGGGTTGCTGAATTTTTTTAACTCTATGCTTCTCAAATGAGAAAACTTTCGGTTATAGAATGTGAGCTGTGCATTAGTGGGCATTAGGTGGTTCAGCTTTAATAGCAATTAATAGTTTGAGAACAAACTTCAGGGCCTCTTGACTTTTGAGCACCATTTCAAAAGTTTTCAGTGGTCTGAAAACATGCCATAATTAATTTTACATGTAAAGCTTTAACTTATTTGGACAAACACAAGTGTTTGACACAGGAAAAACATCCCATAGTGAATGCATTGCAAAACAATTAGACAGCAACAGATTTTCAACAACAAATCAAACCACAAAAACGTGGCACATTGCATGTTTACACATAAAAGTGGCACATTGAATGTTTACACATAACATACCTCTGTAATGCATTTCAGATAGAGGCATAATGTGGTTTATAAGTTTAGTTTTTATTTTTGATTTGTGCTTTTCAAAACTGATGTTTGTGTGTGTATGCATGCTTACCTTCAGAATCACGAATTCAGAATTGCTTCAAGATGAAGCAAGAGATGCACAGTAGCAACATGACCGCACACAAAATGAGAAAGATCTTCATATGATGATGAATATCTTCTGGACACACTTTTTCATCATATTTTCCTTCTACTTCTCCAGTTTTATTTGTTTTTATATCTACTAATTATTCTATGAAATAATAGAAAATCAAGGCCAGATAATTAGATCTATCAGCTATGCTGTATTTCATTCAACATTAATTAGAAAATGACTGTACTTCTCAATCTCTGCATCAGAATAGAAGTTGCATTTACATAGTTTACATACTTAATACACAACTACATGTTTTACTTTCGTTTGATAATAAAATTAGGTAACACTTTATTTTGATAGTCCACTTTAGATATTCTACTAACAGTAAGTAACTTTGCAACTACATGTCGATTAGCAGTCATTATAGTATTAGTAGACTGTCTGCTTAATATCTTCTAACACTTTATTTTGATGGGTCCACAAAATACTACATACTAAGTATGAGAAACTTTACAAGTATGTCAACTTATTCAACTAACCAGAAGCCTACCCAACTGAGAGTTAGTAGACATGTAGTTGTAAATTAATGATAAATCGTTGACATGCAGTTTACTTTACGTCATTTAGCAGACGCTTTTATTCAAAGCTACTTACTAATTACAAAAAAAGTAATTAAAACTATAATTTAAAACTCTATAAATACTATGTATACACATTTAAGAAAATAAAGAAATTAAATAAAAATTACAAATGCATACAACAACATTTCAAAACGTTTAAATGAAAACAAAAAATAAAGCTACAAATAACTCAAAATATGAAAACAACAAAAGGTATGAGTATAATAATGATTCTAACATGACACTAAGCCAAACACCCATATATATATATATATATATATTATCATTTGCATGTAGTATGTTGAAGTAACGTTATTAAAATAACTCAAATTAAATACAACTAAAACTTAAGAAAATACCTATGAAGACATAATAAATTAAGACATAATTGAACTAAAATGAAAATAGATAACAAATCGAACGGCAGTAGTTTATCAGTAATCCTAAAATAATATCACTGCCAAAAACACATGCTAACAAACAACAATTTACTTACACATAATAAGAATTGGTTATAAAAACTAAAACAGAAGGGAAAATAGCAGTAAGAAAGCAGATAAATAAAAAGCGATACTTATATCCTTTGGCGGTGTCCCTGGCCGGTTGAGTCGCACGGTAGAGTAGATTGTCTTTATAAAGATGGTCTTTAGTTACAAAGTTACTTTAAAATATTTCAATTAAGAACATGGTTGCAAATATATATGTACAGGACTGTGTAGAGCACAAAACCGAACATACTTACAATTATGGGACTCTCTGGATGATCTGGCCGCCATTGTTGCCGGTTGCACAGTGTATTCTGGGTACCCCTTGGTTTCAAGTAAGCTCGCGAAAATGCTTGGTTTTAAGGGGTATCTACAACTTACCCTTAGCCCTACCCTCAATCAAAGAGAGAATTGGGATAGCCTTTACTCTCACGTGAACGCGCAAAACTAAGGGGAAGGGGTAAGGGAAGGGGTAAGACAGAGAATTGGGATTTACCATTAAGCTGTGCTGTTGTTGGCTGCCACAGTAACAGCAATAAGCTAAAACATTCCTTTAAAGTACTTGTTTTGCATACCAAAAAACATGTCATGTCCGGCGCTATATGTATGGCTTGCAGTGCTTAAGTTGAATACTGAGTGTGAAATAAAACAATTATATGTTAAAACATGTGCTCTTATCATTCTGTGGACAAAATCCCGTGAACTTCGCCCCGAATGGGAGCTGTTTATGCACATATGCGCTTATCTGTTTTTAATGCAGCTAACCTCACGTCGATTCATGTCATCTTCCCACTCATTAAAATATGACGTCACTGCGACACTCTAAAGTGATGAAACCATGGCGACATGTGTTTTCTTTAAACCATTTTTATGTTTCACGTTATACAGGTGCATGTCAATAAATTAGAATGTTGTGGAAATGTTCATTTATTTCAGTAATTCAACTCAAGTTGTGAAACTCGTGTATTAAATAAATTTGATGCACATAGACTGAAGTAGTTTAAGTCTTTGGTTCTTTTAATTGTGATGATTTGGGCTCACATTTAACAAAAAACCACCAATCCATCAAAGCCGCCAAAGTTGAAGAACAATTCAATACCAACAACGCAAGAAACATGTTGCAGGTCATCAACAACATCTCAGGTTTTAAAGGGAATAAACCAGCTACTGTGAACATTGCCGCCTCTCTACGGGACGAGCTTAATAATTTGTATGCTCGTTTCGAGGCTGACAACACCACCCATACAGAGAGCGCTCCCGCGGCTGCTGCAGAAGAGGTGAGTGCACTCTCCCTTTCTGTCGTGGATGTAACCTGATCCTTCAAACGGGTGAACATCCGCAAAGCTGTGGGTCCGGATGGCATCCCAGGCCGTGTGCTCAGAGCTTGCGCATTCCAACTAGCCGGGGTTTTTACAGAGATTTTCATTCTTTCCCTCACTCTGTCTGTGGTTCCCTCATGCTTCAAAAAAATCCACCAATGTGCCCATACCGAAGAAAAATAAAACCACATGCTTGTATGACTGGAGGCCCATTGCTCTGACACCCATCTTCAGCAAGTGTTTTGAGAAACTCATCAGAGACCACATCTGCTCTGTGCTGCCTGCTTCACTGGACCCACTACAATTTGCATACCGCATTAATCGTTCCACAGACGATGCTATTGCCTTCACCCTGCACACTGCTCTCTCCCACCTGGAAAATAAGAACACCTATGGGAGAATGCTGTTCGTGGACTATAGTTCAGCATTTAACACCATAGTGCCTGCCACACTGGTTGCGAAGCTCCAGACTCTGGGACTGAACAGATCTCTGTGCAGCTGGATCCTGGACTTCCTGACAGGCAGAAGTCAGGTGGTCGGAATGGGCAACAACACCTCATCTCCCCTGGTCCTCAACACTGGTGCTCCGTAGGGCTGCGTCCTCAGCCCACTCCTGTACTCCCTGTACACACACGACTGTACAGCCACACACAGCTCTAACGTCATTGTCAAATTTGCCGATGACACAACGGTGATAAGCCTGACCACCGACAACGATGAGACGGCCTACAGAGAGGAGGTGAGTACCCTGACTAAATGGTGTCAGGAGAACCACCTCTCACTCAACATCGACAAGACCAAGGAGCTGGTGGTGGATTTCAGGAGACAGAGCAGAGAACACACACCCATCACCATCGACAAGACACATGTGGAGCGGGTAAACAGCTTTAAGTTCCTCGGCTTTCACATCACCGAGGATCTGACATGGTCTGCCCACACAGATGCAGTGCTGAAGAAGGCACATCAGCGCCTCTTATTCCTGAGACAGCTGAGGAAGTTTGGAACGAGCCCCAGTATCCTCTGATCCTTCTACTCCTGCACAGTGGAGAGCATCCTGACCGACTGCATCACCGCCTGGTTTGCAAACAGCACCACTGGCAACCGCAAAGCTCTGCAAAGGGTCGTGCGAACTGCCCACCGCATTGTTGGAGATGAGCTTCCCTCCCTCCAGGACATCTACACCAGGCGGTGTATAAGGAAAGCCAGGAGGATCATCAAGGACTCCAGCCACCTGTCTGCTCTCTCTGCTGACCTCAGGAATTCATCTCCGCAGCATCCGATCCCGCACTAGTCGACTTAGGGATAGCTTTTTCCCTCAGGCTATCAGGCTAATGAACAGCAAAAACTAATACCCCCTACAGCACACTCCCACTTTACAATATGCCATGCACTGCACTTTAACTTGAACTCTAACACAGTTCAACTGGACTACACACACACACACTGCACTAATACAACAACCTATCTGCTAACACTGGATACCATCCAATGCACATCCATGACATTGCGTATCCGGCCTATGTATAATGTTGTATATACATTATATACAACATTACTGTTGTGTTTGTGTCCAGATAAACAGACATGGGCTTTTGATACACTGATCACTGTTTTCCTCAACCGCAGCACAAAGCTGTTATTTGAATAAGGTTTAAGTTTAACTTTGTAACCGAACATAGTTAGGTTACTGTTGTTGTTTTTGTGTGTAGTTCCTCTACTGTGCTCCAGGGGGCCCTATATGATTTTCTACGTTAAGGCATAAAATGGAGGTAGGCAGTAGAGTAAGAGATACCTGTTTGGTTTAGTGGAAGCATGGCTCTCACTT
This sequence comes from Gymnocypris eckloni scoliostomus, assembly GCA_027564155.1. NCBI lineage: Eukaryota > Metazoa > Chordata > Actinopteri > Cypriniformes > Cyprinidae > Gymnocypris > Gymnocypris eckloni. The sequence goes on from CM050419.1 coordinate 13,338,273, forward strand.
TCAAAAACCTTACTGTTTGTGGATTTCAGATTGATAAACTAAGGTTTTCAGCTCAATCATAAGAACTCTTTTTGTTTCTGTCTCTCCTTTTTCTTCTTTACCCTGAATGCATCATAAATGGACTAAGAAATAACGTCACCAAAACTCTGTGCTCATCGTGGGACAAAGCATCATTGAAAAATTGCAACGCACTCTATGTTTTGAGAACTCGGATTGACGATTGTTTATGCTACTCTTACACACAGACTATTGGATTTTTTCACCTTCTATCATCATCAGAGGATTTCAGTATTCGATTTAGTGCATGCTTAGTATTCATTCAACCAGATAAGATGTTCTTTATTTTGATAAATGATAAATACTACGGGTAATTTTTGTAGTCTAAAAGACTTTGACTCTTTTTCATGGACATGTTGTAGTCATCTGTAGATTGCTTTTATTTATATAAATACTTTGCAATGACCTACTGTGTTTTGGTGTCGTTTTCAGTTGAGGGAACCTCCCCTAAATTATGTTGTGATTTTGCCCTATTAAGAAATTTCACTGAGACGGTTACAAATTGGCACCCGAACAGGGACCCTCATATTTGAAAACGCACAGGTGAAAGACAATCAGTCTGGGAAGCAGCCTTAGTTCATTTTTGTAGGTTTTTTTTGTTAACCGTCATCTGCTATGGATAAGGATGAGTGCATTGGAGGCATGGATTTATCATCAGAGACATTCACAACCAGAAGAGAACCGATGAGAGAACTGATAAACACGTTTAGTGATTTATATATTGAGTCTGATGAAGACAGTGAACAAGTAGAGGATAATGTTCATGTGGACTATTCATGTTTACCTCCTCCGCCATCACCGATAGAGGTGAATGAAGAAGTCAGCCCCAACTGTGACGCAACTTTGATGGAACGTCTCTCTGAGATTGAGAACCAAGTTGCTAACATCGATCGAAGGGTGAGTGAGCAAGTTTCTTGTAATGTTTTTGATGTGCAGTGTAAAAAATTGGAAGAAAGGATGGCTTATCGTGTCCAACGTGAATGTCAAAGAGTCAAGCAACAGATGGAGCTGATGGTTAAGGACTTGGGTCAATCGATTGTGGATTGTTTAAAGAGAAGAGACCTGCAATTAGAACAAAGATTTCAGTTACTGAGCCCAAATTCTTCTACTCCAAGAGTCCCAAAAGTAAATGTTCCAATAAATGCTTCCCACTCTCCAATTCATGATATGACTAGTTGTGTTTCCATTCAAAATAACCCTCCTACCATTCAGTATAACCCACCTGTAAAGTTGGACTTCCCCAGTTTTGCTAATGCAGTTGAGGATGATCCTGTTTTATTTGTGGAGCGCTGTGAAGAGTATTTCGCCATTCGACCCCTCAGTGATGAAGAAGTAATTGCTGCTCTCACTGCTGTGTTAAGAGGCACTGCTAAGGATTGGTGGATAGCAGAAAGGAAAAATGTAACAAGTTGGAAACAGTTCAAAAAGAAGTTTCTGCTTTCATTTTTAAGTGAGGATTACCAGGATGTGGCTGCAAGAAAGTTGGCTGAAAGAAAACAAGGCCCTAAGGAAAGTATGAGAGATTTTGCTTATCACTATCGTGCCCTGTGTTTGAGATGGAAAAAGGACATGACCGAGAAGGAATTGATTCAAGCTATTCTAAGGAACTGTAATCCACGCCTAGCTAGTTTACTTCGTGGGACGGTTAAAGATGTGGGAGAATTGGTGAGGCTTGGAACCCAAATTGAGAAGGATTTCGATGAATCAAAGAGGTACTGGAGCCAAGTCAACACTGAAGAGCAGAAGAAGAAATCTCCTATTCCTCCAGAGTTCCAACGCAAATCCTCACAGGGTGCCAATCGAGTCGTTTTGTTGGATCAGAGTTCAGAAGCTCATGATTTTAAAAACATCACCATTCCGTTAATACTCCGGAACAGCTATGTTTTTGCCATAGTGGATACAGGTAGCACATTTTCTCTGATTCAAAAGTCTTTGTGGAAGAAATTAAGTGGCCATGAAGATTATCAGTCTAGTGGAGATCAGACATTCCTATTAGCAAATGGACAGAAGCAAAGTTCACTAGGTAAAGTCAATTGGGATTGTGAAGTCCAAGGGCAGAAGATGAATGTGACTTTCTATGTTATGCAAGACTCCGACTTAACCGTACCAATTATCCTGGGAATTGATTTTTTATTAAAGTCCAAGATGGAATTGGATTTTAAAAGAGCACAGTTCCAGTTATCCACCTCATCAGAACCAAAGATTTTTCCTTTTATGCACTACAATGGGCACTCTTCCACTTACTTTTATCTGGCTATGCCCACAGTTAGCCTAGAAGACCATCAGCAGATTCTACGAACCATACGAATGGTAGATTGAGACTATGTCATTAAAAATAATTTGGAGGAGTTAATGTTAAGTTGGCCCACAGTGTGCACTCAACAGCTTGGCAGAACAAACTGTGTCAAACATCGTATTACTACCATAGATGAGATCCCCGTAATAAAAAGAGCGTACAAGGTTTAACTGGAGAAACACCAGTTCATTGAGTCTCAAGTTCAAGAGCTTTTGGAGAAACAGATTATCCGACCCTCTATTTCACCATGGGCAGCACCAGTGGTTGTTGTACCGAAGAAGGATGGAAGTTCTAGGTTTTGTGTTGATTATCGGGGTCTTAATGCTAAGACACATCTAGACGCCTACCCAATGCCCCAAATTCAGGACATTTTAGAGTCTTTGCATGGTGCCACTGTTTTTAGCACACTTGATTTAAAAAGTGGTTACTGGCAGATGGAAATGGAAGTGGACAGTATTGAGAAGACAGCCTTTGTTACCTCCTCAGGGTTATATTAATTTATTTGTCTCCCGTTTGGGCTGAAAAACTCTGCTGCATCATTCCAAAGACTCATGGAACATGTGTTGAGGGACGTTAAAGGAAAGTGCTGCATGGTCTATATTGACGACATTGTTATCTATTCCAGTAACATCGCTGACCATCTCCAGCATCTTCGACAGGTGTTGGCATGTCTTCATAAGGCTGGTCTCACCCTAAATCTTAAAAAGTGTAACTTCGTCCAACGCTCACTTTCATTTCTTGGACACATTGTGACACAAGAGGAGTGAAAACTGATCCAGCCAAAGTCTCTGCCGTTGAATCTTTTCCTGTGCCTCAAAACATCAAAGATGTACAAAGGTTTCTAGGACTGGCTGGTTGGTATCATCGGTTTATTCCCCGTTTCTCTGAAAGAGCAGCTCCATTACATGCCCTGAAACAAAAGAATGTTAAGTGGAAATGGACTGAGCAATGCCAACAAGCTTTTAATGACATTAAACAAGCACTCATGCAAGCACCGGTGTTGACCCCTCCTGATTTTAGCAAGGCGTTTAAAGTTCAAACGGACGCAAGCAATATCGGACTTGGAGCAGTCCTTACTCAGGATATTGAAGGGGAAGAACACGTTGTTGCTTTTGCATCACGTTTGTTAAGAGGTGCTGAAAGATCCTACTCCGTATCAGAAAAAGAATGTTTAGCAGTTGTATGGGCTGTGGAAAAATGGAGGCAGTATTTGGAAGGGAGAAAATTTGAAGTCATCACTGACCACACTGCTTTGACATGGGCATTTCAACACCCTAAACCTTCTTCCCGTCTGATTCGTTGGACCATAAGGCTGCAAGGTTTCCATTTCACCGTAAGGTATCGAAAAGGACAGTGCAACGTTGTGCCTGATGTTTTGTCAAGGGGTTTCGACAGTACTACAGATACCCTACTCATCAATACCTCCACTGAGTCTACATCTCTCCCATGCAATTTACCAGTGGATCTCTCACAAATAGCTATGGAACAGAATAATGATCCAGAAATCCAAGAGTTATCAATCAAAGTCAGAGAGCAATCTACTGAAGATGTGATGAGAGTTCATTATGGGATGGAGAATGGATGTCTTTTTCGGAGTGTTCCAGATGGGAAAAGGAGCCAGAAAGTGCAATTAGTCATCCCCAATGCATTTAGACAGACATTTTTACAGTATGCACACGACAACCCTCTCAGTGGTCATTTAGGGAAGATGAAAACCTTACTTAGGCTATTAGAATCGGTATACTGGCCTAGTATTCGAAATGATGTGTGGAAGTACTGTAAGGAATGTCAAACGTGTCAAAAGTACAAAGCCTCTACTACCAAGGCTCCTGGCCAGTTACAGAGCACTCCTGTCGTTGAACCAGGATATATGCTAGGTGTGGACATTATGGGACCTTTTCCCCGAAGCCCCAAGCAGAATGAATATTTACTTGTTGTGGTAGATTATTTTACCAAGTGGGTAGAATTATTCCCAATGAGAACTGCTAAAGCATCACTCATTGCAAGAATTCTGGTGGAGGAAATGTTCACGAGATGGGGGATACCAGCTTACATAGTTTCTGATAGAGGTACACAGTTCACATCTCACCTTCTTGACCTTTTATGCAAACAATGGGGGGTAATACAGAAACTTACCGCTGCATATCACTCACAAACAAATTTGACTGAGAGAGTCAACAGGAATTTAAAACCCATGATTGCTTCATATGTGGGAGAACAACACAAGCATTGGGACAGATGGTTGTCGGAATTCCGTTTCGCTATAAATTCAGCATGGCACGAGAGTACAGGATTTTCACCTGCAGAGATAGCTCTTGGCCGTAAACTGAAAGGACCGATGGAGAGAGCCCTCCAAAAACCTCCCGATCCTGAAAATCCTGTTTATCCCACCTTGGACCGTCAACAACTGCTCATCGACATTGTAAGGGAAAACGTGGAACGCGGAACTCAAGTCAAGCAAAAAAAGTACTACGACCAAAAGCAGAGATCATGTGAATTTCAAGTTGGAGATGTAGTTAGGGTTCGTACCCATCCCTTATCAAAAGCAGATGACGGTTTCATGGCAAAATTGTCACCAAAATGGAAAGGTCCAGCAGTAATTAAAAAGAAGTTAGGTCCGGTAAATTATAGAGTGTCCTTTATGGATGATCCTGACCCCATAGACTCTTATCATGTACAGAATCTTAAAATTTGTCACGGTTGGGACAAATTTTCTATTGAGAGGAGGAGTATGTAACTGAACATAGTTAGGTTACTGTTGTTGTTTTTGTGTGTAGTTCCTCTACTGTGCTCCAGGGGGCCCTATATGATTTTCTACGTTAAGGCATAAAATGGAGGTAGGCAGTAGAGTAAGAGATACCTGTTTGGTTTAGTGGAAGCATGGCTCTCACTTTCAAAAACCTTACTGTTTGTGGAGTTCAGATTGATAAACTAAGGTTTCATCATAAATGGACTAAGAAATAACGTCACCAAAACTCTGTGCTCATCGTGGGACAAAGCATCATTGAAAAATTGCAACGCACTCTATGTTTTGAGAACTCGGATTGACGATTGTTTATGCTACTCTTACACACAGACTATTGGATTTTTTCACCTTCTATCATCATCAGAGGATTTCAGTATTCAGATTTAGTGCATGCTTAAGCCAAGAGACAAGTATTCATTCAACCAGATAAGATGTTCTTTATTTTGATAAATGATAAATACTACGGGTAATTTTTGTAGTCTAAAAGACTTTGACTCTTTTTCATGCACATGTTGTAGTCATCTGTAGATTGCTTTTATTTATATAAATACTTTGCAATGACCTACTGTGTTTTGGTGTCGTTTTCAGTTGAGGGAACCTCCCCTAAATTATGTTGTGATTTTGCCCTATTGAGAAATTTCACTGGGACGGTTACAACTTTGAACTAAGAGTTTAAGCACCACATTGCAGAACCAACAAAAAGCGGTGTTGTTATTCGTACAGTGTTGAGATGTGCCAACATTTCATGTAACACGCTTAACCATACTTGTAATGCAAAAATGAATGTGTTAGTCCACTAGTTTGTTTTGGTTGCCACAGTTACGACTGTGACATGGAAGTCTTAACCTACTTCTAGAGCAACTTTAAACTGCCCATGCGCAGCACATCGATGCTATTGTAAACACACTCCATGCTGTTTCTAAGCTAACGACACAGTAGTGTTTACATTGAAGTCTATGCTAAAGCCATTAGCCTTAAAGGTTAGCAGTTAGCATTAACATTCAATGGTTGAATACAGTGTGTGTTTGAAAAAGCTAAAGTGGTTTAACCCTTTAAAAATCTCATCTAATTCTTTTGCTGGTCTTTCTCTTTTTTATTCCTTCCTTTTCTCACTTTTTACCACTTATTTGTATTTCTGCTAGAAAGGAAAATACGAGTCTACAATTATTAATTGTGCCAAATTCAAATTTTATTAAAACATTACATTTATTTGGAATCATTCTAATTTTCCCCCTCAGATCATTTCATATGATCCTTACTTCTAGTATTCCCGTTTGGGCCTAATAATTTTAGGTACAAATAAGTCTTCAACTTTGAAAGTTTATACGTAATAAGTTATAAGTAAACTTATTCTACCTAATTGATTTATTATCCATATAAATAGATTATATTCAGACTTATATTCACTCATTGCTTTATTGCATTTGACCCCCTCATTCTTCCTGTTTTGGTTATACACATAACCACTATTTTTATTTACTGATTTCCTCCTTTAGTTAATTTAACTTTTTTTTTTACCCATTTATTACTTTCCAATTTTAATTTGTCTTACCATTTTCTTTCCTCTGTGTGTCTCCTAGCTCACACCCGAGCTTTCATAGGAGACATTGTTATCCCCCACTACGAGTTCAAATAAATTAGAGAGACAAATCTCTTTCACCCAAAATACATTTTTGTTGATAGTTATGTAGCAACTGAAAACAACGCTCTACACGTAGTCGGGTATTACTGCTCGCTAGTGGACCCTATCCACTCAATTTATGTCTCTTTTTCTTCTCTCCTGTTCTCTCCTGCTTTCTTTCCTCTTCACTTTTCACATTTGTTGGGACCTGGCTGTAAGAACCATCAATCAATTTTAAGTGAATGAGATACACAATCTTGTCAAAAATGAAAAAGACTAAGCATCTTTACGAATTTGATTGTAATCAAACCCTCTTTCGTTCTTCCTAGCCTTCCCACATTTGAAAACGCAATCCAAATTTAAACATCTCATGCAACGCTGAGATCAATTTTAATAGAGATAAGTGTTGAGTAACTGTTGCCTTCGCAGCCTCCCTGGTGTCAGGCTACCGGTCAAGGAGACAGACAGGTAGGTGCAAATCAAAAGGTACTTTATTCAATGTAACTCAGGCAGGGCTTCCAACATAAGAGAGATAACGAAGAGTGCACTGGAAGCAGGATGTACAGTATCACTGTAAGTAAACTTGCGTTTCTACGGGTAGGGACGAGTTCCAGGATGGACGGGCAGACAGGCAGACATCGACCAGTGTACCTGTTAACCTTGAGACCAGACGATGAGTGACTGAGGTGAGTGAGCTTATGAAGGGTAGCGTTAAGTGATTGCAGGTGTAGGAAGTTGATTCCACTGATGAGGGAAACCAGGTGAGGGTGTGCGCTGTGATTGGAAAGGGAGTAGGACAGGCAGATCCGTGACACCTGGTGAGTGGTCCAACTGTAAGGTGTACGGTGTCCATCATGTCAGACTCAGGAAGAGATATCAGAATTATTATTAAATTTGTTTGTCTAAAACAGAGATTTAATAATATTGTTTGCCTCCTTGATAACAAAATTTAATTGAAAAAAAATACATTTTTCTTATTTGAAAAAAAAGGATTTGTTTCTTTTAATTTAATTTGTTTTTCTCTCTTTTCCTTCTTCCTCATTAGAGTGACGAAGTCTTCACATCGCTAGTCTATCTAGATACCCTGAGCACAGTCATCACCACACTACACTAGTGGTTCAAAATCACTGATACAACATTTAGTTGTCGCACCACACATAAGCTTACACTCCACATGGATCTGTGTCAGTCTCTCTTCTCCCCAGCATGCCAAAATGCCGCAGACTGGAGACCACTTTGCCCAAGGGGAAGATGTGACTTTATTATTAAACTGCTATTATTTGTAATAACAATCCTAATTCTGAGAAGATTACTGACACCAGATTCAAGCCAGAACTAGTCAAAATCACCAGCTCCCTAAGCTATGCCTTCACGACCCAGCTGAAACTGAGCAAAAAGGACGTCACCCACCTTCAAAAGGAACTGACATGTGCTCAACGCCGCATAGACAAGCTGGAAGTGAAAGTTCAAGATAAACTCAAAGCATCCAACGAGAGGGAGCAGGAAACAACGGAACAAGTTAAGGAGCTCCAAGCAGCCCTGACAGCAGCTCAGCTCGACCAACAACATGCAAAGGCTGCCCAGAAAGACCTGGTAAACAAACTGCAGTATGCCGAACAGCTACTAGAGAAAGCCAAGAATGACATCAGCAACAAGAATGCTGAAATCAGTGCCTTGAAAGACTACCTTGAAAGGTACAGAACTGAAATGGACAATTTGACCCAACAACTAGACGATACCAACGATCAGCTCTACATGGTCAGAAAATAACTCAAGCATGCTTATGAGCAGGAACAAAAGCCAAGGTGAGAGAAACAACCCTCAGCCTCACCACTGCGAAACAGAGCAGAGTCCCATGTCCAAGAACTCGTATACAGCGCAAGAAGCAAAGGGCCACAACCCAAAACCTCATCTGCCTTTGCCACATAACTCTTTCCTGTCAACGAAAGAGTACCTCATATCCAAGCAGACCTTGGAGCTGCACCTAGGATGACCATCAAAGACCAAAGAAGCTTTTAGACAAGCTGTCTAAAAACATCAGCAAGTTCAACCCGAACTCCACAGAGGGCCACACCATTCAGGCACACCTTCAAGATATCGAATTCTATCTAGACACGAGACCTCATGTGACTGACAGAGACAGGTTATACCTCCTTAGAGCCACGTCTAGTTCCGAGGTACGAAACTTCCTAGATCGACAGCCCAGTCGCACGAAGTCAGACTACCAGCTACTTCGTGAGGTCCTGATTAAAGAGTTTACCGACCCTGACTCTGAACATGGACAGTTAATTGCCTTAGAAACCAAACAAGGTCGACATGAGGCTCCACAAGCTTACTATGTGCATCATGGTGCCAGGACAACTGTCTCTCTCTGAACGTGAGCAAAACTAAAGAGCTGATTGTAGACTTCAGGAAGAGACAGCACTCCTACACCCTACACTCCTCTTATGATCAGTGGGACCCCTGTGGAGAGGGTGAGTAGCTTCAAGTACCTCGGTGTAAACATCTCCGAGGACCTAACTTGGACTACACACATTCAAACACAGGTTAAGAAAGCCAGGCAAAGACTGTACCATCTGCAACAGCTGAGGAAATTCAGGGTCTCACCAGCTATCCTGAAAACTTTCTATTCAGGGGTCATAGAAAGTGTATTGACTCTTTCTCAGTGTGGTATGGTAATTCCTCAAACCAGGACTGCAAAGCTCTACAGAGAGTTGTGCGTTTAGCTGAGCGCATCTCAGGGTCGGCTCTCCCCTCTCTGCAGGACATCTACCTCAAATGCTGCAAAAGCAGAACTGCTAAAATCATCAAAGACTCAACTCACCCCGGTAACCATCTTTTCCGTTTACTACCATCTGGCAAGTGCTTCAGGAGCATGATGGCAAAAACCGAGAGACCGAGTAGGAGCTTCTTCCCTCAGGCCATCAGGCTCCTAAACACAAACCCAGTCTCATAAACACTTACAAGATTGTTAACTGTAAAAATTCTCATCACCCGTATTGTTGCTTTATGTACATACCCCGAACAACCCGTCTGCACATCCCTCTTATTCACATTACTATTTATTAAGTCCCAGTACACTGTTTTTTGCACATCTTATTGTTTTGCACTTTTTATTTCATTGCACATTTTACTCTTTCTCTTTTTTTACCATATATATGCTCTTATGTTGTGTTACTTTATATAATTTTTATTTTTATTCTTTTGCACTGTCCACTGAGCGGACCTGATTTGATTACATTTCACTTCTGATTATACCCTGTTTAATTTATTGTGTGACAAATAAAGAAACCTTGAACCTTGAACCATACTACAACCGACTCCGACAAGCCTACTTTGGTGCACACAACGAACCTGACCTTGAAGAGGAGGAGAACTTTAAAATCATCTTCCTAAAAAAAATTGCACCCTGGAGTCAGCCACCATCTAGGCGTCAGGGCCTGTCCACGCTCCATGACCATCCAAAAGTTGCGTGACCTAATACAGAAGGCCTACAACAAGCAGAAGATAGCCTCAAAGAAAGGTAGCACAACATCTACACTCTTGAACTCTGTCAACAAAGACTCAAGCCTTGCACTGGACGACACCCAGTTGCATCACCACACCAGAGTCCTCCATCAAGAGCACAGAGAACGTGACCCCCATGTTCACGACAGTTATCAGCCCAACTGCTGGAAATATCCATGGGACCAGCCACACTTCTCAAGAAACCCAAAAGATAAGAACAACTGGAAACCTAACCAGACATCCAAAGGTAATCGCCTGACTCATCCAAGAGAAACTCGTATGGGTAAGTGACAACGAAACCCACCTCAGCATCACTCATACATGCACAGTGCTGAGTATGCTCCAGAACAATACAGCTTACCGTCAGAAAACATCGAACAAGTCATGAGACAACTGAACGAGTTCCTTCAAGATAAGCTGAACACGGATGACTACAAAATTGAGTCATGCTCGCTGTGACCAGCGACAGAACGGAAGGTCGCCGATCACATGGTACACCATCATATCAGAGATGACAAGCCCCTGTTCAACAACCACCCAGAAGGAGCAAGTCTCTCACGGCCAACCGTTGATGAAAACTGAGGTACCAGAGAACATCACCACCCATCACTCAC